>CM028334.1:23224401-23824401 GCA_016647705.1 Eucommia ulmoides
CTGCATAATTATTCATCTGTCTACTAGTCAAACTAGAACGTTTTTCCAAATTGAGTCCCTTTTGAAAATGTCGACATTTCATCTCTTCTATTTTTACTAGATTCGGGGCAAATCGGGATAAAGCATCGAACTTAACTTCATACTGCTAAACAATCATCTTTCCTTGCTTCAGAATTATAAATTTCTCTTCCATCTGGAATCGATAAGACTCGGGAAAATATTTTTCATTGAACACGACAACAAAACGATCCCATGTAATCTCTTTGCCCGAACCCGTAATCAGCCTTTTCATTTCTTTCCACCAATGCTCAGCCTCCTCCTTCAACTGAAAAGTGGCAAAGGGAACTCGACTATCGTCGACAATCCCTATCGCCTCGAACACGTGACTCACACCTCTAATCCAATTTTTCGCATATGTTGGACCCGTCGTTCCAGTGAAAACCGGAGGGTCTAACTCTTTGAATCTCTTCAAGCGTACTGCCTGAGGTATAATAGTATCACCTTAGGCCTGTTGAATTTCCATAATCCTCGCTTGCTGCTCCGTAAAGTGGGCAACAGCTTGCAAAATTCTTTCGACTGCGTCTAAGCTCCCGTGCAACATATCACCCTGCGTGTGGGATTCCGCAACATGTAAACTTTCCTGCTCCCTATCTCTCTGTTCCTGAGGCTCCACTTGCCTCGGGGGGTCCGTTTGCCCCTGGGGTCCCACACTTCCAGAGTTTTCGTCTCCCCCCTCCATACCTGTTATCAGCCATAAAATTCAATTCAACGACTAACTAGGCCAACCAAAAAAATGAGAGTAATTAATATACGTTAATTAACTATTACGCGAGTATCAAAAGCACTCATTAACACCTTATCTTAAACTCTCCTACTGACTAGACGACTGACACGTATTCCTATCTCATGGTCCTCTACTGACACGACAATTGGCAAGTCTACAGAACCTATAACCTAGGCTCTGATACCAAAATTGTCACAACCCACCCTGGACACCCATCACCCTAGGGCCGACATGACGTCATCATGACATCACCTGCATACCAAAACAACTGAAAACCAACATATGCATACATAAATACACAACCACCAAAAACAAACCATACTATTTTAATACACTATCTAAATGGAGACACACCCGTCCCTACAAAAATTATAATAACCACAAAGATAAAAATAACCATGAACTTCTCATAAGTTCGCATCAACCAGCACTTCCAAAATTAATACCCTCTTACTACCGTATTGCCGGATTCTAACTAGCGCCAGGAGGGGACCGACTCCTAACTGTTTCACCTGCGAGTGTATTGCCTTCTTAATAAAACATTTTAAATTGATCAAGCATATAACATATAAACATCACATTCCAAATACAAATCTCATATTATATATATATATATATATATATATATATATATATATCATACCACAAGGATAACACATTTTTCCTATCACCACAGAATCAGCGTATATATGTTTATAACATTTTAACTAAGTAGTAAAAATTAACTAGAACGTCACAACAACCATATAGTATAACGCAACTGAAATAATAGATATATTGTCGTAAATGGATACACCAAGCCAGTATAAAATAAAGTATATATAAATGCCATATACGACAAAACATCATATACGACACTACATCACACCACACCACATCACTCCACATCACACCACAGCTCGGCTAGCCATGTGATTGTTTTAACCTCACGATCGGGAGTTGCAACGGTACCGTATCCTGTAGGATATGCCTTCTTAGCGGGATATAATAACACTCCGCTAGACTGTGCCAGACAGGTGAAACAACGCTCCGCTGGAGTAAGCCAGACGGGTGAAACACCGCTCCGCTGGACTATGCCAAACGGATGAATATCCACCACCAATCTCCGCATTACCTCAACAAGAACAACAACTCATCTCCACCTTCACAACAACAACTCCGCCCACCATCAACGGCCACCTCAACAACAAATAATAAAATCCACAATATCAGAAATACCTAAAATAACGCTTGATCCATGTAAGTTAGAAAAATTCATCCATTTTCAAGTAAACACATTTTTCCATCATAAATATATGAAAATAGATTTTTGGCAAGAAGACAGTACACTCACCTAGTGATCCGTTCCCCAAAAACCTTTAACGACTATACTCTACCGTTCCTTAGGTGCCTGCGAACCTATTAGTAACAAGGTCTAAATTAATATTTTGGGTAAAAAATATAATCTAATCATGCAATGCAGGCCCTACATTTTACAATTTTCCCTTCCCCACATTTTATTATGGAAAATTATTATTATTTACCCCATTCCGTTAAGATAATATTTTATGTACAACGTTATTACAATTAATCGTTACGAAATTATTACAATTACGGAAATTGTAACGCTAAAAATTTTATTTAATGAGAAATAATAATCGATTGAAATTTCACCAGTTTCCTAACAATTCGCAGGCCAAGAAATTGAATTAGGTTTTTAGTTTTTTATTTTTATTTTTGGGGTGGTTAGTGTAATTGTTCTTTCCTATTTCATTTTCTTCTTCTTTCTTCTTTATTTTTCTTTATTTTTTTTTTATTTTTTTGTCTGTTTGGTGTTACAGATTCTGTCCGACCACCGATCAACCACCACCCCCTCACGTCCCTCTTACCGGCGGCGACACACAACAGTACCCACACCCCCGCCGCCATCAACACCACTTCCACACAGCACGATCACACATACCCACACACCGATCACATACCCACTTTTCGATACTCTCTCTCTCACTAACCTCCCTTCACCACCAGCCATCCCACACTGGCACAACGATCACCACTGACCGACAATGATCCACCCACGATCGTCGACGATCGATAACCGACGATCTAAACAGATTCCTCACACACCCACACTCTGCTACGCTATACCGAAACAGAGAACACACACACGCACACGCACTACCGCAGTGGCGACACACACTGCTGTCTGCACCGTGGCGACGATCACACACATGTACCCATGCACCCGAATTATTAACACAACGCACACACACACACACACACACACACACACACATATATATATACCATAGAAATTTAAACATACACGCCTACTTACCAAACGACGGTGACGAACAACAACGATCACGCTATTGACGATCTCACCCCCACAATCGTCGAACGAACAGCCGAAAACGCACACACACAAAGGGACCAGACTGAGCCCACCCGCACGATTCATTTTATTACAGAACCCACAACCACGACGTTGAATTAAGCACACCATCGAACACCCTCCGATTCTCTCTCTAACTTGTGTGATTTTTTCCTTCCTTCCCGACTTTTGATCACGATATCATTTAATTGCATGGGTTTTTGTGGATGAATTTTTGGTTGTCTTCACACCACATCGCTCCTCTCCCACACCTTCCTGTCTCCGGCTGAGCTTACGACACACGCACACACCTATGCATATATGTATGTATATATATAAATATCTTTTGTTTAATTTACTTATTTCTCCCCTTTATTCCTTTAACACTTCATTTTTGTCCAATTTCCACATTCAAGATTTTCTAAATTGCAATTTCATCCCAAAAAGTTTTAATTAGAAAGTTAAATGAAAATTTTGGGTCGAATGTTTTCTAAATTTACAAATCGACCCCTAAATTTTTAAATTTGAATTTTTAATTAACCCAATTTCACCTCGAATTTCTCTAATTACTTTAAAATGCAACTAAAATGACGTACGTGCGAAATCAAGGTCTTACAGGTTTAGTGAATATATCAGCTAACTGATCAACTGACTTTACATGTTTAATCTCAATCTGCTTCAACAATTTTTTTTCTCGAATGAAGTGACAATCAACTTCAATGTGTTTTTTCCTCTCATGGAAGACTGAGTTGGATGCAATGTAAAATACTGTTTGATTATCACATACCAGATCCATGGGTAAAAAGTGTTCGAATCCAAGTTCTTCCAACAAATATTTCAACTACGTTAACTCACAAGTGGTATGGGCCATACCTCTATATTCCGATTCTGCACTTGACCGCACCACAACTGTCTGTTTTTTACTCTTCCAAGAAATGAGATTACCTCCAACAGACACACAATACCCTGTAGTAGAATTTCTATCCGAGGGAGATCCGACCTAATCTACATCTGTATATCCCTTAATTTGAGTATAGCTGAAGTTCTGATAACAACAAACCATATTCTGGATAACTTTTCAGATATCAAAGGATACGAATCACTACATCCCAGTGATAAGTCGTGGAACGATCCTAGAACTAACTGATAACACTCACGACAAAGGAAATATCTGGCCTAGTAATCGTCAAGTAGTTCAACTTCTCAACTAATCATGTATATTGCGCTGAATCTGTTAGTGGTACACATTTTTCTACAAATAATTTGTTGTTTAGATCCATAGGTGAATCAATCGGTTTAACTCCTAGCATTTCTGTTTCACTTAACAAATTAAGAACATATTTCCTTTGACACAGGTAAATACCTTGACTTGATCGTGTAACTTCAATCCCAAAGAAATACTTCAATTAATCCAAGTCTTTGGTTTGAGACTTTCTATGCAAAAACGTTTCAAATTCCTGAATACTCTGATTGTCATCCCCGGTAATCACGATATCATCAACATACACAATCAACATTATTCTCTCGACTTTACTATTGTTGTAGAATACAAAATGATCTACCCCACAATGACGAAGACCAATTTAAGTAACCACTTCACGGAATCTCCCAAACCATGCTCGAGGAGACTACTTGATATCAAGTTAATACAATGACCAATGAAAGGTGGCAGCCAAAAAGATTAACAAACGAACAGAATCGAGTTTGGCAACGGGAGAAAAGGTCTCAGAATAATCAAGACCGTATACCTAAGTGTAACCTTTGGCAACTAAACGAGCCTTGAGTCAATCAATGGTGCCATGAAAGGTGGCAGCCAAAAAGATAAACAAACGGACATAATCGAGTTTGGCAACGGGAGAAAATGTCTCAAAATAATCAAGACCGTATACCTAAGTGTAACCTTTAGCAGCAAAACGAGCCTTAAGTCAATCAATGGTGTCATCCAAATGAACTTTGACTATGTACACCCATTTACAACCAACTATTATTTTGTTAGACAGAAGCGAGACAATATCCCAAGTACCATTTTGATGGAAAGTTAGCATTTCCTCTTTCATTGCGGTCATCCAACCAGGGTAAGTGAGAGTCTGTATGACAGACTTAGGAATAGAAACAGATGATAAAGAAGCAACAAAAGAGGAATATGGAGGATATAGGTATGCATACAAGACAAAGTTAGAAATAGGATGTTGAGTACATGTGCGCTTACTCTTTTGAACAGTAATGGGTATGTCCAAGTCAGACATAGATGGATGAACTGGAGAAGAATATGAAGATACAGATACGATGGGCTCAATGGTAGAAGCTACCTTCTGGCGATGAGAGTATACATGCAAATGTGATGAACGACGACTAGGCGGGATATGTTCTGGAGTGGAAGGAGATGGTGTCAGGTCTGAGAGGCTCGGTAAAGAAAGGGTAATAGCTACATCAACTCAAGGGGATGGGGTAGCAAAGTAAGGGGTGGACTCAAAGAATGTGACATTTGCACAAATGAAAGAGCGACGTAAAGAAGGACTATAACACTGATAACCCTTTTGTGTACGAGAATATCCAAGGAAGACATATATTATGGCACGAGGATCTAACTTATCCTTACTGGGAGTCAATTGGTGGACAAAAAAGACACATCCAAAGATGCAAGGAGGTAAAGCAAACCAAGGTGATTGGGAAAAAAGAATAGAATGAGGAATTCTACCATTCAAGGTAGAAAATGACATTCTATTGATCAAGAAGCAAGCTGTAAGAACTGCATCTGCCTAGAAGTGTTTGAGAACATTTATCTCAAACATTAGAGTTCGAGCTGCTTCTAAGAGATACCGATTCTTACGCTCAGTGACTCTGTTTTGCTGTAGTGTGTGAGGACAAGAAGACTGATGCAGTATACCGGACTGTGACATAAAAGAAGTAAAGAGTTGAGAAAAATATTCTCGAGCATTATAACTACGAAGTATACGCACGGGCACATTAAATTGACTTTTAATTTCAGCACAAAAGGCAGAGAAAATGGAGAACAATTCAGAACGATCTTTCATTAAATAGAGTCATGTAACCCTATAGAAGTAATCAATAAACGTGACAAAATAACCAAAGCCTAATGTAGAGGAAATACAAGAAGGACCCCAAACGTCTGAATAAACTAAACTAAAAGGACTCGATACTCGAAACTGAGTTGGCAAAGTAAATGAAGTACGATGATGCTTTCCTACCTGACAAGACTCACAATCTAAGGAGGACAAATGATGTAAACTAGGAACAAGTACCTTTAGATTAGTAACACAAGGATGACCTAAGTGACAATGAATTTGGTAGGCAGATGCAACAACAAAGCAGGCAGTGGGTGGGATAACAGGTGTCTCGTCATGATTGTTAAAGTAATATAGGCCATTTTTCTCATGCCCTATGTCAATTGTCTTCTGTGTTTTCAAATCCTTGAGAATGACAGAATCAGGAAAGAAACAAATAAAACAATGAAGTTGTTGAGTAAGCTTACTAATTGATATCAAATTAAAATCAAAAGATGGAATATACAAGACAGAGTATAAAAAGAAAGAGGGTGAAAGTTCCACAGTGCCAATACCAAGAATAGGGACGATGGAACCATCAACAACAGCAACAGGGGACAATGAGAAAGATGACTGAATATGCGTAAATAAAGAAAAAGTACCTGACATGTGATTGGTGGCAGCGAAATATATGATCCAAGGTATAGAAGTGGAAGGATAAAAAGAAAGACATGCGATAGGGTTACCTCGTTGAGCTAGCGAAGTAATGGGGGTAGATGTCTGCTTGGACGCCTTAAACTGGAGGAACTGAACATACTCGTCATCACAAATTGTCTTGGGAGTTGAAGAGTTGGATGCTGAAACGAGATCAACTTGATTAGAAGTTCTCACATGAATATACTTAGGAGAATGGCTAACTTTGTACCAACAAGTATCTTGGGTATGATTTTTCTTGCCACAAAATGAGCACCAACGATGTTAACCATGACAATGGCCACCTTGGATTCCTCAAAATTCATTACTATGACTTTCTAGGTCACCTCGTTTCTCTTGATCGGTAACAACAACTTGTACAACTTTGGACCATTGTAAGTAATTGGTCCCATTCAACTTGCGGGTTGTTAATGATTGGGAGGTAGCCGTCGACATTAGTTCTCGCCAATACAACAACTAACAAATACAAAACAACTTAACAAGGGAAACAAACCAACACTATAAACAACTGTAGAGCTTAAATCATTAGAAGTAACTCAACCATAGACTTATTAATGTTTGCCCAAAAAGGGAACACCGTCGGATCTGGACAGAGACAACAGCGGCTAGAGAAATCTAGGGTTTCGAGACCCTAGTAGTTTCGAAATAGAGGCAGCAACAGACAAATCATTCAATCACAAATATGATAGCAAACTTTGGAATGAGTGGTGAATCAAAGTTGCAATGTGAGATGAAGCACTGGTCGACGGCGGCGAAGCTTGGACTGGTAGCGACGATCATATATGTGATTGGGAGAACTCCAGCGAAAATGGATTTGGCCTGATCAGTAGCGATTAGGGTTGGACAACAATGATGAAGGTTGCCGATTGGCTAGATTGGAGATGGAGATGGTGAAGGTCGGATCTGACCCGGATGGTGCCGGTTCTGAGTGGAAGGTGGGCGGCGATGAGTTAGGGTTTCGGCAGCGGCAACTGGAAACGATTTCTTTTTTTTTTTTTGTTTGTTTTTTATTTTTTTCCAATGGAGGGAAGAAAAAAAAAATTAAATCATGGATTAACAGAACTACGAGATTAATGTCCCATAACTTGCTTGTGATACCATGTTAAAGAGAAAAATGAATACGAGAAGAATGAGAAAATTTAACAATTGTATTAGTCTCTATATATATAATAGTAACTAGGGAACAATACAAGAAACCCTAAACAATATAGAAAATCTTAAACAGTATTGGAAAAACATAATTACCCTTTTAAAGGGATTGGGAGTTCCCAACCAAATAGTAGAATGTCTTTCCAGTTCCGCACCAATGGACGCCCCCCGCATGTCCCCGAGCCTTAATCCTTGGATTTTATACCTAGTCCATTTTGGTATATTCATTATCTTCTATTGATTTGGTGCCGACCGAGTAGAGGCCTAAGAAGGTGACAATCTTTTTCAACACACTCATCGAGGTCAAACACTATAGTTTTTTCTGTCCATAAAGTTCATTCTTTTAACATTTTGTACTCTTGTATCTTGTGTTACGTTCTTCTTCCAGACTTTGGCTCGAGCGTTGGCAATGACCGATGAGTGAATTTCAAGAGAGCTGAGACTTGTTGAGGTTGGCCAAGGAACAAGAGTCTCTCAAGATCGATCTCGGGGCTAAATCCAAGGCTTTGAATGAGGCTGACCTGGCCCAAGAGTTGGCGTTGAAGGAAAAAAATGACATAACTCATCGCCTTGATCAAACCCGAGTTCAATAGGACAAGGCCATAGCCGATCTAGAGGTTGAGCAGGCTCGAGCCCCAAAAATCAAGGTCCAAAGGGTGGCTGAATTAAAATCCTCGCAATATTATAAGAATCTTGAGGAGGATTTGTAGGGCGAATTCATCATCATGGAGTTCTAGGATGCAAAAAAGGAGGATGTTGTCACTAAACCTTGTGCTCCTGAGGCTGCTCAACTTGATCCTCTAACTTACTCTTTTCTTTGTAGATTTTCTTCGTCTTTGTAGTTTTTCTATTATTTTTGTGTGTAATTGCCCGAGGGGTTACGTTAATGCCTTCGGGCCTTTAAACTTTAATGAAAGTTGTATTTTTTTTCTTTACTATGTAATTTTTCTAGGTGAAACACCCCTAAGCGGGACACCATGCTTAGAATTTTTGTGCTTTTAACTCTCAGTAGTCTAATACTTGACCAAGTAGATTACAAATCTCACTATAGCTTTCTTGAGTAGATTCTAACATTTGCATAATTTTTTTTTTTAAATCTTTTGTACCCTAGCAAAAGTCTATCCTAAAGTACCTGTGAATGACTAAGAATAAATTTATGTTTTGTGGAGTATAGAAACTGATGGTTATAGTGATTTATATTTCTAATTTGATGTAGATTACTGGAAATTGACATCGGGTATATATTTATCTTTAATGGTTGGGTTGTTGGTTGGAGGAGTTGTAAACAAACTACGATTACAAATTCCATTATTGAGGCCAATTATATTGTTGCATCAGATGAAACTCTAAATTAAATTCCTATCAACTGAATATAACTCTACATGTGGGTAGACGTCAACTATAGTTAGTGGGAGTGCCATGAAAAAATAATTGCTTTACATGGACAAAATTCAAATTGTTTTAATTATTTAATTAATATTCATTCTACAGCTTCTAATTAATATTTCTGAGGGATTTCTTTGATTTAAATGGATAAATTAAAATAAGTGAAAAAGTATGAATGCAAAAACTAGCATGATATGAATTTTATTTTATTTATGTAAATCTGAAAAAAAAAAACCAAAAAAAAACTACTTATATAATTTTTATTCATGAATACTTTTAATTTAAATGTGCCAATGCAGAATGGTATGAATATGGGAATAAATTGGAAAAACTACATGAATTAATGTGATTATGCGTTGAAATAATTTAATTATCTAATATATATGAAAAATGCGGTGAACTTATTACTATGAAATAATCGAAAAGTAAACTCCTCCATTTAGAAATGGAGTTCACTCCTTATAGGATTAAGGTCCTAACTCAACTATTCTTCTTGAATAGGAATTTTCCATTATGGAAGCTATAGTGGATTGGCCTTAGTTTTTTAATGGCTTATTAGGCCCTTGCGTAGCTACCTCTTTCTTTCCCTATTTCAATAATCTGAGATCGATAAGGACACAACTAATCGTAGAAGGCGAAAATATTATATTGTTTGTGACCCGCACTCGCTTCTAGAGATAGATATGAAAGAATCTTCTTCCATATATTTTTTAAGTATTGAGACAAAGAATTCAAGATTTTCAGGGTTTTGTACGATATCTCCTTGACCTGCTATGGGTTCTTTTTTCGTCTTGATTTCGATTATTATATTCAAAATTGGATGATATAAAAAAAACACCCCTTTAGTTTTCAGTTAAAATTTATCTTCTTTATTTATTTATTTTATTTTTTTATTTTTTTATTTTTTATTTTTTTTTCTATTTACCAATATTTTCATTTCTGTTGATTATATTAATATTTACAAAAAAAAATATATGAACTATCGAGTCATCAACGGAAACGAAAAGAGAGGGATTTGAACCCTCGGTACGAATAAATCGTACAACGGATTAGTAATCCGCCGATTTAGTCTGCTCAGCCATATCTCCTAATTACAAAATATAATTACTATGTTACATTACACACAATGTAAATATAATTACTTTGTCGATTCGCACAACAAGGTCCGGGCACAAATCGGCGTCCCACTGCTCACCTAGTACACCACCTTGGCCAACTACGCCTGCAAGGCCCAACTTTTCATATTCATATATATTTTTTTTAATTTCAATTTGTAACATTTAGAAAAATACTTGAGTCTAGTAGATTATTTTAAAGTGACTTTAAAATACTCTACTAGACTCAAGTATTTTTCTAAATTTTACAAATTGCAATTAAAAAAAATATGAATATGCAAAGTTGTGCCGAATTAAGATCCACACGAGTCCAGTTGGTAGTGGGTCAGATTGCATCCTTACTTGCGACTTTGACCTTAAGACCGAAGTTAATTGGTCATATTATAGAAGCGTAGAAGTTAGATGTCCAAGTGGGGAAGATCAGAGATGAAGTGAAGAATGGACAGAGAACTGACTATCGCGTTAGAGATAATGATGAAGCCTTGATGATTTGGAATAGATTATATGTGCCTAATAATTCTGATTTGAAGAAAGATATCATGGAGGAAGTGCACAGCTCAGCGTATACAATGCATCCAAGAAACATCAAAATGTATCGAAATTTGCAAGAGCATTATTGGTGGAATGGAATGAAACGAGAAATTGAAAAATTTGTTTCCATGTGTTTCGTTTGTCAGCAAGTTAAGATCGAGCACCAACGTCCAGGAAGGTTATTGCAACCTTTGTCCATCCCAGAATGGAAGTGAGAACGTATTACAATGGATTTTATTTTGGGATTGCCCCGTACTCAGAAGGGACATAATTCTATTTGGGTGATTGTTGATAGACTTACAAAGTCTGATCATTTTCTAGTTGTAAAAACCACGTACTCCATGGACAAATATGCAAAATTGTATTTTGACGAGATTATCATATTACATGGTGCACCGGTTTCTACAATGACGAATAGAGATATAAAATTTACATCAAAATTTTGGCTGAGTCTTTAGGCTGCTCTAGGTACCAAGTTAAAATTCAGTACAACTTTTCATCCTCAGACAGACGACCAATCAGAGTATACAATGCAGACATTGGAAGATATGTTGAGGGGTTGCATTCTAGAATTTCCTGGTAGTTGGGATGATCATTTGACACTAATGGAGTTTGTCTATAACAATAGCTACCATTCGACAATTGAGATGACACCGTATAAAGTATTGTATGGAAGAAGATGCAGAACTCCAGTCTGTTGGACTAAATTTGGAGAACAAAAATTGTTGTTGCTTGACATAGCTTAGATGATAGAGGAAAAGGTGAAAGTGATTCAAGAAAGATTAAAGATTACTCAGAGTCAACAAAAGAGTTATGCCGACAAGCGTAGACATGAGTTGGAATTTGAAGTAGGTGATTACGTGTTTTTACGTATATCTCCGTGGAAAGACATAATGAGATTTGGGAAGAAGAAAAAGCTAAGTCCGAGGTATATCAGACCGTAAGAGATTCTAGAAAGGGTCAGTACAACGGCCTATCGATTAGACCTACCGCCAGAGTTGTCTCGATTAGATGATGTTTTTCACGTTTCGATGCTCAAGAAATTTGTGCCAAACCCTTCGCACGTGTTGACTTCTTAGCTGATTGAATTAAAGGAAGACTTGTCATACATTAGGTAGCCGGTGCGGATTTTAAACTGTAAAGATAAAGTGTTGCGAATAAAAACGATTCCGTTAGTCAAAGTGCTATGGCGCAGCAACCTTGTGGAAGAGGCAACATGGGAAAGAGAAGAAAAGATGAGGAATAAGTATCCACATTTGTTCGTCTAAGGTAACTAAAATTTCGCGACGAAATTTATTTTAGGGGGAAATGATTATAAGGCCCAACTTTGCATATTCATATTTGTTTTAATTGCAATTTGTAACATTTAGAAAAATACTTGAGTCTGGTAGATTATTTTAAAGTCACTTTAAAATTTTTAGGGGTTATTAAGGTATTTAAAATTTAATTTTAAAAATTTGGGGGTAAATTGCTAATCTTTAAAATGTTAATTTAACTTTTAGGCTTAAGTTAAATTTTAAAGATTCAAGTAGGGGGAGTATATGTAATTTTTCACAAGTCTATCATTAGTAAGCACAAGGACAAAACGTGTCCTTTCCTTCATTAGCCACCAAAGTTTGTCAAAAAAAAAAAATTACTAAGGCGGTGGAAGGTTTAGATCCTATTATACATATTTGTTTTTTCATTATTCCTCATCTTCTTGCCTTCTCTCTTTTTCTTCTGTTTATTTTTTATTTTTTTTAGTCTTTTATTATTTAGTCCCTCATAGAGAGACAATTGAGAAAAAAACTCTATTCATATGTTTGGTTAGGGATCAGACCTCCCCGTACAGGGAGTTTAGTTTTTAGTCCTTCAACGATCCAATATGAGCGGCGACGGACGATAATACCCTTGTTCACCCCGACGAGCCAGTTGGACGGATCGATTCCGCTATGGTAAGCGACAAAATAGAAATTTTCAGGCTGATTCAAATACACGTACGATATCCCTTCCGCAGGAGGGGGATTTTCAAAAATATTATTTTCAAAATTGTAGGCGTTGCAGAGCTGGTATGAGGTGAAGAACTTGAAATGACAGCGACGATGACAATGACTATATTCGATGACGACGATCGAAGAGATTTTTAAGACAAAGCAAGATTAGGTTACTCGATTGAATTCATTGAAAAGTTATATAATTGCGTTTAATCTCGTTTTTGTTGTTTTTCAATGTTGGTATAACGTCTCGACCTTGTTTTTTTTCGAGTTTTGGCGATGAATGAATGCCCTGTTCTTTGGAGAGGGAGGTGGTAGAGGGGTGGGGACGACAACACTGCGTTAACGTTGACATACATTTGTTAAATTTTGTATCATGAACGTAATAACAATGTGAACATAAACAAAAGACATTTTCAGCAATAACGTTAACTCATTTTTTTTCAAAAGTAAGATGATCCAAGCTACACAGGTTACTCGATTGTATTCAATGAAAAGTTATACAATCGAGTTCAATACATTTTTTTGATTTTTTTTAATGTTTATATAACGTTTTCGACCTTGTTTTTTTTTTTTTTTTTTTTGAGTTTTTGGTGATGAATGAATCCCCTATTATTTTTGGGGGGGGGGGGGGGGTGACGGGGGACTGCATTAACGTTAACATGCATTTTTGTTAATCTTTTGCTTCATAAACGTAATAACAATGTGAATATAAACAAAAGACACTTTCAGCAAATGTGTGTACATGTTAACATTAACTCACTTTTTTTTTTTTTGGAAAGTAAGATGATCCAAGCTATACAGGTTTCAATGTTACCACTGTTTTTAATGTTAGCCCGGAGGGGGTAGAAGGGAGGAGGGCGGGTTGTATGCCATGATGGTAGTTCCATTTCCTTTTATTTTGACAACCATTTGTTAATGTTAACAACAATGCACCATTTTTTTGGGGTTTGTAGACTACGTAAACATTAACACATAACTAACACATACTGATGTTAACATTTAACAACAGATACTCGATTTTTGTAGACTATTTTTATTCGCACAGCTGGGATGCATTCTATTGGTTTTTACAGATTTACTGGGGGGCAATGGTGACGCGCATAATTTCGATGTGCAAGTTTGATGGTTACTCGTTGGGCATCAAAGTGGACGACGATTTCACACACGATTTTCTAATTTAAAATGTGTTGTCACGGTGGGACGTGTTGAGGAATGTTTCTTTCGAGATGTTTTATTTTGTACCAGGGCATGACAAGTGCCTAATATCGTGTCAGAATGATCTAGAGGTGATGGTTAGTCTTGCATGAGCAATGAAGCTCAAATATGTGGGTTTGAAGATAAAGACGTGCAATACCGGTAGTGCATCAAGTGACAGCCAGGACAGGATGTTTATCGAATATCCAACGGGATGGGGGGAAAGGGCGAGGTGGCATGAATAGGGAGGACGACCTGTTGTCAGTTTTTTGCCCATTGCCTAAAAAGGCATTATTGTCTAATCACTGTGTTGAAGGTCTTAAAGAAGCTGGGCAAATCTTTAAGGGTGGAATACCGAAATTTAGAGAAGTACTAAGGAAATACGTTGTACAAATGGGTTTCACATTTCAGTACAAAAAGAATGATAAGAAGGGAGTGACAACTAAATGTTTACTCAAGGAAGAAAGATGGTGCAAATGGAGAGTGCACAGTAGACTAGATGAAAGCAACAGGTTTTTTATATTTGGGAGTTTCAAAGAAATCATAGTTGCGGTGCTAATTATAGGACAACGAGAAACGAGAAGATGAATTCCAATGTTGTGAAGTCATGCCTCTTAGACTTAGTTCAGAATACCCCGTCCACTCGCCCAATTGACGATGTTCATACTTTTAAGAACAACTACGGGATTGAGATCTCATACCACATTGCATGGAATGGTGTAGAGAAAGCTCGGGATGATTTGTTTGGTGATCACGAGTCGTCTTACGATCAACTGCGCTAGTATTTGGATGCATACATGCGGATGAATCTAGGCAGCCATTTGGCGTTGGATTATGACAAAGAAACATGCCATTTCAAGAGACTATTTGTATCGTTCTATGGGACTGCGCACAGTTTCAAATACTACAGGCCGATGTTGTTTCTTGATGAGATATTTCTCGGGGGTTGGTACAATGGGTGTTCGTTGGGAGCCAGCGTAAAGGATTGGAACAACGGTAAATTGTTAGCGTGTTTTATGTCATCTAACTGCTTAAATTAGTTAGTTAACGTTAAAGAACTACCCCAAAATAGTTTTAAGTTTTGAAGTGTTGGTCTCATTCCTTATTACAGAAGCCCAATACATTAACGTTAACGCACAAACCCAATAACGTTAATGTTAACGCATTAAATGCAATTAACATTTTTAATTTTTGAAGTGTCTATCTCATTCCTTATTATATAAACCCAATACGTTAATGTTAACGCACAAACCCAATAACGTTAACGCATTAAATACGATTAACATTTTTAATTTTTGAAGTGTCTATCTCATTCCTTATTATATAAGCCCAATAACGTTTTTGTTTTTTTCATAACTAGACAGGTCTTTTCCCTGTGGCATTCGTTGTTGTTAATTCGGAGAACGACGACAACTAGTACTGGTTCATGACCAATTTAGCAAATATTATGGCAAACGAATGTATGTTAACGTTAATTTTTGATCGACACAATGACATTCTTAAAGGCCTTCGGAGGATGTTCCAGATTATTTTCATTCTTATTGTTTGAACCACAGAAAGAACAACTTGAGGGACAAATTAGCTGGTTCGAAATAGGCGTGGAAGGAGAAGTTTGTGCATAAATATTCAATGATGGCGTATGCGACGACGCTTGACAAATACTACCAACTGAGGGAATAATTAAGAGCATAGGGTACGGGATAAGTCGAGAATTTCCTAGAGGATGTGCCACTTGACAACTTCTGCAACATGTTTTTCAAAGGCAAAAGATATGGGGAGATGTTGTCCAACCTAGTGGAGTTATTCAACGCATAGATTCATGATTACCGGCACTTGCTGATCATATTGATGGTCGACAAGATTAGGTGCAAGGTATGTCAGTGAGACGCGCTGAATCATTATTGATGATAGGTTTCTTATGCCCAGTTTGGGATCAGATGCTTGCGCGAATGATTAGCGATGGACGGAAGTGGAATGTTGTTGAGTGCAGCAATAGCATATACGAAGTGCACTCGAACCCATCTGTGCTGGTTGACGTGGAGAAAAAAAGTGTGTTCCTACTTCAGTTAGCAGAGGAACGGATTCCCATGTGTTCATTCTTGCACGATGATAGAAAAAAGCGCCCAGAATATATATTCTTTCGTTGAGCCATTTTTATCGATAAAATATTATAGAATGACATACTCGGAAGATATATACGGTGTGCCCACGATTGAGAAGTTTGAATAGAATACATCGGAACCTGTAATCATCCTCCCTATCAAAAAAAAAAAAAAAAAAAAAAAAAAAAAAAAAAAAACAGGTCGATCGAGGAAGAAATGCATCCCATCAAGAGGTGAGATCCCAGAAATAAGATGTGGTAGATGTAAAAAATATGGGCATCACAATAGGAAGACATGCACTGCCGTAATTTAAAGCACATATTCATCATTTTTTATATAGGTTTGATGCAGTCACTTTCGTGTATTCAATGTTCGAGGGGACTTCTTTTTTTTTTTTTTTTTTTTTTTCTTTTTTTCACTGGTGGCGATCTTGTTACATGACATTTTTTTAATACTAGGTTTTTTTTTTGTTAAGCAAGATGAACAAAGGAAAAATGAGTTTTGTTTTTGCATAACACTTAGAACGTGTAAAACATAGGATTCATATTAACGCACATTAACGTTAACCCTTCAGTTTACAATGCAAACCTATTTGTGTTAACGTTAACGCAATTATAATCCATGCGTTAACGTCAACGCATCTAGTTCAAGTGTTTTCTCATACAAAAAAACATAGCAAATCTAAACATTGATGCACATTAACGTTAACGTTCACTTTCACAAGCCAAACTTAATTTCCCGCTGCCCATGCAGCATGTCTAATAAAAAAGGGTAACATTAGTGAAACGACGGTTGAATTTGCATTTTTTTTTATGTGAAATTACATTTTGAAAAGTAATAAATGGAAATTATTGTTAACATTAACGTTGAAATTAACATTTACGCAACAACTAAACGGCAAGTAAGTATTTTACATATTAAAATGGGTGAAGGTTAGCGCTACCCTCTTTTACATTAACATTAACGCAATAAGTTAACGGTTGCAGTACGTTTAACATTAATGCATCTAAATTCAATAAATAAGAATTAAAGAATTACATTTTTAAAATTAACGCTAACACATTAAGATAATGGCATAACAGTCTGTTACATTAACATTAACGCAGATTAATGTCATGACGTTTAACATTAACTATCACACATCAAATAAAAGAAAAACATTCGCTTCTGCTACACTTTTTCTTTTGTGAATTAACGTTAACACAATAAGCAAGGGCCAAAGATTTACATTTTGCACGTTAACGTTACCCCTTTTACATTAACGTTAAAGCAAGAGCCAAGGAATTATACTTTGCTCGTTAACGTTAACACAAATACAGATGCCAAGACTTGAATGTGTTCCAAAACATAATCAAACAGCAAACACACACATTCATCAACATGCAAAAAATGAATCAAACAGAAAAATATATACATTTCAGATTTGTTCTTGTATCATGGAGCAACTTGTTTTTCAAAGACAGAGTATGCCTTGATATAGTCGAGTTTTTTCAACATCACCGCACCCCGGGGGGGGGGGGGGGGGGGACCCAGCCGTAGTGCGGATAGTTCAATAGAGCATGTATTACGGCTTTCCAGACATCTCATACATCTGCGACCAATAGGTTTTTTGCGACTGGCATGTTCTCAGCATATTGTTTCATGACATACATGACAAAAACGTCGCAATCGGTCTTGCAAACAGGGGCAAGGTAAACAGATGAGAATCATAAATTTGTACAAACATACGATTTTGTTTTGCAAAAGTTTTGGACGGGTGAACTTACGCCCCCCTTTGTTGTGGGGAATCAGGACAGTGTTCGATAGGTGAGTCGCCCCAATCGACCCGTATTTCCATGTTGATATGTCGCTCAATAAACTTTTTTTGTTCAAAATTTAGGTTAGTCAAATAAAACAGGGTGTAGTTCCAGACAATCAAAGTATATGTGTTAAATCACATACCACTATAAGCACATCGTTACAATAATGATCAATAGGTTCTTCTTAGGATGAATGAAATTGTAGAACATCCATTTTTCCGCATGTATGTCCAGCACCATCACAGTCTAGTGATTGGGCTACGCATGGCGACCATGAGTGTTCATTGGGAACACAACGTACTGATTTTGTTGGCCGAACGTAGTGTTGACTGTGTAGTAGACATCTTTCAGGAGGAGCTCGTTGTTGTCTCTTATAACATTCTATGATGTTTTGAGTTTACGTGTTAGCATGGTTGGAGAAAAAAAAAGTAATATGTATTTAAGCGTTTTTTTTTGTCTTACCCATATACATGGTGGTGCGAATCTCATTTTGTGCAACAACATGGTTGACGTTGCCCTTCGCATTCGATTGAGTTCCCTAATTTCATCTTCCAAACACTCCCCGAAAGAATCAATAACCTGTGGGATGGGGGAGAGGAGACAATAACATTAAAGTTAACATCATTCTTACATAACGTAAACATTTACACAAACAGGTTGATGTAAGCATTTAATCAATCATAAAAACATAAATATTACACAGTCAGTTTCATACGTTATCGGACACACGTCGCTCCATGACCATGCATATTACGTCGCCACATAAAACTGTGGCCAGGGTTTTCTTACCCCCAAACATGAATGTCCTAAGACATTATTAAAAACAACATATTACATGGTCAACAAACATTTTCTAAAAAAACTATTTTTTTTAAAGTAGATTGGCATTTGAGTTAACATGTGTTGTTTACCCGGCCCCCTCTTTGGAAATCACATGTAACTTTTCCCAATCGTCATCATCAAGCATCATACTGACGGGCGTCACATTTTGAGCCAATAGTTTTGCATTGTCTTCATACATTGTTGTCTGTGGGAGCTTTTCGACATTAACTACGTCATTTGTTTTCTTTTTGCTTCCCATTCCCTTTCATTTTTGGGTAGACAAAATAACTCATTTGTTTATTCGGCTGCCTTTCCTTTTGTTTTACTCCACCAACCATGGAGCTAACTTTTAGCATTGCCCCCCATGCGACATGGGCATCGAAACTGGTGATGTAGCATCGGGGGCTTCTGTCGGCATGACCATAGAAAGCGGTTTAGGTTTGAGGACTGCGAGTGTGGTAGATTTACTCCCCCCTTCTCCCCCGGTTTGCATGCGAGCGTTCAATTATGTCTGAAGGTCCTGTATTTGTTTATTAAGTGCCACATGCATTGAAACGTCATGTTTGGCTATCTCTTTCTTCTCCTCCCTTAACATGTTGTTGATTTCTTGTGCTGCTTTCAACTCAAGAGCAAGATTATTATATTTCTTATTTATTTCCTTAGTATCATCAACATGTTGCTGATGCAACGTTTTGATTGTCTTTTTCAGTGACTCTACCTCTTGGGTAAGCTCGTCACATCTCCGTCTAAGGTCATCTTTCTCTAAATTGATGGGGGGGCTCCCTATATTTCTGCGTAACGCTATGACGCTGATTTTCGTCAGGATGTTCGCCTTCTCCCCAATTGATTTCGCTAATTGCGCAGAGAGGTTAGAGACAGAACGCTCGTAACTTTGTCTTTCTTGCAACGACGATACTTTCAGATGATCAATCTTCTTCTTTTTTTTTTTTTTTTTTTTTTTTTTTTTTTTTTTTTCTGTTCAACGTTGGTGGCGGTTATGCTTGCAATTACCCTATGGAATGCAGTAATGGTATGATCTTTTTCCATTTTTTGTGCTGTTAACTCACCCTGCATGAGTTCAATCTATTTGTGCATGTCATCAACCGTAGGTGCAGCTGCAGATAGTGGTGCGAAAGCACCCCCGAAAGGCATGCAACATGCACTCTCAACCGAGGCAGAATCATCCCCCAGATTAGTTGTGGGTTGAGTGGGGAGGGCATTAGGATGATTCATGAGAGGGGTCATATACTGCCCTATGATGTTGTTAATCATTGCATTGTACGCTTCATCAGTATCAGCAACTGGATCTTTACCTTTATTGATCGGGCTCTATTTCTTAGAGTCATCGCTCTCTTCCTTTAAAGCAATCCTCAATTGCAGCTCTGCTAAAGTCTCATCAGTCGGTTGGTCTTTCACTTGGGATATGTGAAAGTTAACTCAGCACCGAATATAGTAGGGAGAATACAAAACAACGTCCAGCATCAAAACAACACATTATCTTTCATGCATATTAACGTTAACTCTTCTTTTTTTCAAACCAGAAACTTAAATGCGTTAACGTTAACATAGTCACATATGTCAATTACAGTCAATTATTTTACAAAAACTTCAACGCATTTGTCCTAGAAATCTCATTTTTATTCCTTGCATTTAACGTTAACACATTTTTATGTAAACAAATGTCAACTAATAAACTCCATAACGTTAACGTATTTTGGCAACAACAGACACAAATCTTTTATGTGTTAACGTTAACGAAAATAATTCGCTCACATGCGAACAAAAAATCTATGTCAACGTTAACGCATTTTTTCTACCCTTGGGGGGTGTAAAAAAAAATATAGTTTAAATCAAGAAAGCACGTGACAGGTTTCAAAAATAGTTTGTTGTGCTACACATGAATGTTAAAGCATGACACGTTTTTCTGATTACCTTATCAACTAGCAGGAGGCTGGTAGGAATGCCCCCAAGGTGGGAAGAAAATGTGGTGAGGCACCATCTCTCCAAACACGGCACGCTATATTCCTTCCCCTCGGTGTGGTCCACCAACGTTGTGTGCTAGCACAACCAATATTAGAAAAAAAAAATTGTACGATGTCAAGCAGTTTTCATAAGCAACGCTTTTTTATTTTGGAAAAACAACTCCTGATGGTTATATGTATACCTGGAGAGCAAGTACGTACCCCGTAATCGACCGAGGTTCCATGTACGACTTCTTCAGGCTCGTCTCCAACTCTATGAATATCGTAGCTATCCAATTGTAATTGGCCATGTCTTCAATCGTTTCAACATACCGAACTAACCACTTCGGGACCTGTTGTCCGGTTGTTATAAAGAAGCATGTTGTCATCAGTTGCAAAATGACCATACGCACAACATCTTGTATCGTTTCTTCATCTATGGCTTTGACATTTGCTTCCACTAGTGATCTCAAGTACACGACTTTGAATCCGCAGTCTGTGAATATTAGCTTGGACATGAGCGGAGAGTTGGCCTTTGTGTATCAACTCACAACAATAGGTTCTTTGCCTGTTGCTATCCTGAATGTTAGCTGTATGTCTAGTAGAGCTATCCGGATGAGCTTGTCCCCAATCCTAAAATCCCCCGCATAGGGTTATAGCACCGAATAATCATCTCAATGGGATCATCATGTGTTGTGGATGTTTTTGAGAGTCACTCTTTGCTGGTACAATGTCTCAAACAATTTAACAAAGAGGGTCCTCGCCAAGAGCTTTTTATGCTATTCGTTTAGTTTGCACTCTTTCAACAGCTCATAAGTCTGCTTCAGGTTGCAGCGATAGAGGAAGGTTCGCTGGTTGCACCGTTTCTTTTTCAGTTTCTTCTGAAGTTTTACTACAAAAACGACAGTAAGACAATTAACACACTTACAATCCACACGTAAATCCTAACATTCACGAACATTAGCATTAACTCTTCCTTTTTTACAAGTCAAACTTAATTGCGTTAATGTTAACTCAATTATAATACACCCCCATTACGTTAATGTAGTCAACCCAAGTGTTAACGTTAATTGCGTAAACGTTAATGCAATGTCAATCTACCCCCTCAACATTCAAACACATTAACGTTAACTCTTCCTTCTACCGGACAAACTTAATTAGCGGCAACGCACCTAGATCAAGTGCCTATTCAGACCAAAAAACGTACCAAAATCTCTACATTCACGTACATTAACGTTAACGCTACTTCTTTAAAGGTAAACTTATTTTGCGTTAACGTTAACGCAATTAAGGTCTACACGTTAACGTTAACGCAATCAATCCAAGTGTTTTACTAGACCAAAAAATTAACCAAATCTAAACCTTACAGCACATTAACGTTAACGCACACCTTTTACAAGACATACTTAATTACGTTAACGTTTCCATAATTATATAGAGGAGTCAATACCAATCAATTCTTCACAAAAACTTCAATGCATCCGTCCCACAAATCTTATTTTTCATTTTCTTCCATAATGGTTCCCACATTTTTTTGTGGAAAAATCTCAACCAATAAAGTCCATAACGTTAACACATTAATCAACATCAGATACAAATCTTGCGTTAATGTTGACGAAAATGCTTCGCACAGATGCGAACAAATGAACTACATTGACGAAAATACTTTGCATAGATGCGAACAAACAAACTACATAAACGTTAAGTTTGTTTTTGGCATGGCGAAACAACATGTGTTTTAAATCAAGAAAGCACGTGAAGATTTTCAACACAGCAAACCACGATACAAAACACGACATATGATGTGTGAGTGTTAACGCATACTCTACAACATACAAGAAACAAAAATCCAAAATCGAAAAAGACAGCATGTCGAAGTCGGTCAAAATAGACGAACATCATTGTCTCGTTTATGATTTCGATTTCTAAATGGATTTCGCCGAATAAACTAATACCGATTTTAGGTTTTACATACCATCGAGACTGGGGCTTTCTCATTTTTGGATAGAAGATAAAGGGGCGCATTCGAATTTCACTATTTGCAACGGGTTTGTGTAGATTCTTAGTTATTTCGCCTCTTTAGTTTTACGATTTTGGGAGTTTTGCAGAGAGGAGAGAAAATGGAGAGTGTTTTGGCAATTTTTGTGCAGTGGAGCAGATAGTGAATGTATTGTCTTTTAGGTAAATTGCCAAATTTTATTTTTGTACTAAAATGTGAAAAGAAAAAATTTATTAAAATGAATTATTTTATAACGTTAAATAGATCAAGTAAATGGTTAAATATGAAAAGTGATTTTTATTATTATTCCTATATGCCACAGTATGATCCCAATAGAAGGGCATTTCTTGGGAGATGTTGTTGGTCCTCACAGGAGGGCATGTCCTATAGGACGTTGTGTTGTGACCAGACGGGAGGGCAAGTTTTGCAGGTGGTTGTTATATTATTTGTTGTTGTTGTTGTCGGCAAAGATGATTATCCTCCTAATAAATAAAATGTTACATATTCGTTTGTTTCTAGTTAAGTAACATTAAGTTGAGGTCACACCTGGCCTCAGGTGTTGAGAATTGGGGTGGGGTGTAACAACACCAACAAGAGAACCGAGAACTGTAAAATGGTGCATTCCCAAGGGCCCTACGGAGAAAACATAGCGGATGGCTGCCAGGAATTTATGGCAGCCGATATTGTCGCCTTGTGGGTAGGAGAAAAGGAAAACTATGACTATCAATCAAATACGTGCTTTGGTAGGGAGTGTTGTCATTACATCCAAGTCATGTGGCGCAACTCAAAGCAACTAGGGTGTGCTAGGATTTTGTGTCGCAATCAGTGGTGGTTAGTTCTCTGTAGCTATGATATATATATATATATATATATATATATATATATATGCATGTCGTAACTAAATGGAAAAAAATGGCATGAATTATGAAATCTAAAAATAACATGTATGTAATTATATATAACAAAGTGTAAGAGATTTAAGTGTCCTAAACATGTCATCTAAATGATACAAGAAATAAATATGGATTATGCAATCTAAAAGAACATATATGTAATGAAATATGAAAAGTGTAAAATGATATAAGAAATAAATATGCGTGATAGATGCAAATGATGTCTATTTTAAGTTTGTTCAATTAATTCAAAGAAATCTTGATCTGAAATTCCTCAAATTCTATGGGATGAGAATAGAGGAAAGATTACGGAAACAAAATTTGTCAAAATTAATCTTTCCAAAACTTAGGTTGAATCCCACGAAAATGTTTTTCTAAAGACAAATTATTATTATTGATGGTCCAAGACCATACATATTGATAGATCAAACTGTTAATTATCACAGCAGAGCTAGTCATTGGCTACAGGGCAACCGACCGGAGGAAATGCAAGATGATAGAAGAGTTCGCTCTGCAAATGAGAGAAAAAGGTAGAGGAAAAAACACTTTATCTCTTTTTGCATTCAAAATGTTTCCATTACTCATTCCTCTTCATTTCTTTCTTTTTTCTTGCAGATATGGGTTTATATATCTTGTTTGAAGAGATAACTAAACATTTGATGGAAAATCTTTTTTTAATTCTTACAAATAAAAATTTAGCAATAAAAAAAAGCTTTTGCGGGCGAATATTGACTCTTTCCATTTCTATTTCAGTTGTGGGGTTAGCCTATCCCTTCTTAGAAGAGAAGACATTTTTTAAAACCGAACGTTTCTAAATTACACTCTACTTGGGGAATTGAAACAAGGTCATAGAAAACTCTAGCACGATTTACAAATCGTCCAATTCATCCTAAGGTTTGTAGAGATTAATTCTTACAAACTACGATTTTTTTATTTTTTTTTTATAATTTTTGGATTTTTTTTTTGTTTTTTTTTAATTTTTTTTAATTTTATTATTAAGGGTTTTATAAGAAATAAGATAAAAAGAAAATAAAAGGAAAGAAAAATAAAAAAATAAAAAATTAAACATCATTCACATCACGTTTTGGGGATTAAGTTTAAGCACGAGAAACCCGCCCCGGTGTTTTCATCGGATCATCGGATGACTTATTTTTTTAGTTTTTTATATGAATTGCAACAAATAAAAAAGAATTTTAAAATAAATAAATAAAAAAGGGCAACATTTGGGTGTCCTTATCTAACGCTCAAAGGTTCAGATTGAGAATGAAGAACCTCATCCCAGCGTTTTCATCGAATCATCGGACAATTACAAAAGGAAAAAAAAACTTACAGGAATTTAAATTGCGAGAAACAAAAGAAATAATGAAACAGAATTAAAAATCAGAAAATATACTTGTTTTGGCCAAGAATTCTGATACTTGGGTTTTTCCTCTCTTGCAGACGGCTTCCCAAAAGGGCTCTCGCTAAGAATCACTCCCTAAGAGGTTTTTTCTCTCAATTTCTGAATCTCCTCGAAGGGTTTCTCTTTAAATTTTTCTCTAAACTAGGAGGAAGAGGATGGTCCTATTTATTGGGAAGGATTAGGAGCGAGAAATCCTAAAAATCGTAGTCCTAATTTGGCGAGGAAAATGAAACTAAAACTCAAAAGGAAAGGAAAAAGGAAACAAGGGGAAAAAAGAAAACCTACTCCCGTTTCGACAAGAAAAATGAAATATTTTCTTTCTTTTTCTTTTTCTTTTTCTTTTATTTATTTTTTTTCTTTTTTCTTTTTCTTTTTTTCCTGCTTTTTCTATTTTCTATTTTATTTCTTTTTCTTTTTTTATTTTCTTTTCTCTATTTTTTTTTTGTATTTTTTGAAAATAAATAAAATAAAAAATAAAACATAATTTTTTTGCGTGATAGTCAAAATATCGTGTCTACAATTGCTTATTTTTATCATGTGAGTTCCACTTACTTGACAAAAATAGGAAACCATGTCATTTAACTGTCCTATTCTTTTTGAATTTTTGGAAGCATTTTTTTTTTAAACTTTATAAGAAAACGGAGAAATTAAAAATGGCCCTTTTTTCAGGGCGTGATGAAAAATAATGGGGATAAGATATAGATGAATTGCGACTAAACCTTAAAAAGGTTGCCACGTATCTCAACAATGTTAAGAATCAAGTCACGTACAGTTCGGCATTTTCCCCAGGCAGGGCGATGAAAGAATGCAAAATAAAATGGCCCTCACAAAGAGGCAATGCAAAATATAAAAAAACCATCACGTAAAGGCAAATGCAAAAATGGAAAATCCATCATGGAAAGGCAAAGTGTAACACGAAATGCCATCACGGAAGGGGTAGAATGTAAATGAAAATCCATCACGAAGAGGTCGAATGCAACATGAAAAAGTCATCACGGAGAGACAAAATGCAATATGAAAAAGTCATCACGGAGAGATAAAATGCAAATGAAAATCCATCACCGGGAGGCATAATGCAAAATAAAAAGTCATCACGAAGAGGCAGATGCAAAAATGAAAAGCCATCACGGAGATGCATGATGCAAAAATTAAAATGAGTCATCACGAAGAAGCAAAAATGTAAAAATAAAAAAGAGTCATCATGGAGAGGCATAATGCAAAAGGGGAAAAAAAAAAAGTCGTTACGGAGAGGCAAATATAAAAATGGAAAAGCCATCATAGAAAGGCCAAATGCAACATGAAAAAATCATCACGAAGATACAGAATGCAAATGAAAAGCCATCACGAAGTGGCATAATGAAAAATGAAAAATTATCACAGAGAGACAGAATACAAGAAAGAAAAGTCATCACGGAGAGGCATAGTGCAAAAAATAAAAAGTCATCACACGGAGGCATAATGCAAAAATGAAAAGGTCATCATAGAGAGGCAGATGCAAAATAAAAGGCCATCATGAAAAAGACAAATGCGAAATAGTGGCAAGCTATAAATTGTGCCCAACCTAAGGCTAGGGTTGCCAAATTCAAAAACTCCCTAGATGTGGAAATAGGCAAATTCTATATAATAGATGTCATCTTAGGGCTGGGGTGAAATAAGGGACAAACGATATAAAATATACCCAAGATCGCGACTAGGGCTGACGCTTCAATGACTAAACCTTTATAGGTTCCCTATGTACATTTTCATTACGCCAAGGACCAGGTTTAACGCAGTTCACTGTACACCCTTTTCAGGGCAAAACATATACCTAGATGCTCATTTAGAGCTTTTGAATTTTCAGCGATAAGAGTTTCCAATTCGAGTCGGCAGGAAGGTGAGGGGACACTGTGATAAGAAAATCCATGCTCCCGGCCTTTTTGAGATCCATGTAAGTGGACAAGATAATACTTCCAAAATAAAATCTTTAGTCTAAAAAAATTGGTCACTTTTGATGGCTTGCAATTTCATTCCCCCATTTTCCCTCGTAGTCACTCAGCTAACAACGCTTGACTTTCTCGGGTAATTCGACAAGATTCCTTTATTTGAATTTAGCAACTTTGCTTTCCAACTCAAGGGTAGGACCCAACATGCCTCATCAAGGTCTCATTGGCTTGCTCGATTGGATTCATGTCTTTACAAATTTCTAGGTGCTTCAGTTCTTGGGGTTCTAATACTCCGTTATTCTCTTTGTTTTCTCAAGTCCTGCAAAACTAATTTAGTACAAAAAAAGGGCAAAATGTTAAAAATTACTAAAACGAGTACATTCAATGCCCAATATGATTTTCTGTGAGAAAATTTATTTAACATTAATCAATATAATAATTTATTTTTATTTATAATGTTTTTAAAAATATTGATTTTGAAAAAATAATAACGAAAAACCCAATTTATCGTCACCCTATCCCATTTACTCCCATTTTTCTCCAAATTCAAATATTTTTTTAATTTAATTTTAAAAATTATAGACATGAATTTTTTTTTTTATTAATTTTTAGGTAAATATTATTTTTTAAAAATAAAATATTTTATATTTAATTTCTTAAAAGTTGATATTTTCAAATTAATAATTTTAAAAAATCAAATTTAAACAATTTTTCCAAATCAAATCACTCACTAATCCATTTTCAGTCTTGTAAGTTGTGATTAAGAAAATATTTCCACCTAAAATAAAGTAGATGCGATAACACAACTTACAAGATTAGAAACGGATTAGTGAGTGATTTGATTTGAAAATTTTGTTTAGATTTGATTTTTTTAAATTATTAATTTGAAAATGTCAACTTTTAAAAAATTAAATATAAAACATTTTATTTTTTAAAAATAACATTTACTTAAAAATTAATGGAAAAAAATTGGTGTCGGTAACTTTTAATATTAAATTAAAAAAATATTTGAATTTGGAGAAAAATGGAAAAGAGAGACGGTAAATTGGATTTTTCGTTATTATTTTTTCAAAATCACTGATTAATATTAATAAGAATAAATAAAAATAGATAAATATATTAATTTTTAGCATTGATATTTTTTTGAAAGATTAATTTTAATTTAATTTTTAAAAAATAAATTTTCAAAATAAAAAGAATATAATGAAATATATAAATATATTATAAGGTTTGGACTTGGGGGGGGGGGAGCGGGGGAGGGTGTCAGGGGGCCTACTTTTTGCAGGCTCCATGCAAATTAAAATCCGCTCTTTAAGGGCCAGTTTGTAAATTAAAGTTAACTGTAGAATGGCCGATTTAAAAAAATAATAATAAAATTTGAATCCGGCCATGGGAAAGTTGGGAAAGTCGGTTAGACCTATTTTTGTATTAAAGTTCAAACAAACCCATATTGATGATTTTACAACTTAGTGATCCTACTTTCTCAGGCTAACGATGTGTGCCTCGTTTATGATGTTCAACCCTGGGATAGTGATATCGCATCTTTCAAAGAGGTATGCATTTTGGGTGAACCATATCTTTCTGTAGAAGCTAGAGTAGCTTCTTCTTTTTATTTATTTTTTTTCTTTTTTTTGAACCTCGACGATGCGAAAAGAGTTTTATTAATTTAACCAAAGAATACAAAATTCAGAAGAGGACAATGTCTGACCTTTAAAAATAATTGAAACAAAAAGTAATATAACCAAAAATAGAACCATAACAAAAAACATCAAAAATAAAAGTTAATAAATTCCTTTAATCTTCCGAATGTGAGGGAAACGAAATCTATTCAGTCTTCAATATCCATGAACAGGCGCTAGACATTCAGATTCGGACCAGAAAGTCTGATTTTTTCCATCGCTACCAAGTTTCGCTAACAAAACAGCAGTCGTATTAGCTTCTCTGTGGCAGTGCAAAATAGAAATATGAACCTTAGATGCAAGTTCTTTTATATTCCTTATTAAAGAAGTTAATCTCCAAGGAATTTTAGTTCTCCCACAATCATTTCAACTAGCAAGGCATTATCACCAACCACATCCTCAGAGAATCATTTAAACTAACATAATACTGAAACACGATCCAAAGAGTTTTTTTATTCCGCTAGCAAGCTAGATCCAAACCTAAACAATTTAGTGAACTCAAATACGAGAGTCCCATTATCATTCCGCAAAGTTTCGTCTCCACCAATAAAACTAAGGTTTCCTCTAGATCTACCATCTAAGCTCATCTTTAGTCTATTACGACTCCAGTAAACCAACTGAATCCTGAAGATCCTTTTCCCATCGCTCTTTCACACATTCTATATGCCTCCAGTGTTCACTTAGATTTGTTCTTGATCGGATTTTAAGGAGGCTGAATAGATTTGATAAAAAATAAAAAAAAAATAAAAATGCTTATCTTAATGAAGTAATTCGATGATGTATGCAAGATTGTGTGAGATATGAATCCTGAAGAGGATAAAATAGATGAAGATAGCAATTTCGATAAGCACATAAGCACAAGCACAAGTAGTGTGGGGTTTATCTACTTTATTTGTTTGAATTTTGTTTCCCTTTAAATTTGACATTATTTGATTTCTCACTAATTATGTTTATTCAATAAACATCAATTTATTTTAGGGGTATTTGGTGGCAAGTCCTTAATTTTAAAAAAGCCTCTGAGACAGAAGCAACTTGTGTTTTAGTCTCGCCTATTAAAAAAAAGCAGAAGCTCAATATACGCGTCTGCACTCGCGCAGTTAGATGTAACTAATTTGTGTGGAAATTTTAGTTAAATGTAACTAATTTGTGTATAAAAATTTGTTAGATGTGACAAATATTACACAAAAATACATGTAATTTGTAACATATAACTAAATTTATAATAGTAAATTAATTTCTTTGTATAATATTTGTTAAATGTTACAAATATTACAAAAATACATGTAATTTGTAACGTATAACTAATATCACACAAGTACATGTAACTAAAATTACACAGATTAATGTATATTAATTATTAAGTTGTAACTAATGTTAGTTACATATAATTAATATTCACTACAATACGAATTTATTCATCAAAGTTCTCTCTATAATGCTTACCCATCCGGAACTAAAACTCAAACAAAATCCAACTTAAAGAGATTAAATCAAAATTTGTCTTAAGTGAGATTTTTTTTTTTTTTAAATTATATTTATTATTTAGTACTAATAGCCAATTATCCCTTTATTTTATTCCCGCACTTGTACCCTTTTCTTTACTTATATACATAACTTTGGGTCCTTTGTCTATTCATGGCGAAAAGGAGCAAAATATTCGGGTTGATTTAAAAATCTTTCTTCTATGGAGGAGTAAAATTGAAAATGCACGAATTAAGGAGTTTAATTATTTTTATAAGCATTATTTCCATGGGAGTTTATTAACTAAGAAAGAGTCAATATTAATTTATATTTATTCACTATTACAGTTGTCATGCACTTACTGTGAATTTAATTGTTTCCATATATTGATACAGTGACATTTTTGTTAAGTGTTTTAGGTAACAAATTGCTCTAGTCTAGCTCAAATCGACTTCGTTAAATATAGATTATGAGAGTCCGAAGAAGTATTTATAATCTTGTCGATCACTTTTAGTTATTTCCGAAGGTTCAGAAAGTTAAATCCCTAATTTTTTGTAGCTGACTTAATTCGGTGACTCATCAACTTTTAATTATTTTTCAAATGTGTATGTCTAAAGTGGTCAGTGTGTTTTAATGGTTGAATAATCAAGCCGCCGATCGTTGCCTCCTTCAAAGAAAATCTTCAAGCATTCCGATTAAATTCGACTACGTAGTGTCTGTTTACACAAAAAACACTTGTACAACCCAACAAAATTTTTCAAAGAAAAATCAATTAAAAATGGTTTTTTTGGGAGAAAGGGCGCTACATGAGTCAGGAAGTCCCTTACATGATTTCGAACGATTCTTGGGCAGGGGATACAACGTCCAAATGGTCAAATCATCCATATAGATAGTTTGCTCCCTATCAGGAAACAATTAGGATTTAGGATAGCTACAACAGGCGTTCCGATTGTCAAGTGTCGGGTCGATAATATTTCGGGATTCCCTCTTATTTTTCTTCCTTTTAAGGATTTAGAGACTTTGAAAGACTAGGATTTGGGTTTCAAAGTCTATTTAGACAAACCCTACCTTTCCAAGTGTTATTTATCTTTTGAAATATTATTTCTTAAAGAATGCATCTTCGAAGCCTAATTTGTTGAAACGCTCTCCTCCGTTCAAACTTTATCATATATACTCTCAATGTCTATATTGAATCAACAACGTAATCCTATTAGAACATAGATATATAATTCAGCGTGATCGGTGAAACACAATAGCTCACTAGTAAAAGTTCCAATACAAGAAAACAAGAAGACTCGAGGATGTAATTAGAGCGAAGAATTCAGGAAGACAAATTAATTATAGTCAAGCGGTCAGCATGATCCCTTCGAAATTGTGATATCCTTTGAAAAATAACAAAAAGTTAATTTTCAAGCTTTCATTTCAATGTCAATATCCATCCCTCAAAATCTTTAAAATTTGAAACCTAGTTTATGAGTTCTTTATCACTTAATTCTTTACATTTCATTATTTAGTTAATAAATCTCTATCACTTGTATCTTTACTTTTCAACGCTTAGTCTACATACCTTACTCTTTACTTTTACAAATTTTACAGGTTCTTTATACTGCTTTCCTATAAATTATTTTTCAAATGAGTACTAGATAATTCAAAAAATTCATTTTTTCTATTATTTAATTACACAATCCTCTTAATTAAGACAAAAACTGTACATGAATCGCCTAATAGCATATTATACTCTACTTTCTAAACTGAACTCACTTCTGGGATGCCTAATTAACCACACACGCAGCAAATTTTGAACTAAACTCACTTCTGGTATGCCAAATTAACCACACCCCGCACAGGTTCAATTAGATACATGACAATAGTTGAGTTCAACTAAACCAAAAGTTAAGATCAACCATGTTGGAACAAATAATGAGGCCAACCAAACCACTACTTCAATGAAGAACAAGAAAAACAGTATGATTCACACACATAATTAATAGTGTAGGTCTACTAAAAGTTACAAGTGGTACGTAATAGTTGAATTCAACTTAAAACACAAAGACATGGGATGAGATGAGATCAACTAAAAAAAAAATATTGAAATAATATAAAAAAAAAAAAACTTAAAGCGTACAGTTCAACTAAAATAAAATTTTTGACAATCGAAATAGAAATCGCGTAAAGACAAATAAGTGAACAAGCTAAACAAAAAAAACAAAATGATTCATAAGACCAACAAGATCAACTAAAAATATGTTATAAACCTATACTCCGATCCGTTTCTACTTCCTCTTCAAAATTATCTGGCATTCTTTAGGTTATGTATTTCACCTAAGATGCTTTTCATCGCAAAATTGGGATGATGATAATGTGGGGGAATGTTTTGGCTCGTGAAGTGTATGAAAATCTAGTAGACATTGATGAATCAACCCACACCAGTTGAACTCCACAATAAATATTGTTTAGCTCAATTCTTCAAATTCAATAACGAATATAGATTGAAAACATAGAGATTTGGATATCACAATGTAGAGTTTTCATATGAGATTAACATGTTAGAATTTTCCTTTCTCGCCTAGAAGTTCAACCATTTAGATTTGAAGAAGGGTTTTAAATTTTGCAACAAAAACTAACTTCATTTTAAGAATCTCAAGAGCCAAAACTATTGTGTCGCGTGGACTACAGCAAGTGGATCACAAAGCATGTGAATCCAATGATAAAATTATAAAGTTCTCGTCAATTTGTGAGGTCGCATTGTCATAAATAAAAGGGGGAACAAGACAAAAAAGTAAAATTTTAAATTATCTCCAAGAATAATAAAATAGAACCCTTAATTCCAACCACTTCAAATTATTATGGATTTTATACCATTCAATTAATCAACTTTGATAAAAATCTTGTAAGTTTAACAAAAAGAGAAGAAAAATGGGACTTCTTTTCACAAATTTCTACTAAACATTACAAGTTTTTTTGTTTTTTTTTTCTATTAGACTTCCAAACTTTTAATCAAAACTTTAATGATCGTAAGGTACAATCAAAATCATTAATTGTACCATAGTAAGACCCTTATCTTATGGGTAAGATTGTTTGCAACTTAAATTACATGTGGTGAAATATTTTAGAGAATTTGATCTGGAAAATAGAATTTATAAATTTTTTCACGAGGAGTTTCTTCTTCAAATATTTTTCTTATTAGATTCTTATATCAAATATGTGCTCTTAGGATGTATTTGCCTTCAAAGCTCACCTCTCTCCCTACACAGCTCACCTCTCCCCCTATTCTCTCTATACAGGACCTTCATTGTCCATTGCTATCCTTCACAGGTTAGACTTCGCCTTCAACGAGTCATCACTTCATACAAGCATTTCCTGTAGGTAGGGCTTTCTTTGTAGTTCAATCGCAGGTCCTAAATAGGGATAACAATGCAACCAAACCGAACTGAATGGTACAATTTTAAAACTGATTAAATGATTTTGATAACTATTTCGGTTTTGAATTTGAAAAGGAAACTGGTTTTGATTTTAATTTTAGTTTTTGAGTAATAACCGTGAAACCTAACCGCATAACCGGTATTTTAAATATATTTGTATTATATATATTACTCACTTTTTTATTTATTTACATTTTGACTCCTAATATATATGTGTGTGTAATTAATTGGATTAATTTTAAATTTTTTGTAATTTCTTCAGATATAACTATTTATAAAAAACATTCGCGATTTTTGTTTTAATTTTATATAAAATTAAAAGAGATTAACCATTTCTTACAACCGTTTTCTAAAAAACTTGTTGTTTTGATTTTGGTTTTAGGTGTAGTGCATGGCTAATAGTTTTGATTTTGGTTTGTAATAAAACTAGCCCACAATCAAACCATTGCAATCCCTAATTTGCAATCCCTAATCATGTAGGTAGCCTCCACCACTATCGATCTACTAGGCAATTCAAAAACCACAGGCCAAATCTGAAACTCCCCCCCCCCCCCCCCCCCCCCCCCCTTCTCTCTCTGAGAATTAGGGTTTACTAACACCTCGTCGTAATGGCAAATCAACAACCAGTAACACCTCCGCCATGCTGGAAACAGTTAAAAAAGAAAAAGATAAAAGCGCAAATCAAAAATCAATAAACCAGACATTATTAAGAAGCAAAATACACCAAGCACTCGTTCCATTTCGACCTGCCCTTGCCTGCATGAAATTTTACACATTTGAACACACCATCATAAAGATATAGCAAACCATGTAATCCCCTGCTTATAATTATTGTATCTTCTTCCCAATTTAACAGTATATCTAAAGTGCAAAAAGAAATAAGAGAATACAAATACCGTAAGTTTACGAGCTATTTAACAAAAGCTTACACACTATCAAAACTTCCACCATAAAACTATTCTCCGCCACCAAAAAGATCGATAGCCATAAGAGTCACACCTTACGGTGTATAAAGATCGATGTATGAATGAAATTTTCTTACTTCCACTCGAACTAAGGTACCCATGGAGCGGTTATCGGAATTCCTTAATTTAGAAGAAAATCGTGAGGGTAAAAGTGATCAAGACAGTTTACTTTGAATCTGCCGATGTATATGTACCAGAAACTCAACATAGGAGAGGCCACTTGGCGTCTTGTCTTCAACCATATATGAGAAGAACAACATTCCTGAAAGGCATGAATTCAAATTATCAGATGAAAAGAGAACATGAAACGAACATAAAAATATTAACAGCATGATAAAAATTGTTAGAATCAGTTTTTCTTTGATTCCACCAAGAATTAATTCCAAGATCCTAATGTAGCATGGAATGAAAATCGTTGGAATCAAAACCGTGTAGGAATTGGTATTTCTTTGATTCCGCCAAGAATTACAATTCCGATTATTATGTCACATTACGTGCACGAATGGTTGTTGGAATAAGAATTTGTTCAAGAAAAATTATTTAAAACTATATGAAAAGCTGTAATTTACAAATCGTATCAAGCAAAAAAAAAATGATTTTCTAATGTTTTATTATATATTATATTATATATCTATTTCTGCACAAGCCAAATCAAACTCCACACAGTAAACTTTCTATTATGACGGACAAACCCAGTTTTTTTTTGTTAATTATAGTAATACCCAAAAACTCTATGTAATTACAAGCAGAACTCTAAAATTGCGTTTGGGTAAGAGATTTGACAAATTCAAAAAATTTATAAATGATAGGATTTCAAAATTTAAAATTTTGAAATCTCATCATTTACAAATCCCTTGTATAGATAACTATTTTATCTAAAGAATTTTATCGTGTAATTTTAGAATTTCGTTGTTCGGATAGTTAAAGCATTTGTAAATGTAATTTAGAAATTCATTGAATTTTGGGGGTTATTGTTTTTTTTTTGTTTTTTTTGTTTTTTTTTTTTTGTCCTTTTAACCTTCTTCCTAACTTCCTTTCTCTCTCTCTACGGATCAACCCACCAGCATCTTCTTCTATATTCTACAACAAACACAAGCCACCATCTTCTTCGTCTCGCTCTCACTCTCTCACCCATAGTTGTTAAAGGCTCTAGGTGTACGGTGTGTACCTAGGCACACATGACAAAAAAAAAATATAGAATGATTTATAATATTATTATATTATAAATTTAACTCAAGAATTGAAAATATGAAACTATGAAATAGATTTCAATTATTGAAAAGAAAAAGGAGCCATGATTTTAAAAAATTTAGGAGTCAACAGTTGTTTTAAAATTTTACTTTTTTAATTTTTATACTTAAATGAAATATTAGATATTCTTGTCGGGTAGTTGCCCTAGCAGTCGTCCAGCTTCACGCCATCCTCACGTCATCTAACTCTATTACGGCCAGATCTAGCCTAAAAATAGGCAGATTTGTCTGAACAGAGGTAGATCCGTTCTCAAAATCTTTTGACAGAAGCTTAAATTAGGTGAAGATTGAGCAAATCGAAAACACAAATCAAAAGATTAGGGCAAAAGACAGGATTCAAATCAACCAAATTCGTCATATGCGAGCTCAATAATCGCTGATCGATTACGGGATGATAATCGTGAAGAATAACGGTGGATTGAAGCAAGAGGGCTTGGAGAAAAGAGTTTTGGAGATGGCGACGGCGACGAATTTGGCTTCGTAGAGATTCCAGTGACGGCAAACGAGCTCGGGGATGGCGACGGCGACAACATGCGTGGGCTTCAACAATTCTGAGCATAACAAATTGGTAGAATGGAGACGGAAAATGAGATGGGAAATGGTAGAATGGAGATTGGTAATGAGCAAATCCTTCCCAGGATGGATTTTGAAATAACGGTTGTTTTGGAGGAATTTGTAAATGACACAAATCCCCCTATTTTACTAGTGAATGGATTTATGAAATCCAGTCTTAGAAACACCCAAACAAGGAATTTAATAAAGAGGAAGTTGGAAATCCTTTGAGCAAATGAAATTCCTCTACCAAATCTCTTACCCAAACCCAACCTAAACTTTCATTTACAGAAAATACCGCTAAACTTTCTGAGAATACATGTTGAGCCCACAAGCTTTTGTAAGATCCAAAAGCCTTCCAAACTTTCCAAAATTTAGATATTAACCCCCCATCCCCATCCCCATCCCTCCAACATTTTAGTTCATTGAGAAATTAATATGGACATGGAAAATGTGGTTTGCATGTTTTCAAAACGTGTTTATGATTTCTTAAATTTAAACCTAGTTTGTTATTTTCACAGCAGTCAGAAGTAAGAGGCGGCAAAGTTTATGATTTGAAATTTCGGACATTTAGCTACACTAGATTAATGATAATATAATCTGCAATAAATTTGTATGTATTGTTCTCATTCACTAACCTGATGAATCTCCTTTCTTGCACAATCTTAACCTGTAAGAAAGACAAAAAAAAAAAAAAAAAAAAAGAAGTTGGATGAGCAATGAAACTAGGCAATTATAAACAACAAAATTTATTGAACAAAAAAAATAATAATAATCATACCGGAGATAGGAAGTCTTTCGCGCCTTATCTCATTTATAATACCATAAACTTCTTCGACAATGGATTGTCATACAAACTGAGCAGGCCAGAAAAGGTTACTTATAGGATGCATTACCAAGGAAAGTTCAAATATTTCACAATCTAAAAAACCATTCGAACTGAAATAACCAAGAAACACGTGATTTATGTACATGGAGACAAACACTACTTAGGAACACCGACTATTAGCCAATGGCGGATGCTGAAATTCAAATTTAAGGAGGGGAAATATCATTACACACACACATATATATAAATACATACAAACACACAATCACACGTAAATATGCATTAATAACTTCACCCTAGATTTAGGAACATCAACTACTACTATTCAAGCCAATGATAGATACTTCTACCTTTCCAAATAATATAGGCTTACATTAAGGATCGTTTTTTAAATCCTTAGCTCTTTAGTTTAATGATGGATGAACTTACAAAACATATTTGAATACCACATAATGCATTGTACTAGTTGATGAAACTAGAAGAGATCTCAACAATAACTTTAAACATTGAAAAGGTCCTAGAGTGGAAATGTTTGAGGATTAATAGAACAAAGACAAAACACATGCATTAAAAATTTAGTAATATTTGGAAAGATGATATGGTAAAAATTGGAGATCATGTGGTTTTTTTAAGGTTCATTATTTTAAAAACTAGGGTTTTATAATTCAAGGCAATGGAGAAATTGAGGAGATTACGCATAGAATTATGCAAAATGGACAGAGTAGAGAAGTGTCCCTGGGATATGGGATGATACGTGACTGTAGGATACCATTAAAATAAAAAATAAAAATAAAAAAATTATCAGAATGCAATAAAACTAGCAATTTTACAAGGTTTGGGCAGCATAGTTGTTAAAGGCGGGCTTGGGAGTGCGCCCAGCCACAAGGTGCAGGCCATGCGCCTCTCCAGGCTTTAGACGAACGCCAATGGCCTTTAGACATGGGCACAAGGTGCGCCTGAGGCCTTTGCCTTATTTTGTGCTTCTTTTTCTTCTTCTTGTGAGCTTTTTCTTCTTCTTTTTCTCTGTTATGTTGTCTGTGTTTCTTCTTCTTCTCCTCTCTTCCGCTCTTCTTCTCTTTCAGTTCCACTATGTGCTCTTTTTTTCCCCTGCTGCAGCAAGGGCTACAGGGCAAGATGCTTGTCTTGCCTTGTTTTTTTTTTTTTCTTTTGTTTTTCTTTCCTCTTGTACTAAATTATGCTAAAATATCTATTTCTTAGGAATCAAATTAAATTATCTATTTCTTGGGAATCAAATTAAACAGATTCTCTTTATTTTTAATAGTTGAAATTTATTTCATAGTTTCACACTTTCACTTCTCGAGTCTAGATTTGCAATATAACAATATTACAAATTAATTTCTATATTTTTATGTATTTATCAAAGGTTAAATGACTAAAACAATTACTATGATTGAGTTTTTGAGGTTGTTCTGGTGATTTCAAAAAATTCACAACCATTACGGACAGACCGATACTCCCGATATCGTTACACCATGACCATTACCGTTACTTTACCCAATACTGCGATTTAAAACTTCCTGCACATAGGCTCCAAGGGACACTGTGCACCTAGGTGCGCCTAGAGCCTTTTCTAACTATAGGTGATAATCAATAAGCATGTTTATGGAGTAAGGGCTTGTTTGATAACGACTTAATTTTTAAGTGTTGAAAATTTAAGTGCTGAAAATTAAGTGCTGAAATTTTAAATACTGAAAATTTAAGAAGGTTGTTTGATAAAATTGTGCTGAAAATTTAAGTGTTGAATTTTTATTTATTTATTTGATAAGTACAAAATTTGTATGCTGAAAATTGTTTAATTTACATAACTATTTTTTAATCAAGATAATGTGAAAAAAAAAAAAAATTGAAAACAAAGTAATATAATTAGGGTGCCATTTTTGTTTTAAAAAATTATATTAAAATTAAAAATAAAAATTACCCAAAAAATATGTAAATATTATGTATTTTGTTACGTAGTTTGATTGCTTAAATTAAATTATAACAATAATTTAAATATAAAATAAAATTAAAATCATAAAATAATCCAAAATTAATCTAATTCTCATTAATTTTAACTCTAATTAAACGCTCATAGAAGATCAAGGTAAAATGGTTAAAATATAATTTTTTTTAAATGGGAAATAATGGAGTGCATTAAGTAAAATGAAATAAGTAAAAGAGATCTTGATTTAATTTTTTATTCACATTTTGACTTAATTTTTAAGTTAACTTAATTAATTAAGTGATATTAATTACATTTATCAAACAAACTTAATTAATTATGTACTTAATATAATCAGTTTTAAATACTTAATATTTTTTTATCAAACATGCCCTAAGTCTAATTGAGACGAGCATGTTAATGTGGATGAGTGGTTTACAAGAATTGAAAAAATTAGGGATGAGACTATGAGCAAGAGGTTAAAAATAGGAATCACTCAAAATAAGATGCATGAAAATTGGTTAACAAGGTTTAAAGTCTAAACATGTGCATAAAAAACCTATAGAGGTATGGGTTAGAAAATGTGATGTAATTCAAGTGGAAAGTAATACAAAAGGGAGAGGCAAACCTAAGAAAACTTAGAAGGAGATAATTAAAAAAAAAAATGATGACATTGAACTTAAGGATGGGAATGGTCCTAGGACAATCTCTACGGCAGATGGATTCACGTAGCGAGACCTATTGAAGTGAAATAAATGCTTTGTCGTGTAGTTGTTTATAGTGGTTCTTTGAAACCACCCCCTCCGTCAGAGTTCTTATCCCTTCTGGAAACTCCTTGCAAGAAAATAACACGAACTACGAATATGTGTTCCCCCCTCATGATAAAGAAATACCTTAGGTAGATTACTTTGCTTTATCATTCAGGGCCATTGTAATAAACTTTCAAACAAAGAAAAGCTTGCAAAAAATAAAATTGCGAGAATTTTAAATTTATGTCATCTCCAAACACTATCTCAAGAAACATCTTAAGATTCCATTGACCTAGAAATCATGGTTACTAAGAACATGAAAATATGAAACATAGATGCATGCTTGGTTAAGGCAAGAATCATGAAACCGGTCTCTACTAAACATTTAATCTTTATCTTCAAATGCCTGCAATTATCTATGTTATGCCTATGATTCTGATGAAAACTACAGTGTTTTCTCTTATCCTTGTTTTTCGATTGCATTTGAATTCTAGGTGATCACGTCAATTTGTCATATGATTTGATATGCAAGATACGTGAGACAAAAGCCTTCAATCCTGGGAGAGATGATACAAAATACTATTGAGATCTTTTCTCCATTGACCTATCATTATGCTTCATAACTATATGTATCATCTATCTCTTTTTCAAAATGATCTTTCTTCTTCTCCTTTGATTGAGAAGACGATCTTCCTTCTCTTTCTATCCACACATCCTCCAGCTTCATTTCTGGTTTCGCTCTCTCTATTAACTCAATTATATTTGATAGTGTATGTTTGGTTAGAAAGTCTTGGAATCAACCTGGTCTCAAATCGGTAGTTAAGACATTAATAATCATGTTAATTTTGCATCCTTCAATATACATGTTTGTTTGTTGTTTAATCTAGTGATATATTGCCTAAGAGTCTTTCATTTCTTTTGTTTAAGAGCTAGCAAGTATTCTACTCTATTCTTCAATCTTTGACAAGTTATGAACCAATTCATGAATTACTTTTCTAATTTTACAAAGGAACCATGTATATCGCAGTGACTGTACGACGAAGCATTTGTTACGCGCTCGCGCATTGACTACTTGCAAGTGCACGAGATCTAGTTTTAATATAGTGGATCGTTTAAGATTGAATATCGTTCCCACATGGACGGATTGAATAATTGAGCACCGCAATTGGCATAATCTCCTATTATCCAGACGGTTAAATAAATGATTTAAAATTAAATTAAGTTAAACTAAGCTAAACTACAATTAGTGGAACTAAGTTGATTGCCTAGGGATTGATTTCGTTCACTTAATACATGTTTGATTTCATTTTAGTTAACAATAACGGAGTTTATGGTATCCGACAATCTCGGTTCTAAAATTCCTCCGCCACCTCTTCCGAGTGTAAGACGGGAGAATATGCGACTTCGTATCAACGAAGAGGTCCCCATCAATGTCTTAACAACTCTAGGCCACGTGAGTCTTGCCCCAAAGTCATCGATTGCACTCTAACTAACGTCCTCTCGGGTCGTTTGATCGTAACGATATGTTTACCCTAGTCCGAATCAGAGGTTACCTCTTCCGAGTGTCAAACCCCATATTCTCAAATTCAACCCTAATACCTTAACAAGCATACTAAATTTGTAATAAAATGATAAACACAATCGGAATTAAAAGCAAACAACCGTTAAATAAACATATATTTCATCAAACTAGTATTTACACAACTACATCTATCCCTAATTAATATTTATCTAATCTAACGTGATCTTGACCATATAAGTGTTAATACAAGAGATATTCATCATCATTTTCAATAAAACATTAAATTACAAGAGAGAAATAAAGAGAGAAAGATCAAATCTTAAAGTGGAGTGATCCACTGTCGCCAAAGATCGATCTGCCAATGTTTCCTCTTTTCCGGATGATGAATCTCTTCTTCAAGAATGTACAAGGATCACCTCCTAAGGTTAGGGGCGTCCAATAGTGTCCAGACCTCCTAAGTGTCTTCAATGGATATGGGAGAATGGTATTTATAGGCACAAGGTTTCAAAATATCTTCCTATCTGTGCAGAGCTGACCGCCTAGGCGGAGGTTAAGTCGGTTTGCTTACCGCCTAGGAGGTGGTTTTCTCCGCTTAGGCGGTGGACTGGCACACAAACATTCTGACGGTTCACTGCCTAGGCGGTGAAGCAGCACTTAAGCATACTCCAACTCTCTGACGCTTATCCGCCTAGGCGGTGTTTTTCTCTGCCTAGGCGGTGGTTCTTGTTCACTTTTCAGCACATCCAGCATTCTTTACCGCCTAGGCGGTGGCCTGATTGCCTAGGCGGTAGATTTGTTGTTCTTGAAACCTTGTTTTTTTATCTTTTCTTTATCGTTTTCTCACCGTTTCGCTCGTTTGTCACTTGTTTACGTTCCTACACTTGATTTATATAAAAACAACTAAAACGCAATTAAAACATTAATAAAATACTCAAAAATTGGCAAATTCGGCTTTGAAATAGATATGTATTTTACACCTATCAGGGACAATCCATAAAATCACTGTAAAGTAGATCATTTCAATGTGGTAGTGGAAGCCCTACATAATATTGAGTCTCTTGCTCCGTATAGAGCCATCATATGTCTAAAGTGTCTAATGTAATCCATAGGATCTGTCTTCCTTTTGTATTTATCCAGTTTCAATGGATCGAACTTCCAAATAAAAGGTTCATCTGTTAAATCTAACATAAACGGGGTTTAGTTGATCCCAACAGGATCTCCAATTTATCTTACTCAAAAAATGACTCATTAGGTAGATTTTTCAGCTCTTGGGTTTCAAACACCTGTAGCACCAGTGCTTGTAACCCCGTTTTGATTGTTCAAGGTCATATCGTCTCCTGTTTCACATCCTAATCTTAACTACACATTAAACAATTTTACTTATTGTTTCTTTCCAACATACAACGTCAAATGATGCTACTAAAAACTTTGATTGGATTACAAGGCGTCAAACTCTTGAACTTGCAAAGGAAAATTTACTTGGGATATCGATGTGGGGGATCCAATCTTATGCAGATGATAGCCAAATTTGGTTTGGAGACCGACTCCGTTCAGGCTTATTGATAGGCCATATTTATCTAGACCATCTCTAACAATTGATTCATTAACTAAACTTGGTTGGGTTGCATTCCTGTTCGGGCCCATTATAAGTCTATTTACCCATAATTTGTAAATTTTGTGGTGGATTTTACCCCATCAGTAGGTTTGGTGATTGTCTTCCAAGGATTGGATTTTTTGCTCTTCCTGGAAGTCTAACAGATGACAAACTTAGAGGATATATTTCTATTTGACCTGTGTGTGAAAAGACCACTTTCTGAAGTCTTAAGATGAACATTCCCAAGCTTTGGGACAACGAACACAAATGGCTATTTCTTGAACGCATGACGTGAAGGCAAAATTGAAAGACCTATTGGTAAGCTAAGGTGTCTAAACGACAAAGAAAGAAAACCCAAAACGCTGAGACGACAAAAGTGAAGCTTTAATTATTTGGGCGGTTACCCCCCAATCCTAAATTTGTGTGGAAACTGCCAAATGAACCCAATTGATTTTTTTAACCGATCAATCATGTTGTCAATTTACGGACTAATTTACCCCTATTAAATGAACCGTTATCTTTTATATACACCTTATCACCCTAAAAACGCGAAACAAATATGGTAATATACAATGAATGAAATTGAAAACGAAACTTACTAATTTCTCTCAATTGTAATTGTTGTTCAATGGTTTTTTACACCACAATAATTTATAAATCATGATCTTCAAAATGAGATATTAAGATTTTTTTTGAATTCTGGATTTGAATGCAAGTGAATGTTATATATAATATTAACTGTAATATTAATATTATATCCAATCTGTGTGTCATGTGATTATTGAATATAACATCCAATACAATAGAAACTAACATCTTGATGTATATATCAAATAACAAACATATATCAATTTGTTATTTTTAAATATAATATCAATTAATGTTGATAACAACACAAATTATATGAATGTGTTGAATGTAACATGACTTACTGATAAGATGACTTGGATGTTAAATATAACATTTAACTGTGTTTTGATAATGTATAGGACCGTGTTGAATGTAATACAAATGTGAAAACTGAAAATACTAGAAGTACCGTATTGAATGTAATACGAATCTAAAATTTTGATGAAAAAATGATGAACGTGATATCATCTTGAAGATCTTATTACACGAATCTGAATATATAATTCAATCATGAAAAAAATATCATGTTAAATTAAACACAACATGAAAAAATTACGAAAATTCTGAAATAACATGTTGAAGGTAATACGAATGTGAAAATTAAAAATTCTGAAAATTTCATGTTAAATGTAAACGAATCTTGAAACTAATGAAAAGAAACAGTAAATGTGATATCATTTTGAAAATCTTATTCAAATGAATCTGAATATATAATTAGCTCATGAAAAAATGTGTAAAATAATAGTTATTTTAATTGGTTTTGGTGTGGAAACCGTTACATAAGGGAACAACGATTAAGTTCCAATCTCGCAGATCTTGAAAGGAAAAATTTGTCATACAAATTCTGACATTTTTTTAATTTGAGACTATATAGTTCAAAAAAACTACATGACGGGATTGTACGTTTGTTTCATTTTAAAACAATTGAAATTAATTGGTAATATCATGTTTAATTGGGTCCATTGGATAATCTTTCTTTTGAGTTGTTTACCATTTAATTGTTTTTTAAATAAATAAATTCTGAAAACTAATATACACAAACTTGTATACCAAACAATTATAAAACACAAATTGAAAATGCGTTTTTTGAGAAACACATTACTAATCTGCGTTTCTAAAAAAAATTCCAAAAATGCAAATCACATATGCGGTTATACGTTTTTTTTCAAAAAAAAAAATCCCGCTAGCAAGAAGGTTTGCGTTTCTCAAAGAGAAACGCAACCCTGAAAGGTGTTTCTCTTTGAGAAACACACATCCTGTTTGCGTTTTCCCCCAAAAAAACCCTAACCCACACCCCCTTTCATTCTTTCATTTTCAATTCCTTTTCTCTTCTTCAGCTTCGAATCGCCGTCAGCCCTTCTCCTTCCCGTCGCCAACCTCTTCTTCTTCTCCTTGTGCATCACCGTCGCCCTCTTCTCTTTTCTCCTTCGTCACCACCTCTTCTTCTCCCTTCTCCTCATTCGCGCCGCCACCAAACGCCATCACCTCTAGCCACCATCGCCGTCTCCAGCCACCTTTGTTGAGGTGAGAGTCTTTCTGCCTAAATTTATTATATATTTTTTTCAGTTGCAATCTATATTTTGGCAAAATATTAATTGTTTAGCTTTGTGTTTGTGTATGGATTTGTGTGTGTGCTTGTGTTTAGGGTATAAGATTTGTATTAATTAATTACATTTAGATTTCGATTTTTATTTGTGTAGATCGGTTTTAAATCTCGTTTTTATTATTTTGGATTTTTGGTTTGGACACACATTAGGAATTAGTAGTTAGATTTTGTTTTTTACTTGTGTAGATCTAGGTTTTAGATTTTTTATTTTTTTTTTTAATTTTTGGATTTTTGGTTGGGACATACATTGGGGATTAGTAATTAAAAGTTTGAACATCTCGATTTTATATAGAAAAGTTGAGAATATAGGTTTTAAATTATTTTTTAAAAAAAATAATCAAGATTATAGATTTCAGTTTTTTTTTTTTAGTTATGAGAAAATTGTTGTTGCTATTTAGATTTGATTTCAACACATGTTTTGTTAATTTTCAATAAGTTAGTTGTTTTCAATCCAAACTTGTTTGTTTAAGTTGTTGAATTTTGTAGTTCAATTCAACCCCATATTTAGCTGTTGATATCATGAGTTGAATTCAACTACGTTGGTATTTGGTGATAATAATTGAGTCTCAAGGTGGTTTTTCTTGATATTTCTCTGTTGTTGGTTGAATTCAATTTTTAAACCTTTGATCGGTTCTTTGGATTCTATTCAAAGTTTAGATATTGAAATTATCAGTTGTAGTTCTAAAAAAAAAAAATCTTTCCTTTTTTCTCTAAATTTTTCTAAAAAATATTTCAAAAATCTACCTGTGTATGATTGTATTCAGATTTGATTTCAACATGCGTTGCCGATCGCGGAGGAACTGCCGTATCCATCTACCATGGATTTGGGGAACGTGACTCAAGTCGATCATACACAAGTAGATGAGATGGAAGAACTTTCACTTCCTCTGCGGCGACAACGGAGAAACATTAAATGTAGGGGTGCGGTACATAGAACTCAATTATATGTATTATAAATTGTACAAATGTATATAATTTAATTCAATATGTACATTATTTAATAACTTAAGGAGTTCTTTAGAAAGTTGTTGATTTACGGTAGACCAAGAACTTTCTAAAATATACAGTACGTAACATCACAAATGTATACTCAAAATCTTCTTATTTGATTATTGGTAAATTTTCATTGGTTTTCAAAGTTTTAGTAGAATTGTTTTGATTTAAGTGGAATTTGTTGATTTGAGTGAAATTGGTAATTAGAATATTATGTGAAAGTGTTTGATTCAGTCGTTTGATTTTAGTAGGATTGTATAATTTTTAGTGAACTTGATTGAGTTGAGTGGAATTGAATAATTTGAACAATACGTGCAATTGTTTGATTCAGTGGAATCGTTTAATTTGAGTGGAATTGTGTAATTTGAGTGGAATTGTTAATATTAAGTGAAATTATAAAAATTTAGTGGAATGACACTTTTAAAATTTTCAAGTCACTATCCCTATAACAATCTTGTATGGAAAACTGTCATTTTGCCATACACGTGACTATTTTTATGAGGCTTATTGGCATTTTCAGCTTTTTCCTTCCCTCCCTACTTAAATACTCAAAAAATTTGTATATATTATAAAAAAAAATGTATATATATTTATATATCGTAAAAAAAAAATTGTATATATATATATATATGTATGTATATACTGTAAAAATTTGTGTATATATGTATATATTGAAAAAAAAAATGTAAGGGAAAAGGAAGAAATTGGATTGCCAATAAAGTCCCCTTAAAAATAATTGGGTGTACCATAATTGACATTAAAAAATATAATGAAGTTATTAATTTGGACTGAAGTGGGATGATTCCGAAATTTTAGGTTATTATTGTGTTCAAATTATAATTATGGGGACCAAAGTGAAATAATGGTCAAACTTCAGGGGTGCAAAGTGTCACTAATGTTCATGTAAAAGATTCTTGGTAGTGGAAGAAGTTAGTTGGCTATGAGAAAGTGACCAACCAATCTAGAAATAAAAGAATTTGCTTTAGATTCTGAACCGCAAAAATGCAAATAAATAAAACTGAACGATCAAAAACGGACGGTTGCCGGCGGCGGCGATGGTCAGACCGTGGGTGGCAGGCGATGCCGGAGGTCACTGGCGACAGTTGCCGAAGATGGCGGCCGGCGGCGGAACGGCAGCGGTGGCCCTCTTTAATTTTTGGGAATAGGATTTGAATTTTTAGAAACAAATTTCTTTTTGTTTCTCAAACCTTAAAAAAAATGGGCATAATTCTCATTTTAGAATGAGATGAGAATAGAAACAAAATAAATGGAAATAGTTACCAAACGCTATACCCAATAACAACCTATGTGCTTTGCGTTTTTAGCATTTGTTTTTTTAGAAACATAGTTTGGTAATGCGTTTCTAAAAAAACGCATTTCCAATCAGCGTTCTATGATTGTTCGGTATATAAGTTTGTATACATTAGTTTTTAGAATTTATTTATTTAAAAATAATTAAATGGTAAAGAACTCATTCTCTTATTATTGGCATAGAAATAGAAAAGAAAAATAGTGGGGTTCTATAAAAATATTAGTTTTTGACCCGTATAATATGCGAGTCTATAAAAATAAATGGAATGAAAAAAAAAATTAGTAAATTTATGTAAGTGCAATTTAGTTGTTTATTATATTTTATTTTACATGTATTTTTTTGTATTTATTTATTTAAATAATACAATTACATAATATTAGAAAATGATATTGTATTTAATATTTTATTTTTATTTTTTTGTTAAAATTTATTTGTTTAAAAAAAAAAATTGTTGTTACCATTTTTTTTTTTTAAATTTATACATTGAATGGTTTCTTGAAAAATTAAACAGCAGAAGACATTACATTTATAAATGATAAAATAGGAAACAACTATTAAGAAAATTGTTAGCAACGTTATGAAAGATATATAAAATTTTGAGAAAGCGAAAATATTTCATTTCTTAATTTGATGTTGCGGAGAAGTTTTGTATCCGTCAGAGAAGATCGTCATAAGAAAAAATAATTATTTTATTGGTTGTTGGACGATTTAATGGAAACTTTTAAGATTCACTAACGCTTCTAATTAATTCAAATCTATCTTCCACCATCTCAACAAATAAATAACATATACTCACAAACAAAAAATAAGTACATAAACATTTGGGTACGCATAAAGAGAAAAATATTTATACACCTACAAACAAAAAAAATATTATATAAACATTTATACACCCACAAAAATAGAAAAATAATTAAACCTTTATGCATCCAAAGAAAATACTAATTATATAAACTTTCATACTCCATAAACAAAAAAAATATTATATAAACATTTACATACACACAAACCCCCCTCTCCCCCCCCCCCCCCCCAAAAAAAAAAAAAATCTAAACACCCACAAGCAAAAAAATAGTATACAAACCTTTATACACCCAAAAAAAATTGTCTAAATCTTTACACATCCAAAGAAAATACGAATCATATAAACTTTCATACTCCATAAACAAAAATATAATTATGCAAAGACTCATCCAAATTGTTCTTTGTATAGAAAAAATAATATATTTGGTTCCTAAAATAGGGTTAATTACACTTTACCCTTTGTGATTTGACCCATTTGCACTTTACCCCTTTGTAGTTTAAACATCGCCACTTACTCCCTGTGGTTTTAGACTTAAGTGCCACGATTAAAATTAAGGGTAATTATGTCTGTTCACTTTGAAATTAAGGGTAATTTTGTCATTTTGTTCTAACTAATTCAAGGGATCTATTTGCAAAATTTTCAAAAACTAAAGGGTCAAAATGTATTTCTCCCTCTGCTCTCTCTCCCCTCCCGGCGGCGGCGGCGGCGGCGGCGAAGCTTCCGACATACATATACATACCAACTAGGGTTTCGATTTCGATTTCGGAATCGGATTTCGAAATCGAAATTGAAGCCCTCACGTTCGTCTTCGCCATCACTTCGCCGTCGTCTTCGTCTTCTTCTCCGTTTCTTCTTCCTCTGCTCTCTCCCCTCCCGATGACGGTGGCAGCGGCGGCGAAGCTTTCGACGTCTTCTCTCTCTCTCTTCTGGGTACCAACCACCCCCATATCGGCCACCACCCACAGCGCCGGCCACCCCCAACCCAACCATCCACGTACACATATAGATACATATACATACACAATACACATACACATACATATACATACGAACTAGGGTTTCGATTTCTATTTCGAAATTGAAATCGAAACCCAGTTTCGAAATCGATTTGGATTTTGAAATAGAAACCCTTACGTTCGTCTTCGTCCTCTTCTCCGTTTCGATTTCGATTTCGATTTCGAGGGTTTTGATTTCGATTTCGATATCCGATTTCGAAATCGAAATTGAAATGGAGAGGACGGCGAAGACGTCGCCGGTGACGGCGAAGAAAACGAAGAAACAGTGAGGGAGATCAGACGAAGAAAAAGAAATGAACTAGAAAAAATTACATTTATGGCCCTTTAAGTTTTCAAATAGTATTAAAATAGTCCTTATCCAATTTTTTTAAGGGTATAAATGTCATTTCATACTATTTAACGGATTTCCGTTGACTTTCGTCCATTGACCGCTAGAGTTAACAGAAAATGTAATCGTGGCACTTAAGTCCAAGACCACAAGGGAGTAAGTGGGGACGTTTAAACCACAAAGGGATAAAGTGAAAATAGGTCACACCACAAAGAAGTAAAGTGTAATTAACCCCGTAAAATATAATATGGAATATCCATGGAATCTCACACAACAATTATCACATGCTAAATACAATTCCAAACAAATGAATCAATTGGTTGAACTATTATCTAATAATATTTTTTAATTTAAAATCCTCAGAATTTTTTAATTTTTCATGAATAAAACAGTGAACAAACTAAAAAAAATGAGCCACTCAAAATTCAGGTGGACAAATCCAATCATACCAAAAGTTAAACTAACAACACTAATTCTCAATCCAAACAAACTAATTACTCCACATGAAAAAGATTTTGATAATCGATTGTGCAGAAAAACGAAGCTAGAAGTTCAATCAAATTTACACTAACAAATGAACAAAGAAATTGTACAATAATTTCTTGGTTCAAAGTTGATTTCAAATTTAAACAAAATATAATCAACATGAATAAGGGCAGTAAATGGATCAAGAATCGGACCCAACACGTTTTAGTAATCTAATTATTTGATTCAATCATACTTGTTAGATTCTTATCCCACATCGCTCATCTGAGAGTTCTTAAGCCACTATATAAATCAAAAGAGTTACTTCACTTAGAACCATATGGTTTTAAGTTAAAATCTGATATCAGAGTCAAAGTCATGGGTCTCTCATTCCCTCGTAATCAAATCATCCATGCAAGATGGGGGTTGCATATTTCTCATCATTCTCTCGTAGTCAAATCATTCGTGCAAACCGAGATTGCACTCAAAGGCGAGTATTAGATTCTTGTCTCACATCGCTCATCTAAGAGTTCCCAAGACACTATATAAATCAAAGGAGTTACTCCACTTAGAATCATATGGTTTTAAATTAGAAACCTAACAATACTGTTACCGAATTATAATCGTACTTTTTTTGTCCATTGAATTCAGATTATAAACTTTGATGCTTCTTCCAAGTGAGTTGTAGGATTGTGATGGGAGTGAATCCAAAAGAATGATCGCAACCCTGATCAATAACGATAATATTAAATAAAACACACCCTACGTGCTTCCATTACAGGAACAGAAACAGATTTTATGAGAAGGCGCAACCTTGTTTCCAAAGTCTGCCAAGAAACGATCCCACACCCTAAATATATTCACTGAAAAATTAAAGATGCATTCGTATGTGATAAAAAAAATACTCAAAATAGCTCTAATGTTACAGCCATTTGGATTGTTCTTGGGCATAACAAATGGGCAGAAATGGGTTGGAGTAAGGGGATTTGTTGATCACCTGCTGATAGATTTCAATAAATGGAGTACAAACATAAAAAATAAAATAAAAACTTAGCAACAAAAAAACTTAAAACTGGAATACAAAGAAAAACAGTAAACAAATTGCAAGCAATATGCATGAAATTGAATGAATCAAACCTGATAGTGGTAGAGAGAAGCTACAAAACCACAGATTCTGAAAATCTAGCAAATCCAAGCATAAGAAATGCACTGCAAACAGCAAATTATGACGAAAGTGACGGTGGTTGAATGGAGAGGCCGTCATCATCGTTTCTGGTTTGGGATAGACGGCCGTCGTCGCGAGCGGGGGATCCCCGCCTTCACCGTCGCACCTTGATGAATTCGCCTAGGGATATCAATCGTGAAGAGAATTTAGGAATGGAGATACTTTGGGAAAGAGGTGTTTGGAATTAGAGTAATAGTAGTGGAGGAAATAATGGAATTGGGAAGGAGGTGGCTATAGTCGAGGAAATGATCGAATTGGGAAGGTGGAAGAAGGTTTATTTTTGGTTTATGGATGGTGGAGGCAAAGATATGGAGTGCCAAGAAGTAGCTCTCATTCATTTCATGCCCTTTCTTTCCAATTTTAGGTTATTAGATGTTTGGATTTGGACCATGGCTTATGTATATTTAATTAATAATTGAAAATAGGGTTATCTCACAAAGAATTCCTTGGGTATATTTCCTCTGAAAAATAGGAAGGAAATGTGAGAAGGAACAGGTGTATGTAGGAACTCAAAGCTCTCTCCACCACACATAGGAAAACGAACATATGCATGCATTTCTCTATATATACTATGTGGTGATGGTGCATTTATGGATGATGGCTTATGTAAAGTTAGTTCCTGTGTTAGCGATCTACGTGCTAATACTAATAGTAGGGGTAAGATCCAGCTCCACGAATAGAAGCATATCATGCATGGAAGCTTGCAAGCCTATTTGCAAGAAAATTGATGGGGCTACGGATGGAGCTTGTCGGAATGGATGTGCTCTTGGATGCCAACAAATACAAAGTAAAAGAAAAAGATTAACCAAAGCTAGGAATGCAACCCAACCATGATTTGTGATTTGTCAAACTAGTTATATATATATATGTGTGCGCGCGTAGACATAAATTTGTGTAACGGTCATCGACAATTGTGGCCAAGAGGAGAAAATGAAAATATAACCATGCTTTTTTAATAAAATTTTGAGAACATATATGGACAACAATTATTGATATCTTGTGATTTTAGTAATATTTAGAAAAACATGAATTTGATTAAAAAGAAAAAAAGTGAAAATCAAGTGATTTATTTTTTTAAGTATCGAATGTAGAAATTGATAAGGACATAAAGTGTTGAGCAAATATTTTAAAAAAAAAATACATTTCTCGTGGGTGATTATAGCATTGATAATTTCATATGAGCTTTTATCAAAAAATATTTATCCCCCATTGATATTGAGAAATTTTATAAGATTGTAATAGAACCCCCACCATTTTATATGGTTGGAATGTTGTCAGTAAATATGATACATGATTAGAGAATAGTTGTAATTAAGATGAAGACGAATGAGTGAAAAGATAAGCATTGATAAAATTATAAATGAGATATTAGAGAGGTTAGGAATAACATGTATTGAGTGTAAGATGCTAAAAAAGTCGATTAAGGTTGTTTGGACAAGCATATAGAATACTAGAAAAAAAACATCATATACTATTGGGAAAAGTACATTTTAAACCTTCCAATTATTGACAAATTTTTAAGTAGTTCCTCTCTGTTGGAGCATTTCATTTTAAACCCTCTACATATTGACACGTTTTTATTTAACCCTTCTGTTAGAAATTCTATTAAAAGTAACAGAATGGAGAGCCAAAACAGTTTTTTTATATATATTTTTTAATTTTTTAATCATTTAAAAAAAAATTAAGAGGTTATTGTGTATTTTTTTTTTTTTAAACTTTAGAGGTCAAAATGTTTTTTCCTTTCTAACTCCCACCCCCAAATCCAGATCCGGTGCCCTCCTCCCCCCTCCCCCCCCACCCCGCATAACCTCCCACCCCTTTCGTCTCTCCACCGCCACTCCCTGCTCCAATTCCGGTGAGCCCACCCACCTCTCAATTGTTTTTCTTTCCAACCAAACCATGGCGTTTTCACTCTCTCTCTCTCTCTCTTCATTGAAAGTTCTTGCGAATAAAATTCACAATTTATGTGAGTTTTTCATTCACAATGTTAATGAAGATTAAGAGTTACCACAATATGAATGGATTAATTTTCTCATTCTTTTCAACCCAATTCCATTCCATCCAACCGGTTTGGTTATAACCTTAATCTATCTAATCGTTCACTTCACTTCAGCTTGCCTACTTTAGATCGGTAAACCCCAATCCTCTCCCTCCCTCCCTGCCTCTGTCTTTCGTCATCTTCATCTCTTCTGATCGATCGTCTTCGTCAATCGCTCAGTTACTTGTCGTCATCAATCACTCAATCACCGATGTCGTTCGTTATCGTCAATCTTTCTCTCGCTCGCTCTCTGGTTAGTGGTTACTAATTCACGATGACGAAACTCAAGAAGTTGAATCGTGAGGGGGGCATCGTATGTCGATGCTCAGGTTAAATCTAAACTCAATCATTATAGATTCTGAGCTATTTTTGGCTAGAAAGTGTGCATACACACTTATCGATGCCCTAAAATGAAAATGAAATCCTCATTTCGATGGGTAGGAGTCAAATTTTTTGGGTACCGTTCCTTCGTTTTTTTCTCTGTTATATCTGAAACTGCAGTGGTCAACAATGAAGAGAGAGTGAGAGAGAGAGAGTTTCAAAGAGAAAGTGAAAACGTCGTGGTTTGGCTGGAAAGAAAAGAAGTTGAAAGGTGGGTGCCAGAATTGGAGCAAGAAGTGGGGGTGGGGGAGATGAAAGGGGTGGGAGGTTATGCGAGGTTGGGAGTGGGTGGGTGGGTGGGGGGTTCTCCATTGCTGGAGCTGGACCCAAGGGGGTCTCCGGATCTGGATTTGGGGATAGTAGTTGGAAAGAAAAAAAAAACATTTTGACCCCTAAAGTTAAAAAAAAAAAAAAAAAAAGTACACAATAGCCTCTTTAATTTTTTTAAATGATTAAAAAATTAAAAAAATATAAAAAGACTATTTTGTCCCTCCAATCTGTTACTTTTGACAGAATTTTTTTACGAAAGAACCGAATAAAAACGTGCTAATACCTAAAGGGTTTAAAATGAAATACATAAACGGATAGGGACCATTTAGAAATGTGTCAATACTTAGAGGGTGTAAAATGTACTTTTCCTTATACTATTATATAAAAGAGGAAGTCTTAACCAAGATTGAAAGAGAGAACTCCAATGTTATGTTCTTAGCTTTTAGGGAGTTCAATTTATTTTAATTATTAGTTTAATAAATTTTAAGTGTTTCAAATAGATTTTGAATGCCATTAATGTTTATATGTTGCCAATTAATATTGAAAAAACATGTGAAATGTTAAAATTCTTAGTATTTAACAAAATAAACATTAAATAATATAAATATTTAACACCAATAGTAATATCTTTGAACCAATATAATTAATTAGAAAAAATAAAAAACTCAAGAAGTATTGAAAATTTTATGTTGATAAGAGTTGTTAAATTATTATTACAAAAACTTATATATCATCATTTATTTTAATATAAAAAAGTATATAAATTAAAATATTTATTATAACAAATATAAAAATATAATGAAATTATTTTATTTTGCATGTTTAAAATCCGTACATCGCGCGGGTAATAAACTAGTTGGTTAGAAAGTGAAAGATGCTATAATTTTATTTATTTATTTTTAAAAAAAAAGTATACTAGGCCATTGGTGTAGCTAATTTAAATCCATAGTTTATTTAAATTATATTAAATCTCTAAAGTCATTTTTTTTTTAAATTTATTGTTGTTGTACAAGACTAGACCAATGATTTATTTTCTCCAAACGATCTTAAATGTGTCACTTTTTCATATCGACCCCCCGATGTATTTAGGATTTTAGATAAAAACATAGAATTTTTAGATAAGAGTTCAAGATAAAGGGTTTTTTTTTTTTTTTTTTTTTTTTTTTTTTTTTAATTTGTGAAGATTGTTGTATAATTAAGTTAGGTCGTGTTTGGGTAAGGGATTTGGGAGAGGGATTTCAAAATTCTTTTTTAATAAATCCCTTATTTGGGTATTAAGTTTGATGGATTTGTAAAATCCTTCAAATGTGAAAAAGTGTTGAAAGAAAGGATTTTGAAATCCTTCTTAAAGAAGTTGAATTTGTAAAATCCTTCCAAGGAAGGATTTGTGAACTGAGTCCCTCTTCTTTGTTGTATCTTCGCTCTTGAGTTTGCTTCTTCTTCGCCGTCTGCTTTTTCTTCCAAGGAAGCATTTGTAAACTGAGTCAGCTTATTTTTCGTCGTCATCGTCCTCTTTGCTTTACTCTTCGCTTCTTCACCTTCGTTCAATTTGGGTTCGATTTAGGATTCTGATTTGGGTTCGATTGATTTCGCTTCTTCGTCTTCGTTCGTCGCTACAGATTTGGGTTCTTTGGGGTAGATTTAGGTTCGATTGATTTCGCCGACGACCGCCGACGTCTCCTTCACAACGATCGCCGACGTTCAGCTCTGCTTTTTTTCTTTTTTTTTTTCAGAAGTGGGATCTGAAAAAGAAAAAGAAAAATTGTTCTAATAAATTTGTTGTTGAAATTTGAGATTAGAAGAAATATAGTTTACAAATATTTTACCTATTCAAATAAGGGAATTGTAAATTACACATTCAAATACCTCAGTTCAAACAATTTTCCAAATAAGATATTTGTGAAATGAAGGGATTTCAAAATCCAAAATTTTGAAATTCCTTCATTTCACAAATCTTTTGAATTTGTCAAATCCCTTACCCACGCAACCTTAAGATTGATGGGACCTCAAAGTTTGCGTCGTCATCTTTTCGGATAGATTCATCTCTCACCGGGCATTAGCCAAAAGTTTCACAACACTTTCTAAACTCTTTTTCGATTCCGGCGTTTGTAATTGTTCTCACCTCACATTCATTTCATAGTATAGAATTTAATTTGTCTTACTATCTATCAACATATGACACTAAACTCAGGAAATGTTTAGTGTTCGAATCCAAGTTCTTCCAACAAATGTTTCAACCAAGTTAACTCACAAGTAGTATGGGTCATCGCCTTGTATTTCGATTCTACACTTAACTGCGTCACAAATGACTACTTTTTACTCTTCTAAGAAATGAGATTACCTCCAACAAACACATAATACCCAGTAGTGGACTTCCTATCCGAGGAAGATTCAATCGAATATGTATCTATATATCCCTTAATTTGAGTGTAACCGAAGTTTTGGTACAACAAACTACATCCTGGAGAACCTTTTAGATATCGAAGAATACAAATTACTGCATCCTAGTGATAAGTCGTGGGACGATCCAAGGATTGACTGATAACACTCACAACAAAAGAAATATATGGTTTAGTAATCGTCAAGTAGTTCAATTTTCTAACTAATCGTTTGTATTGCGCTGAATCTATCAATGATACACTTTGATTTGCCAATAGTTTACTGTTTGGATCCATAGGTGAAACAATCGGTTTATCTCCAAGCATTCTTGTTTCACTCAATAGATCGAGAACATATTTCATCTAACATAGGTAAATACCTTGACTTGATTAAGCAACTTCAATCCCCAAACAATATTTTAATTGACCTAAATCTTTGGTTTGAAATTTGCTATGCAAAAACATTTTGAGTTCTAGAATACCCTAGTGGTCGTCTCCGGTAATCACGATGTCATCCACATACACAATCAACAATATTCGTCCGACTTTACTTGCCTATAGAATACAAAGTGATTGACTCCACAACGGGGAAGACCAAATTCAGTGACCACTTCACTGAATCTCCCAAACCATGCTCGAGGAAACTGCTTGAGCCCATAAATGAATTTCTTCAAGCGACATACCAGACTTCCCCTAAGCAACAAACCCAGGAGGTTACTCTATGTATATTTCCACAGTCAAATCACCTTTTAAGAATGCATTCTTGATATCAAGTTGATGCAACGGCCAACGAAAAGTGGCAACCGAAGAGATGAACAAGCGGATAGATGCGAGTTTGGCAACGGGAGAAAAGGTCTCAGAATAATCAAGACCATATACCTGAGTGTAACCTTTGGAAACTAAACGAGCCTTGAGTCGATCAATGGTGTCAACCGGATGAACTTTTACTATGTATACCCATTTACATCTAACTATTGTTTTGTCAGGTGGAAGCGAGACGAGATCCCAAGTACCATTCTGACGTAAGTCTAACATTTCATCTTCCATTGCGGCCATCCAACCAGGGTGAGTAAGAGATTTTGTGATAGACTTTGGAATAGAAACAGATGATAGAAAAGCAACAAAAGAAGAATATGAAGAAGATAGGTATGCATACGAAACAAAGTTAGAAATAGGATGTTGAGTACATGTACGTTTACCCTTCCGGACAGCAATGGGTTTGTCCAAGTCAGATGCAGATGGATAAACTAAAGAAGAATTTGAAGACACAGAGACGATTAGCTCAACGGCGGGAACTACCTTCTGGCAACAAAAGTATACATGTAAAGGCGGTGAATGACGACTAGACGAGACAGGTTCGGGAGCAGAAGGAGATAGTATCGAGTCTGGGAGGCTTGGTAAAAGAAGGGTGACATCCAAAACATCCTGAGAGGATAGGGCAGAAAAGTAAGAGGTGGATTCAAAGAATGTGACATCTGCATAGATAAAAGAGCGACGTAAAGAAGGATTATAACACCGATAACCCTTTTGTGTGCGAGAATAACCAAGGAAGATACATTTTATGGCACGAGGATCTAACTTATCCTTATAAGGAGTTAACTAGTGGACAAAATAGACACATCCAAAGATACGAGGAGGTAAAGCAAACTAGGGTGATCAGGGAAAAGGAATAGAATTAAGGACTTTGCCATTCAGGGCAGAAGACGACATTCTATTGAGCAAGAAACAAGTTGTAAGAACTTCATCTGCCCAAAAGTGTTTGGGAACATTCATCTCAAATATCAGAGTTCGAGCCACTTCTAGGAGATGTCGATTCTTACGCTCAGTGACTTCATTTTGCTGCGGTGTGTGAGGACAGGAAGACTGAAGCAGTATACTAGACTGAGACATGAAAGAAGTAAATAGTTGAGAAAAATATTCTCGAGCATTGTCACTACGAAGTATACGCACAGGCACATTAAATTGAGTTTTAATTTCAGCATAGAAGGCAAACAAAATGGAAAACAATTCAGAACAATCTTTCATTAAATAGAGCCATGTAACCCTGGAGAAATCATCAACAAATGTGACAAAATAACGAAAGCGTAATGTAAATGCAATATGAGAAAGACCTCAAACGTCAGAATGAACTAAACAAAAAGGACTTGATGCTTGAAACTGAGCTGGGGAAGTAAATGAAGTACAATGATGTTTTTTCAACTGACAAGACTCACAATCAAAGGAGGACAAATGACATAAACTAGGAACAAGTACCTTTAGATTGACAAGATAGGGATGACCTAGGCAACAATGAATTTGGTGGGCAGATGCAACAGCAGGACAGGCAATGGGTGGGATAACAAGTGTCTCGTCGTGATTGTCGAAGTAATAAAGGCAATTTTTATTACGCTCTATGCCAATTGTCTTCTGTGTTTTCAAATCCTGGATAATGACAAAATTAAGAAAGAAGCAAACAGAACAATTAAGTTATTGAGTAATTTTACTCATTGATATCAAATTAAAAGCAAAAGAAGGAATCACCAAACCTGAGGATAAAGAGAAAGAGGGTGAAAGTTCCACAACGACAATACCACGAACAGGAGCGGTGGAACCATCAACAACAGTAACAGGGGTCAATGAGGGAAATGACTGAATATGCGTAAATAAAGAAGATGTACCTAACATGTGACCAGTGGCAGCAGAGTCTATGATCCAAGGTGTAGAAGGGGAAGGATAAAAAGAAATAAATGCGATAGGATTACCACTTTGAGCTAGCGAAGTAATGGGACTATATATATGTTTGGACGCCTTAAATTGGAAGAACTGAACCTATTTGTCATCAGAGATAGCCTTAGGAGTTAAAGAGTTAGATGATGAAATGGGAGCAGCTTGATTAGAAGTTATCGCATGAGTATACTTAGGAGAACGACCAACTTTGTTCCAACATGTATCTTGGGTATGATTTTTCTTGCCACAAAGTAAACACTGACGATATTGACCACGACAATGACCACCTCGGACCACTGTAAGTAATTGGTCCCATTCAACTTGTGAGTTGTTAACGGTCAAGAGATAGTCGTCGACATTAATTCCCACCAATACAACAACTAACAAATACAAAACAACTTGACAAAGGAAACAAACCAACAACACAAACAACTATAGTGCTTAAATCATTCGAAAAAGCTCAACCATAGACTTACTAAGGTCCGGCAAAAAATGGAGCACCGTCGAATCTGGACAGAGACAGTAGCTACTAGAGAAATCTAGGGTTTCGAAAACCGAGTAGTTGTTACGAAATAGAGGCAGCAATAGACATATCTTCAATCACAAATATGGCAGCAAACTTAGGAATGAGTGGCGAATCGAAGTTGCGATGTGAGACGAAGCACTGATCGATGGCGGAACAATAATGCGAAGCACTGTTCGACGACGGAGAAGCTCGGACTGGCAGCGACGATCGTGGATGTGGTCAAGAGAACTCTGGCGAAGGTGTATTTGGCCTGAACAACAGTGATTAGAGTTGAATAGCAATGGCGAAGGTCACCGATTGGCCAGATTTGAGATGGCGAAGGTCGAGTGGCGATGGCGAAGGTCGGAATGGGCCGGCGAAGGTCTGATCTGACTTAGATGGTGCCGGATCTGAGTGGTAGGTGGGCGGCAGTGGGTTAGGGTTTCGGCTGCGGCGGCTGGAAACGATTTCTATTTTTATTTTATTTTTGCTTTTTTTTTTTCAATGGAGAGAAGAAAAAAAAAATTAAATCATGGATGAACAGAACTACGAGATTAATGTCCCATAAATTGCTCGTGATACCATATTAAAGAAAGAATCGAATACGAGAAGAATGAGAAAGTTTAACCATTGTGTTAGCTTCTCGATCTATTTATAATAATAATTAGGGAACGATACAAGATACTCTAAGCAATGTGAAAAACCCTAAACAGTACTAGTAAGATATAATTACCCCTTTTAACAAAAGCCACAGTAAATTATTAGTGGACAACAAACAACTTCGCGAGTTCTTCATGTAGTAACTAAAGTCGACCTTGGTTGAACGTATTGCTGGCTGATGAACCTCTTCATGTACTTACCATTGATTGAATGATAATGTCGTCTTTGTTTACAACCGAAAATTGTTGTTTTTGCCATGTATTTTCCTTATCCTTAAATCGGCAGATCCATCCAATTCATAACACGCACATGCTCGAAATATATATGACTATCGTATATGATGTAGTCATAGTTAAAAAATTTCTTTCGCTGTTTCAGTGATTGAAAGAATACAATATCAAGGCAGTGTTTGGTTGCATGGAATTGGAATAAAAAATAAACGATCTAAAAAATTGGGAGATGATATCAGAAGTTCTGCTTGCAGCACTCCAACTACATCCTCTTTAGTGAGAGCTCAAAAATAACCTTATGCTCCTTCCAGAGTGAGTAAATAGGATATTCATTCTTGTCTGCCAATCTAATATTGGAAAGAATATTACAATTGTACAAACCCTCAGTAACTTGAACAAAATGCCCAAATTGGGCAGTAAAAACAAAAGAAAAAATCATCAACTTGGGGAAAAGACGTGAGCAAAAAGGTTTCTAATTCAAACGTTCTGGAGCTTCAACTTAGCACTCCCATCCTGCACATGGAATTTAACAAACAAACTCGTTAATATCAATAGCAATAGCAAAAAAACTTAAATATCACATTGTGAATGTTCTTTTATGACAACTAATAAAACCACTTTTAGAATGTAAGGATCAAAATTAGAAGTCGACAATCACTCTTCCTAACCATCCTTAAACCACCATTATGATTCTGAATGTTTTTCCCTTTGGGTTTCAAAACATCAGAGGTGGATTTCTTGTGAGCATTGTTGGAAACAACGAGCACTTCTTCTTTTTGTTTGCGGGCTGCCTCCTCAATGCGAAAACTAGTAATCAAATTTTCTAAAAAAAATTCTTTTATTTTATGCCTAACTCTTAAAATCTTTCAAACTGGGGGCAATTTTTCAATCAAAATAGCAACTTAAAATTGTTCATCAAGTAACATGCCTTTAGAAATAATTTCATGAACAATTTTCTTAATTGAAAAAATTGCAAACTTTAGGGTGTTATGTGTCCAAATTGAAACCATAGGGACATAAAAGTTTATAATTTGAATTCAATGGACATAAAAAGTAGGATTACTAAAACCATAGGGTGTCATGTGTCCATTTTCTTCTAAAAAGGGAAAAACATGTTTGTCCATATGCCATCACATAATCCAAAATCCTTTCTCTATTTCATGCAAAAACTGCACCTTATTCTCCTGAAATGAATGGCAAGGCTGAAAGAAAAAAAAAATTGAACTTTTACTGAACCTGTAGTTACTATTTTACATAACTCTAGTGTTGTTTCTCACTGATAGGGTGAATTTTGTTGACTATTTGCTATGTACTCAATCGAGTTCCCAAATCGAAAAATAAAATTTTACCTTATGAAGTTTTTAAAAGTAAAAAACCAAATCTGTCTTATTTTAAGACTTAGGGCTGTTTGGCATATGTTCGTATTCCTGATTCTAAAAGAAGAAAACTTGCAAGTGGAGCATATGAATGTATGTTTATTGGTTATGCAGTGAATAGCAAAGCATATAGATTTTATGACTTACATGATCATGTTATTATTGAATCTAATGATACTAATTTTTATGAACATAGATTTTCTTTTAAATTGAAAAATAGTGGAGGTACGACATCTAGTAATGTGTTTGGCATTATGATTAATGAATCTAATAAGGAATTAGAGTTTGGACCTAGAAAAAGTAAATTGACTCGTATTGCTAAGGATTATGGTTCTGATTTTTATTTATATATCTTAGAAGAGGGTACGTACATCCTCCAGGAGGCATTGTTTTCTATAGATGTCAATTTATGGCAGAAGCTATAGATGATGAAATAGATTCTCTCGAGTCAAATAGGACTACCTATGAAATGCATGCATCATAGGCAGTCTACAATATGCTACTGATTGCACTAGGCCCGACATAACTTATGCTGTGAGATTACTATGCAGATTTACAATCAAACCTAGTATTGAGCATTGACATGCTATTGAAGGGGTCATGAGGTACCTAAAAAAAACTATGAATTTTAGATTACATTATCAGAAGTTTCCTGCTGTCCTAGAAGGATATAGCGAAGCTGATTAAAATACCTTTTTAGATAACTCCAAGGCAACTAATGACTATACAGTTAGTATAACTAGTAGAGCTGTTTCATGGAAATATAAGAAACAGACTATATTGGCTCAATCTACTATGGAGTCTGAGATGATTACACTAGCGTCGGTTAGTGAGGAAATAGGGTAATTAAGAAGTTTGTTTTTCGATACCTATTTATGGGAAAGACCGATTCCAGATATCATGATCCATTGCGATAGTACTGCATGCTATTGCAAAAAAAAAAAAAATAGAACCGTTATTATAACTGAAAAAGGCAACAAATACGTCGCAAACACAATTTATTAGATAGTGTATCTCGACTGGAGCTGTAAGAGTAGATCATGTACGTTCTGATGATAACATGGTTGATCCTTTGACAAAAGGATTAGCTCTAGAGAAGTTTTACAAAACCTTGAAAGGAATGGAACTCAAACCCATAGATTGACGAGTCATTTGTGAGGGAAACCCAACCTATAAACTGGAGATCCCAAGAAATAGGTTCAAAGGGTAATAACAATTCATGAAGTGATATGAGGACAATCATACTATTCTAATAATTTTGAGTTCTATTCCTTATATGTATTGATTGAAGCATGACATCCTGAAGCAATAACAGGTTGAGTTATTTCTTAACTCTTAACGAGATCTATACTCCATTTGGAATGGAGTACCTCCCTACAGGAGTACTCTTGATAGACTCACCTATGTGAATGTGGAAGTGTTGTCACTTCTTATGGAATTTTGGACAAATTCTCTAGAGCATTCACTATACCGGGATATATGTCCATGGCCGTAAAGCACGGGTTTTTGGACTACACCCTGATAGGGTTGTGTGTGTGATGTTGTTAGAGATAGAGTTCAAAATTATGAGTTACTCTAGTATAATCTAAATCATCTTTATTATGTAAGGGTTCAAGTCGATAGACACCTTAACTTATGCACATCTTATATTGTAATATACTGCTCGATGAAAAAAAATTTAAGAATTCAAGTAGGGGATTGTTGAACAAAGTGAATTTTTATTGTAAATAATAATAATAAAAAATAAAAATAAAAAAGAGGCCAAGTTTTCCCTCTATTTCTCTTGTCTCACATTGTTTGGGAATAATGATCTAGAAGAGTATATGAGGGGATGAATTGGATACTTAGGGTGTGCCCCAAGCGGTACCCACATTTTATGGAGAGAAGAGGAGTTACATTCCTATTGGTTTACTGCGCGTGCCGCTGTCCGACCGGCCGGGCCGAGCCGAGCACGAGTGTGGGTGTGGGGTGGCGTTTATATTTTTTTTGGACAAAATTTATTTAATAAAATAATTATTTTATTCATTAAATAAAATAATTATTTTATTCATTAAATAAAAAATTTCTTTGAATTGATATGACTTCCACTCATGGATTTCTTCCACTTGCCTCCTTGATTTCAGCCTTCCATATATTCCTTCCTCCATTGGCCTCAACTTTGAGATGCTACAAATCATAACCTTGGGGATAGAAACTCTCGGTTTTGCCTTGAAAATTCGAAACTCTCTATTTTTACTTTAAAAAAAAAATACTTTTGGTTCCCGAGCAGTGTAGTATAGGGTGTTTGGTTTTTAGGACTTCTACCGTACAGAGAAGACATTTCTGGACATAAGACATTTCTGGACTGTTTTATCTTGAGGAGGACGAGACTGTTATACAACTTGCACAATCTTGATCAGAACCACGAAACGTCTTAAAGAGAGCGACCTAATCCACGACTCAACTAAAGAAAATTTGATAATTTCGTTCTTGTTTAATTTGTGTAGCAACAGCCACTTACATGACACCATGTTAGCTCAGTGCAACTAACGGCGGATATAATGGGTGCAAAGAGCCCCGCTCACCATGAACTCAAGGGCAGTTATATTGGGTTAAAAGAGCTCCTTACCCACCCACACTCAACTAGGGATGGTCATGGGCTTGGGGGCTAGCTAAGCCCGCCCAGCCCAGCCCAGCCCTATTTTTTTAGAGTTTGGGCTTAAGTTTTGAGCCCACAGACAGGGCTTGGGCTCAAACTTTAAGGCCCGACTAAATCTAGGGGCGAGCTTGGGCTAGGCCAAAAAATTTAGGGTCGGGCAAGTTTTATATATATATATATATATATATATATAAACTAGAAGTTTATTCAAATCTCTTAATTTCAATTGCATAAATCTATCCTATATTTTTTTGGGTTAATTACACTTTACCTCCTGTGGTTTGGCTCATTTTCACTTTACTCCCTAATGGTTTAAACGTCGCCATTTACCCCCCCCCCCCCCCAAAAAAAATGGTTTGTGAACCTAAGTGCAACACTAACTCCGTTGACGGAAAACGTAGAATGTCGATTTTGCCCTTTCGTAATTATTCACAGTTATTAGGGTGTAAAGTGTAATTAACCCTAAATGCCTTTCAGCTCTCTTCCATTGAGAGCTTCTCTTTCTAAAAAATGCTAGAAATCCCCCGCCTCCTTACTCTCTCTCTATCTCGCTCTTGCTCCTTCTCCGATCTAGTGCCGACGCTCCTCTAAGTCGTCACGACGACGATGGCCCTCGCCGCCGATCTAGACATAAATCTCACCGCTAACCTCGCAATCTCGGTTTCAATTTCGAACGCCTTTTGTTCGATTTGTTCTACAGAAAGCATGGATGATAACCGAGACAACGCTATCTCGGTTTACTGCTTGATTCCGTCTTTTTCTTCATGTATATGATGTTCGTGCTTATGTTTATGAAGTACAATTTAGTTGAATACAAATTGGAATGCTGTGGATTTTCATTTCTGTCTAGTACTCTGTTTGCACTTCCTCTGTTCTAATTTAGATTAAACAAAATAACCACCAAGCTGTTCATTATTAAGAATGAAGGTTGGCAATTGTGTTTATTTGGATTGATTATGTGATATTATAGGTTGCCTTCTTCATTGATCTTTCGGCTCATTGCGACGATTAGTTCCTTTACTCCGTTTACGGTCCATACCTTCAATTTTTGTTTAAATATCTAAGAGAAATATGATTTTTTTTTTCTTTTTTGCTTTTCACTTTGTAGTTGTACTAAATTTTGATTCTAGAATTGTCTCAAGATTTTCTCTGTTAAGATTAAAATTCAAGAGCAATCCTTTGTATTTTCTGATTACTAATGCTCCTTACAACAAGACTTTGATCGGTTTTAATAAATAATTGCTTTTAAGAAATTTTCTTGGCTAAAGATTAATTTGGGAGGAAGGAAACCCCAAAAAATCCAGAAACTTGTTGATTTTATTTTTTATTTTTTGGTTATTGATCTGATGAATGCAAATTCAAGAATTATTAGGGCCCGTTTAGGTTTTCATTGAATTCGTTAATTGTCCCATTTTATAGTTTGGTGGTGTTTGATTTCATGAAATTAGACCTTTAGATATGAAATATGTAAAAATCTTTTAAAAAAAATGTCAATGTCAATTTCAACACTTGAATCATACGCCACATTAATTTATGAATTGTGAATTGATATTTGATGAGAGTATTTTTGAACATCTCTAAGTCAGCACTTGGAACCCAACCATGTGTCAACCCTCGCAATGACAGGGACGTATTCCAGAATTCACAACGTCACGCTAGAGCATACACCGACTACGGCTCCTCTCTGGAATCCCATTTGTACCCAGGGAGGAGCAAGGAGCCCCACAAGGACGTGCCGTTCCGAGCTCTGCGCCGTGCCCTCGGCGATCAGTTTCAGGGACTCAGTCGTTCACCTCTCCCGGCTTCTCTTTTCATCTTGTTTCATCTCCGGGACTTCACGGATCTCCGCTCTCCTCCACCAGCTCACCGCCGCAGGCCTAACAAAGGCCCGCGGGCTTCACCAAATGGGCCCAAAAGCCCAAGCCCAACGATTATCTCCTAAACACCCCGGATTATCGGCTAAACAAAGGGTTTCAACTAGTTAATCGTGTTTAGGTCCAACTAATCATCTCCAACGCCTATCTATATCGGGGGCTATGTAAGCCCGAGGTACGCTTGAATGCTTTACATTACGTGCGAGTTTAATTGTTTACTTACTATATTCTGTACATTTTCTCTCTGAGCACTGATTACCACACCAGAGGGGCTTCACCGGGACAAACTCCGGTTTGAGCCTTCTGCAAGTACACTCCCTGAGGAGCAGAACTCTAGACATAGCAGGTCAATCCTCACAAGACCCAACACAGCTCACGCGAGGACTTTTCAACTGACGACTCCACCTCAGCAAGCGGACTCACTTGTCATCCGACTGGACTATACTCGATGTGTATACCAGTTTTATGCATCAACAATATTTTATTTTGGTTTTTATTGTAAAATGTTAAACGAATGTCTGCTGCAACTCTATTGGTGTTTGTTTGGTGTTTTATTTTCAAACTTATGTTTCTAGTACAGTGACATTTACAATTTTTAATTTGAAGTATTTTAATGTGATATGTATTACAATGGTATATTATGGTGAAATGTGATTGTTTACATTTTGATATATTAACAATTAAAATTTAAAAATATTTCAAGGAAAAATAACTATAACTTGTGTATGGAAATAAATTACATTATCACCTCTCAATTTAAGTTTTAATTTTGAATTAATCGCTAGAATTTTTATTTAGTTATCCTTGTATTCGGATTCAATAAATTGAGCATTGACTTTATTTATAAATGCATTCAATGCTAAAAATGGATTTCTAATAAATAAGTTATATTAATTAAAAAGCATGAAAATCAATAAATATTTGGAAAAAAAAATGTGATATTTGAATAATTAAATGAAATTAATAAGATTAATTTTAAATATAAATTTTGATATAATAATGATTAAAGTCTTGAAAATAAATAATAAATTAAGAATTATTGTGGTGTAATAAATGTGAATTATTGTTGGTTTGGTGTAAAAAATGAGTGAGAAATCTTACACTTATATAGAGAAATGTGGGGGTAAATTGGGAACAAAGAAAAAGGATTTTGGAGGGACAAAACACAGAAAACATGCTCAACCACATTCTTGGCGCGTGGGGCTCAATTCTGTTAATTTTCACAGAAACTGTTAGTTTTGCACTTAGACCCAAGACCACAGGGGGGGTAAGTGGCGACGTTTGAACCACAGGGGGTGAAATGCAAATGGGTCAAACCACAGGGGGTAAAGTGTAATTAACCCTATTTTTTGTTTGGGTAGAAATGAGTTTGCTTATGTTTTTTTTTTTTTGGTTTTTTTTTTTGTTTAATTTTTAAATTAAAAAAAAAATATAGGGTTGGGCCGGCCCGAAGGCCGTGCTTGGGCCCTAATTATTTCTATAGGGTCGGGCTTGGGAATGAAAACAAGGCTCAATCTTAGGGCTGGGCCGAACTAGGGCCTCGTATATTTTTGTAATACTCTAGCTAAAACTCAACCCATGACCAACCCTACACTCAGCCAACCCCGACAAAAATCAGAAACCATGTTTAATTTTTTAAATTGCATCTTTAAAAATTAGTAAATACCCCACCCACCCACCCCCAAAAAAAAAAAAATAATAATAATAATAAAACTATAATTACCCCCAAATTTTCAAAAGAAAATGCCCCCCCCAAAGAATTAAAAAAAAAAAAACTAAAGTCCAAGATCCACCCCTATATGTTCCCAGTGTCCCCCCAAAAACCTGAGGACAAGAAAGTGGTTACACAATTAGCAAGTTATTTATGATGCAATACAATGCCTCTGTTGTAAGCATCATATGCACCACAAAAACTGTTAGATGTTCAATTTGATACAGGAAAATTCCGTAAAGCATATTTTTGGTGGTCACATTCAGTCTCTACAATAAAACTTGAGAAACGTCATTCTCTTTATTAAAGAAAGGGTAAATTGCTTTTTACCCCCTCTAATTTGCCTTAATATCACTGTATCCCATTCACTTTGAAAAGCTACACTTTACCCCATTCTACTTTCCGCAAAGTGAAAAACTAACTTTCTGTTAAAAAATTATAAAAAGACCTAATTGTCCTTTTAATTGGAAGATAAAAGACAACTTATCCCTAATATAATAATTCTATTTTTTTTTTCTTTTCTACTACTTTTTTTATTTTCCTCTCTCGCTCCCCCTTTCTCCCTCTTCTCCCTTCTGCAACTCCATCACGAGATGGTGGCGGCCACGAGAAAGCCATAAGGATGGCAAAAACCAACAAGTACACCTTCTTCAACTTCAATGACATCTACGATACAAATCCCACCGCCCCACCCCCAAACCCATAACCACCCCATCGTTGCAACCGCCGCCTCCACAACCGCAAATCCAACCAACCACCAGCATCACAGCTGACACCCGGTCTCGTCTCTTCCTCCGGCGTCTCTAATCCATATCAAGGACACCGGCTCACCGCAGGCGCTGAAACCAAATCTGGCTTCAAAACCAGGGACATTGGTGGGCTTCAACATGGGCGATCCAGGTCGCTCTCGCAAACGACTTTCCAAAAGGGCTCTCACTAAGAATCACTATCTAAGAATTTTTTTTCTCAATTTCTGAATCTCTCCGAAGAGTTTCTCTCTGAATTTTTCTCTAAACTAGGAGGAGAAGGGTCTTATTTATAGAAAATGATGAAGAGTAAAAAATCCTAGAAACCCTAGACCAAATTCGGCAAGAAAAATGGAACCAAAACCCAAAAGGAAAGGGAAAAAGAAATAAGGGGAAAAAAAGGAAACCTACTCCTATTTCGACAAAGAAAATGAAATATTTTTTTTCTTTTTCTTTGTATTTTATTTATTTTTATTTTTTATTTTTCTCCTTTTTTTTATTTTTCTTTTTTCCTGCTTTTTATATTTTCTATTTTCTTTCTTTTTCTTTTCTCTGTTTTTTTTTTTTTTTTTGTATTTTTTGAAAATTTAGTAAATTATAAAATAAAGCATGTAAAATTTTTGAGGGACGGTCAAAATGTCGTGTCTACATAGGACCGGCCACCTAATCCTTGTCTCTCTATTTCCCTCTCTCTCTCTCTCCCTTGTTGAATTATTTGCTTATATTATCACTTAAACAATTCAAACCTCCTCTAGACTCCATTAGTCTAGTACATAAAATACATGCACTAACGACGGTGATTTCTTTTTATGGATACTTTTAGATGCAAGGCACTTGCATCGCTATTTAGAGATAAAAAAAAAAAAAAAAGACATACAACATTGCAATTTCTGGTTACAGTGATGAAATAAATTCAAATCTAACTAATCTATTCGATAGATTTGGTCATTTGTTTTGTATTACATAAATTAATTCAAAACTAAAAATTAAAAAATAAAATAAAAAATTGTATTCCGTTGTGCAAACCTATATTTTATTTTTTGTTTCCTTTAAGAAGGGCTTTAACGTGATCATGCTTAATATTTATGATGGTAACCTTACCTAATATCAAAATAGATATCTAAATTGCGATGGTGCATGATCTTTTGACTTTAGGTATTGTTTGTTGCGTATAGTTTGTTCTTCTACTTTGATAGTTGATGTTGCCAAGAATTCTCAACACGTGCAATCAGTTTTTGACGTGCTCAAAATCTCTTCAACTTCACCTTCCAATCCTGCAAAATCGATTAGTTCTTAAGGGGAACACCGATGTGGTGTCGGTTAAAGAACCTCTAGTGTGAGAATAAATTAATCTGATTATGGAGAAGGCTAAGTACTCAAATCAGTCGTAAAGAATAAGCAATGATACATTTCATTTATATAGGCCCACTAAATCTCTGTCATTTCATTAATGAAATCGCCCGTTATGTGATCTCCTCCTAACGGCATGGAAAATAACTATGATCTTTTCCATTAAATTAGGGGAAGATCTTTGTAACGTGCTCCCATCAAATATGGGTCGTTACAGTTAACAGGTTGTAACGCTTCGCATGTATAGGGGACATGATCATCATGGGTTGACCTGTTCGTTCTTGGCCTTGTTACCATGGATTCTAATTACCCATTAATGGGCCTTCTTGTGAGGCTTGATTTGTCTATATGCTGGACCGTTAAGGTCTTTCTTCCCGGTGGGCCTGTTGTGCTTAACCCAATTCATGTATTAGGTTTATGTTTTTTGGGTCAGATCATTGACCCGATCCAATCCATTGAGGCCCTCAAACCTTTAACAGTCACGGGCAGGAGTTTTCCCATATCAATAGTTATAAATCATGTGTCCTAGCTAAGGATCTAGAAGGGTACTTACCGAGTCTTGTGAATCATGTATATAGATATCAAGTATATAATATAGGATCCATGTTCCTTTAGCAAAAAGGGATAAGTGCTACATGATTAGATGTGATTTAATTTAGTTGTCTTTGGATAAAGTAGTGCAATGACTAGACCTAGATTCTATTTGGTATCATAAGTGAATTATATAATTAACTAGGTGTTTTGATTTTATCCACGTCTAGTACACATGGATAAACTAAGTGTTTTGATTTTATCCACGCCCTACTTGTTCTTTGGAGTACATAGAGATCAAGAGATCGAATTGCACAATAATTACAACTAAGTGGGTTCTCTGATTAAATTCTTATCAACTAGATCTAACTATGACATGTTGGTAAAAATTAATCATAGTTATTGGGAATGTCATAAAAGAATATTTTCGTTAAGGTGCAAAATTTGGATAGTTCTAATTATTTAATTAATAAATTAAACAATGAAAAATATTTCTCAGTCTAATTTTTTATATGAACCTAATAGGCCACATAAATTATGAAGATTTGATGAGATTTTGCTGGTCTTTCAGAAAGAATGAAGAAGAATGTCGAATAACTTAAAAAGGTTCGGGGGTCAAAGTATAATCTAGGTCTTTTAAAATATGGAGTCTCTCTTTCTCTGTTATACTTGTGTCGTTCTTTGTTTGCTATCACGAGCGATCGAAAATACACCTCTCCTTGACTTCTTTAATTCTGTAGATTAAGATGTTGTTAGAGTCTTGAAGGACCACCATCAAGATCAATAGATCTTTTCATGGATACTGCTAGACGCGAGACATTTGTGCCACTATTTGGATATCTCAAGTCATGTGAATATTGTGCCTGAAAGATCTACGAGTGAAAAGAAGATATAACATCGATGGCTATCGGCTAAGTATTGAAGTACGCTTCAAATGTAATTAATTTATCAAAATAGATTAATTCATATATTAATTAGTATACATCACATATTGATTCAGAGATTAAAAAAAATTAATTGCGAAAGGAAAAAGAATTTTTTTTAAATTCCTCTATGTTTGCCTAGGCTTAATTCTCGTTTAGGAACTGGGTATCTAGTGAACCTATTGTTTCCATTTTTTTACTTTGTATGGTTTGCCTTATTGGCATCTAGTGATCCTACTTTCTCAGGCTAATAATGTGTGCCTCAATGATGATGTTCAACCCTGGGACAGTGATATCGCATCTTTCAAAGATGTAAGCATTTTGGGTGAACCATATCTTTCTGTTCGAGTAACCTTTTTTTTTTTTTTTCCTCTTTAAAACCTCGGCAACCTTGACAGTGCGAAGAGAATTTTATTAATTTAACCAAAGAATATAAAATTCAGAGAAAGACAATACCTAATCTCTAAAAATAATTGAAACAAAAACTAATATAACAAAAAATAGAACCATAACAAAAAACTTCAAAAATAAAACTTAATGAATTCCTTTAATTTTCCGAATGTGAGGGAAGCGAAGTCTATCTAGTCTTAAGCATCCACGAACAGGTGTTGGACATTCATATTCGGACCAGAAAGTCTGATTTTTTCCACCACTTCCAAGTTTCGCTAAAAAATCAGCAGTGATATTAACTTCCCTGTAACAGTGTGAAATAGAAGTATGAACCTTAGATACAAATTCTTTTATATTCCTTATTAAGGAAGTTAATCTCCAATAAATTTTAGTTCTCCCACAAGCATTTCAACTAGCAAGGTATTATCACCAACCATATCCTCAGAGAATCATGTAAACTCAACACAATACTGAAGCACGATCCAAAAAAAAATTTATTCCGCTAGCAAGCTAGATCTAAACCCAAACAATTTAGTGAACCCAAATAAGAGAGTCCCATTATCATTCCGCAAAGTTTCGCCTCCGCCAATAAAACTAGGGTTTTCTTTAGAGTTACCATCCAAGTTCATCTTTAGTCTATTACATGGCCGACTCCAGTAAGCCAACTGAATCTTAAAGATCCTTTTTCCATCGCTTTTTCACACATTCTACCTACCTCCAGTGTTCACCTAGTTTTGTTCTTGATCAGATTTTAGGAAGACTGAAAAAAAAAATGCTCATCTTAATGGAGTAATTAGATGATGTATGCGCGATTGTGTGAGATATGAATCTTGAAGAGGATAAAATAGATGAAGATAGCAATTTCGATAAGCACAAGTAGTGTAGGGTTTATCTCCTTTATTTATTTGAATTTTGTTTCCCTTTAAATTTGACATTATTTGATTTCTCACTAATTAAGTTTATTCAATAAACATCAATTTATTTATTGGGGTATTCGGTGGCAAGTCTCTTAGTTTGCCCTTAATTTTAGAAAAGTCTCAGAGGCGTAAGTAACTTGTGTTTTAATCCCGCCTATTATAAAAAGACGGAAGTTCAATACACGCACATGCACTCGCATAATTACATGTAACTAATTTGTGTGTAAATTTTTGTTAGATGTAACAAATATTACTGTATTTTCTAACATGTACCTGATTTGTGTGTAAAAAATTATTATATGTAACAAATATTACACAAAATACATGTAATTAATATTAAACTAATTTTTGTACATAATATTTGTTAAATGTCACAAATATTACACAAATACATATAATTTGTAATGTGTAATTAATATTACACAACTACATGTACCTAAAATTATACAGATATATCATATGTGTAATATATATTAATTATTAAGTTGTAATTAATATTAGTTACATAAAATCAATATTCACTTTAATACAAATTTACTCACCAAAGTTCTGGCTACAATTCCTACAATGTCTGCACATGCGGGACAAAAACTCAAGCAAATCTCAACTTAAGAGACTAAATCAAAATTTATGTTTTGAGCGGGACTTTTTTAAAATTACATTTGTTATTTGGGGCTATTGACCAATTATCCCATTATTTTACTGCCGTGTTGTGTACCCTTTTCTTTATTTATATACATTACTTTTTGTGCTTTGTCTATTCATGGCGAAAAGGAGCAAAATATTCGGGTTGATTTAAAAATCTTTCTTCTATGGAGGAGTAAAATTGAAAATGCACGAATTCAGGAGTTTAATTATTTTTATATGCATTATTTCCATGGGAGTTTATTAACTAAGAAAGAGTCAATACTAATTTTTATTTATTCACTATTACAGTTGTTATGCACGCACTTACTGTGAATTTAATTGTTTTTATATCTTGATATAGTGACATTTTTGTTAAGTGTTTTAGGTAACAAATTGCTCAAGTCTAGCTCAAATCGATTTCGTTAAATATAGATTATGAGAGTCTGAAGAAATATTTATAATCTCGTTGATCACTTTTAGATATTTTCAGATAGGATTCATTATTTGTGCTTAGTTTAGTTTTGTCATCGAATTTAGGAAGGTTCACAAAGTTAAGTCCCTAATTTTTGTAGTTGACTTAATTCGGTGACTCATCAACTTCTAATTATTTTTCAAATGTGTATGTCTAAAGTGGTCAGTGTGTTTTAATAGTTGAATAATCAAGTCGTCGATCGTTGTGTCCTTTAAAGAAAATCTTCAAGTATTCCGATCAAGTTTGACTACGCAGTGTCTGTTTACACTAAAAACACTTGTACAACCTAACAAAGTTTTTCAATGAAAAATCAATTAAATATAGTTTTTTTTTTTGGGGGGGGGGTGGGGGGGTGGGTGGGGGGGTGAGGGTGCTACATGAGTCTAGAAGTCCCTTACATGATTTCAAATGATTCTTGGGCTGGGGATACAACGTCCAAATGGTCTGATCAACCATATAGATGGTTTGTTCCCTATCAAGAAACAATTAGGATAGCTAGAACAAGCGTTCCGATGGTCAAGTGTTGAATCGATAATATTTCAAAATTCCCTCTGATTTTTCTTCCTTTAAGGATTTAGAGACTTTGAAAGGCTACGATTTAGGCAAGCCCTACCCATCCAAGTCTCATTTGGCTTTTGAAATATTATTTCTTAAAGAATGCATCTTCTAAGCCTAATTTGTCGAAACGCTCTCCTCCGTTCAAACTTTATCATATATACTCTCAATGTCTATATTGAATCAACAACGTAATCCTATTAGAACATAGATATATAATCCAGCATGGTCAATGAAACGCAATAGCTCACTTGTAAAAGTTCCAATACAAGAAAATAAGCAGGCCCAAAGATGTAACCAGATCGAAGAATTCAAAAAGGCAAATTAATTATAGTCAAGCGGTCAGCAGGATCCCTTCGAAATTGTGATATCCTTTGAAAAATAACAAAAAGTTAATTTTCAAGCTTTCATTTTGATGTCAATGTCCATCCCTTCAAATCTTTAAATTTTGAAACTTAGGTGGCGTTTGGTAACCGTTCCCATCCCATTCCATTCTATTCCATTCTCATCCCAGATTTTTGGAATTTTTGTTTGAGAATAGCGTTTGGTAAATCTCATTTCCGTTCTCATTCCCTTCCCAAAACTAGATTTCATTCCCATTTTTCTTAGGAAAAAATTTTGAGGGATCTTATTTGTTCAAAAAATAATTTTCTAGGTCCCATACTTTTTGGGCTTATTCCAAAAGTATCATCATATTTATTCTTCCTAAATTACTCTCAATAGCTACAAAATTTACAAAAATGCCATTTTGGCCATTTTTTTTTTTCAAAACTCCTAAAAAATAATTTGTAATATTGTTATATTGCAAATCTAGACTGAGGAAATGAAAGTGTGAAACTATGAAATAAATTTCAACTATTAAAAATAAAAAGAATCCATTTAATTTGATTCCCAAGAAATAGATAATTTAATTGAGTTCTTAACCAAAAAAATATCATTTAAAAACTTAATTTCTGAAAACAATAGGGGTGAAACTTATTTACAGGGTTGAAGTAAAACGCACTTTCGATTTGTGTTTTTCGAAAAACGCATTTGCGAAATGCGGATTCAACGGGCAGGAAGTCGAGGTGAAAACGCAAAAGGGATTTGCGTTTCTTTAAAAACGCATTTCCCTTTTGCGTTTTCCAAAATAGAAAAAAAAAATTAAATAAATAAAATAAAAATTAACAGTGTGAAAAACGCAGAACCATTCTGCGTTTTTCAAAAAAAAAAGAGTAAGCTTGTGTCATTGCAGTGCGTTTTTCTTTTTCTTTTTTTCAAGAGTGCAGTGCAGTTTTGCCATGCATTTTTTTTTTCAAGAGTGCAGTGCGGTTTTGCCATGCATTTTTTTTTTCAAGAGCGTTTTTGCTTTTTTTTTTTTCAAAAGCGTTTTGCTTTTTTTCGCCGTTTTTTCACCGTTTTTCTCATTCATATTTGGCTTAGAAGAACCATTTTGTAATTAGTGTGAAATGATTCCAAAAAAAAAACGAAAATAATATATGCGTTTTTTTAAAAAAAAAATTACGCTAATTGAAATGAAAATAAAATTACATGTGAATATATAATACATTTCTACAAATTATAATACATGTCGTCATTGGGTTTCTATGTACCACACCCCCTACGTTTGATGTTTCTCCGTTGCCGCCGTGAAGGAAGTGGAAGTTCTTCGGTTTCATCTGTGTGAAGATGATCAACTTAAGTAACGTGTCCCAAGTCCATAGTAGATGGATATGTTGGTTCCTCCACGATGGGCAATAAATGTTCATCATTTCTCTCCCATGGGACCGGCGACACACGTCTTTGAATTCCTCTGGGTACACCATGTGTCACACTAGGAACAGATACTGAGCTCAATGATGGAGCATCCATCATCGGGGTGACAAATGTGTTACCCACTGACAATCTGCAACTGACACCCAGTTCGGTACCATAATCTGAAAAGAAATTATCCATCCCGTAGGTAGATGGTCCGGCACTGGCGTCGTCATCCAACAGCGGATCTCTTACACGTTCCTGTCCTGCACTCGGCATCTGGTGTGGCAACTGCTGACGATAGGCACGGGAACAAATGTTGTGCGATAAGTGTGTAACCCGTTCAAAATCTCCTAGTTGTCTTGTTTGAATTGCAAGTTCACTCATTCGCATCAGGTTTGAAATATTTGGTTCCTGCAACATAAAGTTAATTGCACCTAAGTAAATGAACATTACACAAAATAATAAATATATGTTCTAATTAAATTATACCTCTATCGTCGGACGACCTCCTACTGCATGATAGCCGAAGTTTGGTTGGTAAGATGGGTTCACTATGAACCGCCTTGTGACTCCCCAATACCAGGGCATGTAATCATCAAAGACATTTGTACCAGGTACAACTTTACTCAAATCTGGTGGTCGCCGGCTATCCCATGCCCGTATATGTGCCTCGTGCACTATCGACCAGTCTATACCAAATTTTTCCCTCCGGCTATTGAAATGCATATCCTTATATGTGTCGCTCAACCATGGAATTCCTTGGCAAAATCCAAACTGTCATAGCGTATGATGAGGGTAATGGTACTCTACAATTTCGTAGCATATTAGGGGCACAGACTCCATCCAAATTTCTTGGTCATCCCGACAATATTGTGGTAATTGCTCCAAGAGGTCAGTTGGATACGGCATCTAAATTACCTTGCAAACAACATACAAATAAATTAATTAAATAATAAATATAATCATAAATAAAACATCAGTAACATCTTATGTAAATCTATAACTGACCTCATAATTCTGTAGACAATCTAATTGATCACGATACACAATCAATACGTACATCGGCTCGCTATCCAAATTGAAAGATTCTTTCCAACTGTATGAAGCCATAAAAATTAATTATTACTACATGAAATGAAATATTTGAATTGTGTAAACATTTATTATATAATAATGTACCGAGACCCCCAAGGGGCGCCTGGGAACCTCAGGTCCCCTATCTGTAGGTCACCCATCCAATCGCCAGTAGTAGAGAGAGACACGTGCCGTAGTCTCGGGAGTCGTTCCCATACCCAACACTGTAATAAAAATAAGGGTTCCGAAATTTTTTTGGTCTCCTTACGACATCCCTTGCACAGCTCTCGATACAGTACTGCTAAAGTGGCACTGCCCCAACTATACTGATGCGACCCAGACATATCGCGCAACAGTGGTAAGTACGCTAACTTAACCAAATTATTAGATTTATCAGGCATCAATATTGTCCCGATCAATATCAGGCAGTACGCCCTAGCGTAACACTGCATAATGCCCTCATCGGCGTCAGCGGATACACGATCGAAAGTGGACTGTAACAATTTCAGGTTCAGACAACCGCCTTTGATTTTGTCCTCCGGAGGTGTGTGACCGAGGAGGATTTGGAAAAGTTCCTGCCAACGTACGGTCGGTAATGTGTCATCAAACCCGGTAACTAGTTGTCCATTCACGGGCAGCCCAAATAACACTGCTACGTCTTGCAGTGTCACTGTCATCTCACCAGTCGGTAGATGAAACGTATGCGTCTCTTAACGCCATCTCTCAACCAACGTCATAATCAATGCGTGGTCTAACTGTTTTTTCTTTAACTGAAAAACTCCATAAAGTCCGACAGCTTGTATTAATTGTACCACACGACCAGGTACATGGTTCGTCCAATCCCCTGGAAACCGTCCTGCTCTGAAGCAGTCAAGCCGAGAAGAATGCTAAAATATAAATTAAAATACAATTAATTTAAAAATTACTAAATAAAAAAAAATCAATAGACTGGGTAAATATTTTTTTTTGGAAAAAGTACAATTTAGACCCTCTAACTATTGACACATTTCTAAGTGGTTCCTCTAAGTTTAAACGTTTCATTTTAAACCCTCTACGTATCATAACGTTTCAAATTCGTCATTCCGTTAGAAATTCAATTAAAACTGACGGAATTTAAGGGCAAAATGATCTTTTCACGTTTTTTAAATTTTTTAATCATTTTTTTTTTATCTCTCGCTCTCTTCCTCCCCTTCTCCTCTCTCTCTCTCCCGCCACCTCCCTCTCCCTCTTTCCCTCTTCCTCCCCTTCCCCTCTCTCCCTTTCCCTCTTCCTCCCTTTCCCCTCTCTCCCTCCCACCCCACCCCACCCCACCCCCAGCAACAGGGGGTGGAACCACCCCCGTAATAGAGAATGGTGCTACCCCCGTAATAGGGGGTGAGTTCACCCCCTGAAATAGAGGGTGGCACCACCAGGGGGTGATTCCACCCCCTGCAATAGGGTGGCACCACCCCCTGAAACAGGGGGTGGTGCCACCCCTGTAACAGGGGGTGAGTTCACCCCCTGTTGTAGGGGGTGGTTGCTCCTCCTATTTCAAGGGGGGTGGGGTGGGAGGGAAAAAGGGGAATGGGAGGAAGAGGAAGAGGGAGGTGGCGGGAGAGAGAGATGAAGGGGAGGAAGAGAGAGAGAAAAAAATTAAAAAATTAATTAAAAATGATTTAAAAATTTTAAAAACGTGAAAAGACCATTTTATTCCTGAGATTCTGTTAGCTTTAACGGAATCTCTAACGAAGGGACGAATTTGAAACGTTATGATACGTAAAGGGTTTGAAATGAAACGTTTAAATTTAGAGGGACCACTTAGAAATGTGTCAATAGTTAAAGGGTCTAAATGGTATTTTTTCCTTTTTTTAATATGACCTGCACTCCGCGTTCTTCCCAGACAGTCCCATATCTGTGGTCTCTCTGCAAATAAAGCAACGACCGATCGACGGGACCAGGCTCAGCCATAACAGCAATAATCTGAAACTAAAATATGAAGTAGTAATATACGAAATATATTACAGCACAATATACTAAACGACAATATACTAAACGACAATATAATACAACACAATACGAATGTTGTTCTAACCATAAAGTAAATTAAAAAAAAAAAAATTGTTGTCTCCATTACAATTATTATCTCATTGGGGTGGGGATGGACATGTCCGCCTATCATGGCCAGTTTGAGAACACAACCCACACCGATTTGTCATTATCCGCTGTGACACATCCATTTCGTTTCGAATACGAGTGGATTTAGGTCGTCCACGCTTCACAAATCGAAGTCTATTCTTGTTAGGAAGAAGGATCGAAAAGTTAACCATCGACCAATAGTCCTCGTGAATGATCGGTTCAAATGATGACTCCCAAACTTTCAGCAAGTTCGCTATTGTGTACTCATCAGCAATGTAGCGAAACGCATCTATGCCAGAATACTCCGTCACCGCAAGCATGTGTGAACATGGATATCTGAAAGTCTTATATTTCCCACAAGTACAATCAGGGTTATCACCTAAAGTAACTTTGTGTGTAACAATACCATCGGACAACGTCTTTCTCGTTTTCACGTGGTAACGTGCATTCTCCCTATTATTAAATATATTTATAAATCAAATTAGATGATTAGTTAAAAAATATATATTACTAATTAATAAATTGGAAGTTAAAAAACCTTACCGATTAAATATTTGGACGTCGTATGTTTTAGACTTCGCTTGGGATTTCTGAATTTTCTCAACAACATGTTTTACGTACCCCAAACCCATGGCCATATCCTTTAGAGCTTCCTGTCAACCGAGATCAAAGTATTTGACCAACCTATAGAAAGTTATTGAAACGGCAGCTGTAATTGGGACATTCCTTGCACCTTTCAAACAGTTGTTGAATACTTCGGCATAATTGGTCGTCAACACGCCCCAACGTTTACCATTATCGTGTGACCTGATCCATTTATCTTTGGCTACGTTATCCAACCATGTATACACCCACACTTTTATTTTCGCAATCTCTTCCATGATAGCGTTGTACTTTCGAACTTGTATTGCAGCACCCGCATTCCACGCAAGATTTTTTAGTTGTTGATTTTTAAAGATGTTATTAAAATTACTACAAAGATGCCGCAAACAAAATCGATGATATCGAGCGGGCTCGTTCGGTTGATTAAGCTATAAAGTTCTTACTGCACTAAGAATGCCAGTCTGTCTGTCAGATATCAACGTGACCTCCGGCCGGTCTTTAACAATATGGCGCTTCAGCATCAAAATAAACCAGGACCAACAGCGGTGGTCCTCCGTCGGTACCACCGCGAACGCCATAGGATAACACTTTTTGGACGGTGTCATCCCAATAGCGATCAAGATCTTTCCTTCGTACTTCCATACAGATGGGTCCCATCAATCGTGAGGACAGGTCGACAATATCTCCATCCGACCATAGAAGGTTCAAATGCCCAAAATACCATGTCGAATATCGAATAACCAGCTGCAGTAGTCGGAACAATACTCCATTCGGCAATTGTCCCAGGATTAAAGTACTGCAATGCCGACATAAATTTCAGTAACTTTCGATACGATTCATCCCAATCGCCGAACAAGGTCTCGATGGCTTTAGATCTAGCCAACCAAGCCTTTCGGTAGGAGATAGTAAATCCCCGAGACTCTTTCACGGACGCAACGATAACACCCATCTTCACTTCTAGATCCTCTTCAACCTGTCCAAGTATCATGTCAGAAATGACACTTGAATCCAAGTTTCCATGATCCAATGCCGTATGATTATAGAAACACGTGTGTCGCCCTTTGTACTGCGTAATCTAGAACATTCTGTGACTCTATTTTAGAGTCGCCCGCATCCGCCACCTGCAACCATGCTTGCATTTAATCGACCAAATTTTCTAATTCGTCTCCACCACACGATACTCTTTATTTTTCATAACATGATAATATTTCACGGCATTCTGAATATGTTTCTTGTCCTTAAAGACCATGCCACAATTAAATTCGTCCATTTCCGGGGTCCAAAAATTCTTTCGCAACTTTGGCTCATACTTTGCCATGTCATCATCATCACCCCATTCCAACTGATTATAGAATGAAGGAACCTTGTGTAACGGTAATTATTCACTCCCTTCCATTGTCGGCTCGACATCCATAGCTTCATCTTCATCTTCATCTTCATCCACACCATTCTCATCTTCCTCTAACGCAAAAGTACCATCTAACTCCGTTTGTTCGACATCGTGAAAACTATCGACTGTATTTGTCCCACCCTCCACATTCTCGTGCGGTGGACTAATTAGCAAATGATGCTGATGTGGAGCGGCAGAACTGGTGCTTAAATCATGATCAATCACTGTGTGGGGATGATATTCTTCAGGGATGTAAGGCGATCGATGAGTGTAACTGGATTGAACAACTTGAGGGTCAAACATAGGAGATAACACGGTAACATGAGGATTGAAATTTTGACTTAAATATTGGAGCGTGATTAAAAGCTCGTTTTACCTCCACATACACCTCAACACCAAGTAATGAGGGCACCCTAAAAGGTAATTGAAGCACATGGTCTAATGTCGCGTCGTCACCGATTGAATATAACATGTGTCTATAATTCCCAAGACCAATAGTAGCTATCGGCAACCTACATCGTAACTTTAAAGTTCCATCAACTCCATTCTCGAAGATATATGGTCGTAACATCACAATTAATTCGTTTAACGTAATCCCCCGACAAACATTCAATGATTTGACCATAGACATGCAATATGACACTCCAAATTCAGTTCCTTCCAATATCTTTCCACCTCAATACAAATATAATGTAACATTCTCCATTTCAAACAACTACAATTTTACAAATCAAAATAAAACATGTAACGTATTATATATATATGTACTTCATAAAAACCGAAATCCTTCTATATATATATATATATTAGCGTATAACCCGTGCCTAAAGGCACGGGTGTAAAAAATATTTAATAATGCGTATTACAAATTCAACAAAAATTTCTAAATACTTAATCCGTGACTCATCAAAAAATTGGGAACAAAATATAGAAATACTTATTGCTCCCGATTTACCTTCTTGCATTTTCTGGTAATGATCCCACTCCGATCAAACTCCCCTGCGTTCAAGTCAACCGATCTAATTACACAACCATTTGATGAAAAATAATACCAAACAATCCTTCAATATACCAATAACCTAACTAAAAACCAAATAGAAACAAAAACATACACACTAATCATTTCATACCCATTCGCATGATGTAAATAAAATATTTAACATTAATTCAAACAGTTCACAGACTGAATATGAAATCAGTAGAAATCATAATACTTTTCAATTTCTAGTCTTAATTTCTTTGGTAAAGAAACACTAAACAATCGTCATCTCTATATCGATATCTCCTTTTTTTTTGGACAAAAACACTGTTCTCATATTCCTGTTTTCATTCCAAAAACCTAGGAACAATCATGGGTTCTTGAAGTTTCTTGAGAACAAAAATAGATATTTTGAGAATAAATAGATATTTCGAGAAATCCAACATCCTACATTATCAAAATCTAAATTTTTATGGACATAATTGAAATCCAAATTTTAATCCATAACTTAAACAAAATTGAAATCTTAAATCTAAAACTTAAAACAAATTAAATTCAAAAATAGAATTCATACACGGATAAGGGAAGCGCGGCTTCATTAGGGTACAACTGTCCATGATTGCATCAATGGTGGTGGTTTCACTACTAATGTCATGGTATTGGTGGGCTGGCATAGCGTGATGGCTGGTGTGATTCGGATGTGGTTTGTGAAGGGAGATAAAGAGGGAGTAAAAGATACAATGAATTGGAAGATAAAGACGTTTGTGAAAAAAGAATGAGAAGATTTACCTTCTTGCATTTTTTAGTGATGATCCCACTCCGATCAAACTCCCCTGCGTTCAAATCAACCGATCTAATTATACAATCATTTGATGAAAAATAATACCAAACAATCCTTCAATATACCAATAACCTAATTAAAAACCAAATAGAAACAAAAACATACACACTAATCATTTCATACCCATTCGCATGATGATATACACACTGTGGTTTGCGAAGGGAGATAAAGAGGGAGTAAAAGATACAATGAATTGGAAGATAAAGACGTTTGCGAAAAAAGAATGAGAGGATTTACCTTTTTGCATTTTCTGGTGATGATCCCACTCCGATCAAACTCCCCTGCGTTCAAATCAACCGATCTAATTACACAACCATTTGATGAAAAATAATACCAAACAATCCTTCAATATACCAATAACCTAACTAAAAACCAAATAGAAACAGAAACATACACACTAATCATTTCATACCCATTCGCATGATGATAAACATACAGTAGAGTGAGTCAGGTTACAAAATATAGATTTGAGGGTTAAAAATTAAATCTGAGAGTGTTTCGAAATATGGGTGGTGGTGAGACATGCGATTCTGATGAGTAAGAGCGAGAGAGATGCGAATTTGATAACTGAAAGAAAAGTGTACCTGTAAGCTACAATTAATGGATGAAGAGGGCAAGACCAAGAGAGAGAGACCAACCTTAATTACCTTCGACGACTGCTGACCAAGAGAGAGACCAACCATAATTCATGTTCCCACCGACAATATTGCTCACCGAATCAAAATTATAACATTCTTCCTCACGCAAATCTGAAAATTTGGGAATTAGAACTTTCAGATCAAATCTGAAAATTTCTCCCAAAAGATGCTGCAGGAATTGAACACGGGCATGATGCCACAATTCCAACAGAACAACACAATTCAAACTCATATCAGATCAACACACATATGACAAAGTACACTACTAATCATCAAATTGATTATCAGACGCAAACATAATTTAAAAATGAACAAAACAGGAACAGGAGAAGAACAGAAACAGAAACAGGAACAGAACAGAAACAGGAACATAACAAAAACAAGAACAGGAACAAAACAGAAACAGGAACGCAAACAGAACCGGAATCAAATCCCTAACTGGAAAACTTAGGGATTTGATTTGTGAATGCTGAAAACTTACTAAGACCCCCCAACATTTTATATTTTCCAGTCAAAAACCCCTACAAATCAAAGCGAAGGTAATCAGCTGTTGGGTGTATAAATTCAGCATAAAAATTTAACCCTCCATAACTAACTATTTTTTTTTTCTCGTTTAAACTCATTTATAAATTTTGGGTGTATAAAGACAGTTGTATTTTTTTCTGTTCCGAGAGTTCTGTTTTTGCTTTTTTTGGAAGAAGAAAAAACAGAAATCCAAAAACGATTACATTCAAAACCCATATATTTTTGTTCCAAAACAAAAACCCATTTTTTTTTTGGTTTCCGTATAACCTTTTCTGTTCCCAAAAGAAATTAAGAAAACAAAAATCTGTGACAAAAAACACTAAACGAACGTGACCATGAAACAACTACCAAAAATGGAATTCACAGCTGTTTAGTGGCGTTTGTTTAGTGTTTCTCTTCCCAGATTTCAACTTTTGTTCCCCAAAAAACATGAAACAGAAACAGAAACAGATTAATGCGATCATAATAAAAAATCTGAGAACAAAAAACACTAAGCAAACGTGACCTTACAGCTACGAAATTTGGGAAATTCACATTCAAGTTACCATCAAGCAAATGTGATTGGAAACAAAAGAAAGTGGGTGCATTATCATCTTACCTATTATTGAAATCAGAGAACATGTTTCAAAGATGCTCACCTCAATTTTCTTAGGAGAAGGACGGACAAATATCAAATACCTGGAAATTACATCAAAATCCGTCAATAGTCCACAATATTATTTATAATGAATCATTATAAATTCAAATAAAACAAAACATAAAGGCTTAAATACCATAAAAGCTTAAAAACTATGTGGTTGTAATAAAAGATTAAAACAGAGAAATAAATCAAATATAAAAATAGTATCATATGAATGCAAAACCAAAGTATTTTCAACAAAATTAACCAAATGTTCTAGTACAAACTAACCGAATTGTTTTACTGAACATGTAAAATGCGTGATCTTAAAATGGCGTATTTTTGCAAGTTCTATTTGGATCATGAGCATTCTAAAAAAGAAAAAGAAAATTGCAATTTAAAATTGTAAAGAAACTCAATTTTGTGTTTGTGAAAAGTTAGCTTTAACTTCTTTGATATTATAGATTGACACAAAATCAAAAAACAAAAATAAAAAAATAATACTGCACATAAAATAAGCAATCCCAAACTAGAAGAATTATAAAATAAAAAAGTAACTAAATCAATAGCAAGGAAGAAATCTTCAAAATGCACCAAAAATCTATAGATTTCGCATCTACAATAGATTCAATTCTCAACTACTGCACAAAAAGAAATATAAAGACGGACAATGAGAACCCATTGATTTAAACAAACCTTGAGGTCGTTGCGAGAGTGAAAGAGCAAGAGCGAAACATCATTAGTGTCTGGAGCTCAACAACATCATCAGCTTCACCTCTTGAAACATAGGGGGAAGCCCAATAGTATCATCAGCTTCACTTTCTATTTCAAAAGCAGTGAGTGGACTTACCTGGAAAGAAGTCAATGCGTTAATAAGTAGCACGCTGAAAAAACTGTAAAAAAGCTTTTGAAATAGAAAATGAACTGAGGAATTACTACAGGAGATAAATTAATACTCCCTATAGTTCAACAAACACTTGTTATCTCCTGCATTTAATACCACCCTGCAGTGGAATTACTTAGAAAGAAGTTAATACTCCCTATTAGTTCTGATGAGCAAAACGTGTCATTGGTTATCTAATTTTCAGATACATATATATAGAGAGGAGAGTACCTATGAAGCTTTGGGCGGCTGACGACCATCCAAATGTGACCACCGGCGAACTTCACCGTCCTCGCCGAACACCGACGACCACCTGTGCACTATCGTCATTAAGGGTTTCGAAATAGAAAAACAGAGACAATCAAACCCAAAATCCAAAGAGAGAGAGAGAAATTACAGTGTCTAGATATGGGAACAGAAATTGGGAACAGAAACAAAGATATGGGAACAAAAAAAATATCTTCATGTTCGACTCCTAGATTTTCAGAAACTGGGAACATATGCGAATTCTTCCCAGATTTCTGTTTCAGTTCCAAGTGTTTTGGGAACATAAACAGTAATCTGGGAACAGAAACACTAAACAAATGCCACCTTCAGTACCATGACCAGTCAATAACAATGCATCCTATTTGCAGGGATTAGTGGTCTCAGGGGTGATAATATTAGTTTCAATTCTAGCATACTTTGTTCTAGAGAAACTATAAATTGGCAGGTAAAAAATACACAATATTATAAGCAAAAAGGAAGCAAAAGGCGTGTTTTTGTTCAGCGCTTTTGTTCCTGAAATCTGGGAACAGAAACAGAATTTTTGGGAACCAAAAATATTTTTAGGTTGTTCTAAATGTTTTCTAGAACAGAAGCAGAAACAGAAACACTAAACAAACCAAAGAGTCCCATTATCAAACAGTTGAAATTCCTGTTCCAACTTTTCTGAGAACTGAAACACTAAACAAACGCCATCTAAATGAACATTAAACAAACGCCATCAAAGAGAAATGGATTTCACCATGAAAATGAGTCTAATAATTAGGAAACGACATTGCTTCAGCTCCAGGGGTCGCCGTCCAAGCATCAATTGGAGAATCTGAAATTGAAAAAGAAAAATCGCAAGAAAAAAAAAACAGTCGAAGAAAACCTAAATAGAGAACAGAGAATCAAATGAGATGAACAAAATTTAATTCAGAAAAAACCAAATCAAAATTGAAAGAAACGCACTCAACAGATCAGCAAAGAGAGAAGAAGAAAGAAAACCTGGATTCAAATCACCGTTGTGTTTTGGAAGTGATGACGCCGTCGAACCTTGAAGATGGAAAGAGTAGCGACGGGTGGTGAGGAATCGAAGCTACCTGGCCGGCGGCGAGTTCGATTGACGGGTGGAGAAGAGAGCGTTGGTGATGGCGACAACGGCGGTGGTGATCGATCGAAGGTTGAGCGAAGAGGACCGATCGATCGATTTCGGTTGGGAGCGTTGAGGATCTAGCGATGGCGATGGCGATGGTGAGGGCTAGAGAGACGGCGAGGGCACAGCAGTGCTCTAGAGAAAAGCGACGGCGACGGAGTGTGAGTGAGAGAGAGGATTGATAGAGAGAAGCGAGAACAAATGTTTGATAGTGAGAGAGAGAATGAGAGGGCACCGGTATCAGTTCCAAAAAAATGAATCAAATAACCTTGTTTGATCTGGACCATCGGATGTTAGATCAAGGGCCTTAAATGTTTCCCGCCCAAGAAAATACTGTAGCTACAGTAAGGCGTTTTCAAACTGAAATGATTTTTGATCTAACGGCTACGAATATCTAGAGACATCGGACGGCTGTGAATGTAAATGAGCTGATTTATTATATATATATATATATATACACACACACACACACATACACACAAAATAAAATCGAAAAAAAAAAAAACCGAAACCCCAAAAGAAAAAAATTGTTTTACATCTACATTTCTAGATCTAGATCTACATTACGAAAAAACTATTTCCAAATTATATAAATCTAGATCTACATTACGAAAAAACCGGGAAAAAAAAAAATTGGTTTACTAACCAAAATTAGACGAACAGCGGTGGAGGAGCTAGATCGGCGGCGGAGGAGTGGGTGACGGCGACGGAGGGCCGATATATCTACATTTCCAAGAAAAAAAATTAAAAAAATGCAAAATAAACAAAAAAATCCATATAACACATACATCTCGTATACACACACATACCCGACAGACGACAACCGGACTGCCGGAGAAGCGACGGCGATGGCGGCGTATCGGCGGAGCGGCGGCGTTGGTTCACTGTTAAAAACCTTTCTGTTTTTTTACCCCTCAGTGAAACAGACACAGCAATCAGACGACGACCGGAGAAGCGACGGCGATGGTGGCAGATCGGCGGAGCGGCGGCAACGTTCACTGTAATTTTCCCTTCTGTTTTTTTACCCTAGTGAAACGGACGCAGCAAATGAGGAAGAAGAAGGGTGGGTGGTGGGGCAATCAAGTTTAAAAACGCAGAAGTGTTCTGCATTTTTCAAACTTTTATTTTTTATTTTATTTTATTTTATTTTTTCTGTTTTGGAAAACGCAAAAGAGAAATGCGTTTTTAAAGAAACGCAAATCCCTTTTGCGTTTTCACCTCGACTTCCGGCCCCTTGAATCCGCATTTCGCAAATGCGTTTTTACAAAAACGCAAATCGCGATTGCGTTTTACCTCAACTCTGTAAATAAGTTTCACCCCTATTGTTTTCAGAAATTAAGTTTTTAAATAATATTTTTTTGGTTAAGAACTCTAAATTAATTTGAAAATTAATTTGATTCCTAATAAATAGATATTTTAGCATAATTTCGTACAAAAGGAAGGAAAAACAAAAGAAAAAAAAAAAAAGGCAAGACAAGCATCTTGCCCTGTAGCCCTTGCTGCAGCAGCAGGGGAAAAAAAGAGCACATGGAAGAGAAGAAGAGCGGAAGAGAGGAGAAGAAGAAGAAACATAGACAACATAACATAGAAAAAGAAAAAGAAACAGCTCAAGAAGAAGAAGAAAAAGAAGCACAAAATAAGACAAAGGCCTCAGGCGCACCTTGTGCCCGATGTCTAAAGGTCATTGTCGTTCGTCTAAAGCCTGGCGAGGCACATGGCCTGCGCCTCGCAGGTGGGCGCACTCCCAGGCACGCCTTTCACAACTATGCCGCCCAAACCTTGTAAAATTGCTAATTTTATTGCATTTTGATAATTTTTTTATTTTCATTTTTTTTTCATTTTTAATGGTATCCTACAGCCACATATCATCCCATTTCCCAACGACACTTCTATACTCTGGCCATTTTGCATAATTCTATATGTAATCTCCGCAATTTCTCCATTGTCTTGAATTATAAAACCCTAATTTTTGAAATAATGAACCTTAAAAACCACATGATCTCCAATTTTTACCATATCATCTTTCCAAATGTAACTAAATTTTTAATGCAGGTATTTTGTCTTTGTTCTATTAATCCTCAAACATTTCGACTCTAGGACCTCTTCAATGTTCAAAGTTATTGTTGAGATCTCTTCTACTTTCATCCACTAGTAAAACGCACTCTCTGGTATTCAAATATGTTTTGTAAGTTCATCCATTATTAAACTAAAAAACTAAGGATTTAAAAAACGATCCTTAATGTAAGCCTATATTATTTGGAAAGGTAGAAGTATCTATCATTGGCTTGAATAGTAGTAGTTGATGTTCCTAAATCTAGGGTGAAGTTATTAATGCATATTTACGTGTGATTGTGTGTTTGTATGTATTTATATATGTGTGTGTGTGTAATGATATTTCCCCTCCTTAAATTAGAATTTCAGCATCCGCCATTGGCTAATAGTCGGTGTTCCTAAGTAGTGTTTGTCTCCATGTACATAAATCTCCAAGTATTTTGCAACACAATCCCATCTTATACGTAACCTTTTCTGGCCTGCTCAATTTGTATGACAATCCATTGTCGAAGAAGTTTAATGGTATTATAAATGAGATAAGGCGCGAAAGACGTTCCTATCTCCGGTATGATAAAAATTATTTTTTTCGTTCAATAAATTTTGTGGTTTATAATTGCTTAGTTTCATTGCTCATCCAACTTCTTTTTCTTTTTTTGCCTTTCTTACAGGTTAAGATTGTGCAAGAAAGGAGATTCATCAGGTTAGTGAATAAGAACAATACATACAAATTTATTGCAGATTATATTATCATTAATCTATAGTCACAGTTCATGTTAATTGTTTATAATTTGTTTAGAAATCAGTTTAGATCAATTGTGTAGTCTTTTTCCGTCTTTGAGTTCCTTTACTTTCTTATATCGATACGTTGTCAATTACATTTTTTACCACATTGTACTTTAAGCTAGTGTAGCTAAACGTTCAAAATTTCAAATCATAAACTTCGCCGCCTCTTATTTTTGACTGTTGTGAAAATAACAAACTTGGTTTAAATTTAAGAAATCATAAACACGTTTTGAAAACATGCAAACCACATTTTCCATGTCCATATTAATTTCTCCATGGACTAAAATGTTAGAGGGATGGGGATGGGGATGGGGGGTTAATATCTAAATTTCGGAAAGTTTGGAAGGCTTTTGCATCTTACAAAAGCTTGTGGGCGCAACATGTATTCTCAGAAATTTTAGCGGTATTTTCTGCAAGTGAAAGAAAGTTTAAGTTGGGTTTGGGTAAGGGATTTGGTAAAAGAATTTCATTTGTTCAAAGGATTTTCGACTTCAGGTTTAGTAAATTCTTTGTTTGGGAGTTTCTAAGAGAGATTTTATAAATCCATTTTCTTAGAGATTTTATAAATCCATTCACTAGTAAAATGGGGGGATTTATATCATTTACAAATTCCTCCAAAACAGCGTTATTTCAAAATCCATCCACCAAAGGATTTGTTCATTACCAATCTCCATTCTGCCATTTCCCATCTCATTTTCCATCTCCATTCTACCAATTTGTTATGCTGAAAATTGCCAAGGCCCATGCATGTCGTCGCCGAGCTCGTTTGCCGTCACTGGAATGTCTACGAAGCCAAATCCGTCGCCGTCACCATTTCCGAAACTCTTTTCTCCAAGCCCTCTTTCTTAAATCCACCGTTATTCTTCACGATTATCATCCCATAATCAGAGATTATTGAGCTCGCATATGATGAATTTGGTTGATTTGAATCCTGTCTGTTACCCTAATCTTCTGATTTGTGTTTTCGATTCGCTCAATCTTCACCTAATTTAAGCTTTTGTCAAAAGATTTTGAGAACGGATCTACCTCTGTTCAAACAAATCTGTCTCTTTTCAGGCCAGATCTGACCGTAACAGAGGTAGACGACGCGAGGATGGCGTGAATCTGGACGATTGGTAGGAGGATGGCAATGGTGCAGATGATGGTGACGACGGCGACGCAGATGATGGAGAGAGAGAGCTACAGGATCTAGGTTTCGATCCTCTTTGTTCTTCGTGCGGGAGGTGAGAGAGAGAGCGAGACGAAGTAGATGGTGGCTTGCGTTTGTTGTAGAATATAGACGAAGACGCCGGTGGGTTGGACTATTGGTGGTGGGTCGATTGTAAAGAGAGACACAGGGGAAGTTAAGAAGAAGGTTAAAAAGACAAAAAGAAAATACACAATAGCCCCAAAAATTCAATGAATTTTTAAATTTTATTTACAAATGTTTTACCTATCCGAACAACGAAATTATAAAATTACACGATCAAATTCTTTAAATAAAATATTTATCTAAATAAAGAATTTGTAAATAATGAGATTTCAAAATCCTAAATTTTTAAAGTCCATCATTTACAAATTCCTTGGATTTGCCAAATCTCTTACCCAAACGCAACCTTAGAGTTCTGCTTGTAATTACAGAGAGTTTTTGGGTATAACTATAATTAACTAAAAAAACTGGGCTTGTCCGTCATAATAGAAAGCTTACCGTGTGGAGTTTGATTTGGCTTGTGCAGAAATAGATATAATATAATATATAATAAAACATTAGAAAATCATTTTCCTTTTGCTTGGAATTGGTAATTTTTTTTTCTTTTTTTGCTTGATACGATTTGTAAATTACAGCTTTTCATATAGTTTTAAGTCAGTTTTCTTGAACAAATTCTTATTCCAACGACCATTCGTGCACGTAATGTGACATAATAATCGGAATTGTAATTCTTGGCGGAATCAAAGGAATACCAATTCCAACACGATTTTCATTCCATGCTACATTAGGGTCTTGGAATTAATTCTTGGTGGGATCAAAGGAAAACTGATTCTAACGATTTTCGTCATGCTGTTAAGACTTTTATGTTTGTTTCATGTTCTCTCTTCATCTGATAATTTAAATTCATGCCTTGCAGGAAGACAAGACGCCAAGTGACCTCTCCTATGTTGAGTTTCTGGTACATATACATCGGCAAATTCAAAGTAAAATGCCTTGATCACTTTTACCCTCACGATTTTCTTCTAAAATAAAGAATTCTGATAACGTTTGCGTGGGCACATTAGTTCAAGTGGAAGTAAGAAAATTTAATTCATACATTGATCTTTATACACCGTAAGGAGTGACCCTTTTGGCTGTTGATCTTTTTGGTGGCGGAGAATAGTTTTATGCTGGAAGTTTTGGTAGTGTGTAACCTTTTGTTAGACAGTGCGTAAACTTACGTTATTTGTATTTTCCTATTTCTTTTTTCACTTTAGATGTACTATAAAATTGGGAAGAAGATACAATAATTATAAGCAGGGGATTATATGGTTTGCTATGTCTTTATGTTGGTGTGTTCAAATGCGTAAATTTGCATGCAGGCCAGGGCAGGTCGAAATGGAGCGAGTGCTTGGAGTATTTTGCTTCTTAATAATGTCTGGTTTATTGATTTTTGGTTTGTGCTTTTATCTTTTTCTTTTTCAATTGTTTCCAGCATCGGCGGAGGTGTTACTAGTTGTTTGATTTGCCATTATGACGAGGTGTTAGCGAACCCTATTCTCAGAGAGAGAGGGGGGGAATTTCATATTTGGCTGGTGGTTTTTGAAATCCCTAGTAAATCGATAGTGGTGGAGGCTACCTATAAGATTAGGGATGGCAATGGTTTGATTTTGGGCCAACTTTACTACAAACCAAAATCAAAACTGTTAGTCATGTGCAAAACCTAAAACCAAAATCAAAACAGCAAGTTGTTTAGAAAATGGTTGTAAATCCAATCCGTTTAATTTTTTGCAAAATGAAAATTGTGAAATCATTAATGTTTTTTAATTTATATAAAATTAAAACGAAAATTGCGAACTTGTTTTTTATATATAAATAATTACATAACTAAAATATTGTTAAAAATTACGAAAATCTTAAAATTAACTCAGTTAATCACACACGCATATATATTAGGAGCCAAAATGTAAATAAATAAAAAAGTGAGTAATATATATATTAAAAATATATTTAAAATACCGGTTATGTGGTTAGGTTTCATGGTTATTACTCAAAAACCAAAATTAAATTCAAAACCAATTTCCTTTTCAAATTCAAAACCAAAATCGTTACCAAAATCAATTAATCGATTTTAAAATTGAACTATTCAGTTCGATTTGGTGGCATTGTCTTCTCTATTTAGGACCTACGATTGAACTACAACGAAAAACCCTATCTATATGAAAGAGTCGTATGAAGTGAAGACTCGTTGAAGATCAAGTCTGACCCGTGAAGGATAGCGATGGACAACAAAAATTCTGTATAGAGTGGGTAGGGGGAGAGGTGAGCTGCGTAGGGAGAGAGGTGAGCTATGGAAGCATTACATCCTAAGAGCATGTGTTTGACATAAGAATCTAATAAGAAAATTATTTGAAGAAGAAATTCCTCATGGAAGATTTATAAATTTCCAGATCAAATTCTTTAAAATATTTCATCTCATGTACTTTAAGTTGCAAGCAATCTTACCTATAATTTAATGGTCTTATCATGGTACAATTAATGATTTTGATTGTGCCTTACAATCATTAAAGTTTTGATAAAAAGTTTGGAAGTATAATACAAAAAAAAAAAAAAAAACTTATAATCTTTATTAGAAATTTGTGAAAAGAAGTTCCATTTTTCTTTATTTTTGTTAAACTTACAAGATTTTTATCAAAGTTGATTAATTGAATGGTATAAAATCGATAATAATTTAAAGTGGTTGGAATTAAGGGTTTTCTTTTATTATTCTTGGAGAGAATTTCAATAATTTTAATTTGACTTTTTCGTCTTGTCTCCCTTTTATTTATGACAATGTTACCTCACAAATTGGCGAGAACTTTATAATTTTATCCTAGGATCCACGCACTTTGTGATCCACTTGCTGGAGTCCACGCGACACAATAGTTTTGGCTCTCGAGATTCTTAAAATGAAGTTAGTTTTTGTTGTGAAATTTAAAACCCTTCTTCAAAGCTAAATGGTTGAACTTCCATAGGCGAAAAAGGAAAATTTGAACAGATTAATCTCATATGAAAACTCTACATTGCGATATCCAAATCTCTATGTTTTCAATCTATATTCGTTATTGAATTTGAAGAATTGAGATGAACAACATTTATCGTGGAGTTCAACTAGTGTGGGTTGAACTCCAAAAAAAAAGAAAAAGAATTTGTTGGTTATTAAATCATACACTTCACGAGCCAAAACATTCTCCCTCATTATCATCATCCCAATTTTGCAATGAAAAACATCTTAGGTAAAATACATAACCTAAAGAATGCCCGATAATTTTGGAGAGGAAGTAGAAACGGATAGGAGTAAAGGTTTATGACATATTTTTAGTTGATCTTGTTGCTCTAATGAATCATTTTGTTTCTTTTGTTTAGCTTGTTCACTTATTTGTCTTTACGCGATTTTTGTTTCGATTGTTAAATTTTTTATTTTAGTTGAACTGTATGATTTAATTTTTTAATTTTTTTTAATTATTTCAACTTAATTTTTTATTTTTTTTTATCTCATCCCAAGTCTTTGTTTTTTAAGTTGAACTCAACTATTATGTACCACTTGTATCTTTTAGTAGACTTGCACTATTAATTATGTGTGTGAATCATATTGTTTTTCTTGTTCTTCATTGAAGTAGTGATTTGGTTGGCCTCCATTATTTGTTCCGACATGGTCGATCCTAACTTTTGGTATAGTTGAACTTAACTATTGTCATGTATCTAATTGAACCTGTGTAGGGGGTGTGGTTAATTTGGCATCCCAAAAGTGAGGTCAGTTCAAAATTTGCGACATGTGTGGTTAATTAGGCATCCTAGAAGTGAGTTTGGTTCAGAAAGTAGAATATAATCTGCTATTAGGCAATTCATGTATTGTCTTTGTCTCAATTAAGAGGACTGTGTAATTAAATAATAGAAAAAATGAATCTTTTGAATTAGCTAGTACTCATTTGAAAGATAATTTATGGGAAACCAGTATAAAGAACATGTAAATTTTGTAAAAGTAAAGAGTAAGGTATGTAAAGTAAGTGCTAAAAAGTAAAAATATAAGTGATAGAGATTATTAACTAAATAATGAAAAGGAATAAGTGATAAAGAACTCATAAACTAAGGTGGCGTTTGGTAACTGTTCACATCCCATTCTATTCCATTTCCATCTCAGATTTTTGTTTGAGAATAGCGTTTGGTAAATCCCATTTTCGTTCTCATTCCCTTCCCAAAACTAGATTCCATTCTCATTTTTCTTCAGGAAAAATTTTGAGGGGTCTTATTTGTTCAAAAAATAACTTTCTAAGTCCTATGCTTTTTGGGCTCATTCCAAAAGTATCGTCCTAGTTATTCTTTCTAAATTATCCTCAATAGCTACAAAATTTACAAAAATGCCATTTTGACCAAAAAAAATTTCAAAACTCCTAAAATATATATATATATATATATATTTCGAATTTCACTTGTTTTCAAATTTTTCTCAATATTTATTTTTAATAAAAAATTTCAATTAATTTTATTTTTCTTAAAAATATTTTTTTTTGTAAAATATCATAAATACCCTAATTTTATTTCACTTAATTTTATTTCAAATTTAATTTTTTTTTTTAAATATTCTATGAAGATTTTAAAATATAAAAAATTAAATATTAAATTCTATTTAAATTAAAAATTCATTTAAAATATTTAAAAATCAATTAAGTGGATATCTACTTAGATATCCATTAAGTGGATATCTACTTAATTATATTTAGTAGATATCTACTTAATTATATTTAATAGATATCCACTTACATTATTTTTTACTTAATTTAATTTTATTTATTTTTTAAAATATTCCATGAACATTTTAAAATATAAAAAATTAGAAAAACCAGAAAATAAAAAATTCTTAACCCCTAAGTGGAAATCTAAAAAAAAAAAATTAAAGTGAAAATCCGCTAAAAATTAAGATGATTGACGTTCGTCGTCTTCGCCAATTGTCACACTGTTGCGCTCTCTCCATCTTCATCAGTCTTCAATAAGTAGATAGGTGGATATCTATTAAAAATTAATAAATAGATATCCATTAAAAATAATTAGTGGATATCCACTGAACTAAAAAATAACACAAACATTTAACACAATCAATAGATATCTACTGAACTAAAATAATAACACAAACATTTAAACAATCAAATTAAACAATCAGTGAATATCCACTGAACTAAAAAATAGCACAAACAATAAGTAGATATCCACTAAAAACAATTAGTGGATATCCATTTAATTAAAAAATAACACAAACATTTAAACAATCAGTGGATATCTACTGAACGAAAAAAATAACACAAACATTTAAATAATGAAATTAAATAATCAATAGATATCCACTGAACTAAAAAATAACACAAACATCTGCACACAAAGGATAAAAATGACAAATAAATCAAGGAATCGTTAGAACCTATTTGAATCTAATTGGGTTATCCTAAATAATATCAAAATTCTAATTCAATTTCATTTATCTTCCTTTACCTATCAATCAAACAAACAGAGGATATCCACTAACAAAAATCCACCATATGTGGAAATCCACAAAAAAATCAATCATTGGATATCCACTAAAAGTATTTAGAGGATATCCACGAACAAATAATCAGTTGATATCTACTAACAATTAATCAGTCGATATCCACCAACAATTAATCAGTTGATATCTACTTAGCTCTTTCAGCTATGTTTGATGAACAATAACACAATCAATTGCAAATAAAATGATGACAAATGGTATTTGGATTAATTCGTCTTTCTGTTTTTGCAGTCTGAAAATAAATATCCAAAGCAAGTTAAAAGTGTTGTGAAGTACCAGTGAACAATCCGTGAAGTATTTGGATTAATAATCAGTGAACAATTCCCAAACATATGAAAAAAAAAAAAAAAAGTATTTGGATTAATAATAAGTTATTATTAAGATTCAAGAAATCAAATATATGCATAACATACACAAACAAATGAATCAATACACATTGAGAGAGAGAGAGAGAGTACTTTTGAACGACTAGTGATGGCTCGAGCTTGCGACGACGACAACCATGGATGACGTTGATGATGGCGACCCAGATTTGGCAAGATCTAAGTAGATCTAAGCAATGAAAAGACGAACGGTGGCTTGCGGTGACAGCACCTTGCGGCGACGACGAACGACATCAAGTTTGAGAGAGCATGAAAGGTGAGAGACGAGAGAGAGAGAGAGAGAGAGAAATTGACCGGTGACGATGGATGAAGAGGCGACGAATGGAGACAAACGATTGAGGAGGCGGCGACGATGAGAGAGTAATAGAGAAAGAGAGAGGAGGCGACAGTGAGAGTGAGAGAGATGAGAGAGTAATGAAGAGGGGCACATTTTGAAATAGAAAGAGAATGACACATTTTGAAATAGAGAGAAATTTAGGGTTTTTGATATATTAAATGAACAGGGGCAAAAAAGGGAAAAAAAATTGCCAACTCAGCAAGGACTTTTCAAGCCAAATTTTTTAAAATAGGAGTTTTGATCCTCCTTCAAAAAGCATGGTGCTTAAAAAGTTGTGCACCTCAAGAAAATGACCTTTGGGTGAATTTCCCTTTTTCTTAATAGGTGAGAAACAAAAAAAAAAAATCATCCCATTTTTTCCCATCCCATTCTCATTCTCTAAAAAGGGACGTGCTAAGTTTTTTTTTTTAATTGTTAGTGAGACCCCCTTCAAACTTTGGTAGTCTTTTTTCTTTTCTTTTTTTCTTTTTTTCTTTTTTTTTTTCTTCTTTAACAATGGCGTCGCCTCTTCATCTGTATCAATAGCGTCCTCTTCATCTACTGTTCGTCGGTCCTCACTTCTCATCCTCCTCTTGTCGTTCATCCTTCATCATTGTTGTTCTTCGTGTTCGTCTGGTTCTTCATCGTTCTTCTACTTCTTGGTTCGAATTAGGGTTTCGATTTTGATTTCGAAACCCAAATCGGATTTCAATTATCAAAATAGTTTCAATTTCAATTTCGATTTCGATTGGATTTTAGGATTTCAATTTCAATTGGAGTTTAGGGTTTGATTGCTTAATGATTTCTTGATTGTGGTTTAGGGTTCGTTCTTGATTTCTTAGATAAAATCGTTACCAAACGCGATTTTGTTTCCAGATCGAAAAAAAAAAATTATCGTTGGCAAACAAGATTTTGTTCCCAAGAAGGAAACAAAATTTTCATTCCATCTCATCCCATCTCATTCTCATCCCACTGCATGGGATTAGTACAAAACAGTTACCAAACGGGCCCGTAGTAGCCACATGATACTTTATATATCTTTCTAATACTTCCAATGTGGGTTCTTATAGAGTATTAATTAGATGATCATGTTTGTTTCATTGAGGATGTCATATCATTGTGATAGCAAGTAATGTTTTGGATAAAGTACATTTGCAAACAAGTGATTCTAATCATTGACATCACAAGGCTAAATTATACACTTATTCTAGGACCATTCTTGTAAAAGATAAAACCCCCAAGAGTCATTCTTATTAAATCATCAATATTTTATAAGTGATCATACCGGGAGAATATTTAAAAAAATTAAAATAAAACAAAAAATTGGTTTTCCACTTTATTTCATGAAGAAAAAAAAACGTTTTCTCCTTAATTTAAAAAAATAAAAAGAAAACGAAAATTAAAAAAATATTTTCTAAGAATAGATTTCATAATAAAATAAGACAAACGGATTTAAATTTTAATTGGACTTAATTGGATTGGATAAGGTACCATTTTCGGACGGGAGGTCATGGGGTGCTTAACACCTTCCCTGAAAGTGAGAGTAAGAGCTCTGGAGGAAAAGAAAAGGAGGTCACTTGGACAAAAGCTATTACCGCTTGGTTTTTTACCTCACTTTTCCTCTTTGTTATGCCTTGGAGAAGCCTCTTATTTATAGGTGAGGTCGTCATTAGCACCCCAGAAATAACAACGGGGATTAGGGCCTCAAGCTCGGTTTACCCCTTAATTAGTCTGGCACGTGGAGAATGTGAGGGGGATTAGGGCCATGGGCTTGGGTCGGGGCCCCTTGTACATACTGGTGGAGAGGCCTATGGGCCAAACCTACTTAAGAGCTTTAGACCGGCTCGAACGTTGGGACCAAGGCCGGCACAACGATATTGATCTGGAGATTGGCGAGTGACGCCAGAGGAATTCTCGTTTAGCAATTGAAGTGCTCTATCCTTACTGACCCGAATAGTATTTTGGGCTGAGAATTACCGAGCTTATTAGGTTATTTGGTGACGTGGTAATGGAGACGTGGCGATTATGACCCAGGTGGCGAACACGTGGCGCATGTCGATTTTTACCCACATCAGTTGCCTACCAAGCCTCAGTGGGGAGATGGGACATGAGACGATGAGGGTTTTGACTGCGACCTGTTGGAGAGATAGGGACCGGGCTCGAATGAGGTCAGCTCAGCAACGTGAATCGGGTTAGTTGAGGTTCCAATGGCTTCTTAGAGAAGCTTGACTGCCACTCTGACCGGGTGTGCGATGCGTGGCCTTACAGCGCGTGGATCAAAGTTCTGCACACCGTCGGATTAATACGGCAGTTCAACTTCCTAGCCCGCCTATAAATTGACACTTCATTCCTCTAGCTTTCTTTACACCAGAGTATCCGTAAAAGCTCCAGGAGACCTCAGAGCACGGTACTCTCTCTTCTTCTTTCCAAAACATGTCAGAGTTTTTATCTTCGGGGTACAACCCGTCTGAATCTGGAGAGACCAGGGCGAGCTCCCCCATCGAGCAGATCGAGCTTAGCTCGCCTGCTACTGGGGTCGACGAACCAGTGATCTCGGTAACTGAGGTGGCCGTTGAACTGGAGGTCGTCGTTGGGTGGACGACCTCTTCTTCTGAGAGGGTTCGCAAGTCGACCGCGACGGGGACATCCTGTTCTCCCGGGGTGACCAGTGGCCCCCATCGGATGAGAGTCAGGATTGAAATAGGCTCCTCTAGGTGTCCTGGGGTCGAGCTCGACGCGGGTCCTTCCGCGAAGCTTGACTCTAAGGACCTGCTTGACTCTAGGTATGATTTTCTAATAATAAGAAAATCATACTTATTTTTGTTATGAAACTGTTATTTTCATATGAATCGAAAAGAAACGTACTTTGTGGAGTATTGTATTGTACTATTTATTTTTGTTATCAAACTATTATTTTTATATGAATCGAAAAGAAAGGTATTTTGTGGAGTATTGTATTGTACTTTTCACTCATCTTGGGGTGGGGGAGTATGTAAGGCGTCGATACCTTCTTCTTGGCTAGGAATTGTGGAAGTGGTTTGTGAATTTCCGCACGTGTTGGTGCCGTTTGATTTGGGTTCCTTTGTTATTGAAGGTTAATGGCGTCACTAACACGTGTAGTTTGATTGCAAAAAGGGTGTTTCAAGGCCATAATGTTTAAGGGTATAATGGGTATTTCAAAAAGTTCCAAAACACTAAATTGGAGTAGATAGATTAGTTTTCCCGCCATTAGATCCAGTCCCAGGCAAAAGTCACTCTCGAGCTCATCTCTCTTCCCCTGTCTTCTCTCTCCTCGGCCGGTGACCCCCGTCAGTTTCTCGGGGTCGCCCTCCTCTCTCTGAATTTTCAACACTATCCACGCGCACACACAAGAAAAAATCACGGTGGAAAACCTCGAATAAGAGAAAAGCGAATTGAGGTAGAACCTCGATTTGATTGATTTTTGACACCAGAGATGTCGACGGAGATGGCACAGACGGATCCGGAGGGGATCGATGGAGTCCGAATGACCTGGAACGTCTGGCCACGTACCAAGGTTGAGGTCAGCAAGTGCGTGATCCCAATCGCCGCCTCAATCTCCCCGATCCCGGCACACCCTGACATTCCCACGCTCCCGTACGCGCCTCTCCGGTGCAAGACTTGCTCTGCCGTGCTCAACCCCTTTTGCCGCGTAGACTTCTCCGCCCACATCTGGATCTGTCTATTTTGCTTCCAGTGGAACCACTTCCCGCACCACTACTCACAAATCTCAGAGATGAACGCCCCTTGGGAACTCTATCCCCAATTCACCACCATCCAGTATACCCTTCCGAGCCCTTCAAACCCTAGCGCCAATCTCGATTATGCTAATCCCTCCACCGTCTATCTCTTCGTTCTCAACACTTGTATGCTCGAGGAAGAGTTGAATTTCGCGAAATCGGCATTGAAACGGGCCATCAGGCTGCTGCCTGACAAGGCATTGGTTGGTTTTTTGTCGTTCGGGACTCAAGTTCAGGTCCACGAGCTAGGGTTTTCCGATATGTCGAAGGTGTATGTATTCCGTGGGTCAAAGGAGCTGTCTAAGGATCAGGTTTTGGATCAGCTGGGGCTCGCGAATTCAGTACCTGGATTCCAAAAGGGTGGACAAATTGGACTCGCGAATTCAGGCATTACGAGGTTCTTGTTGCCTGCTTTGGAGTGTGAATTTACACACAATTCAGTATGTATTTTTCGATTATTTTACAACTCTTGTTTCGTATTATGATTCCATGATTTGGGTTTGTGATCTGATCTTTTCTTTTCTGATGAAATAAGCTATCTCTTATGTGAATTTCAGTTATTGGATGAGTTGGGCACAGATCAATGGCCAGTTCCACCAGGGAATAGAGCTTTGCGGTGTACTGGAGTAGCTTTGAGTGTTGCAACTGGTATGCTTGGCGGTTGTTTGCCTGGAACTAGCGCTCGAATTGTGGCTTTAGTAGGAGGTCCATGCACTGAAGGGCCAGGAGCGGTGAGAATATTCGTCACGTTGTTTTATGCCTCTTATCTTCTTATCACTGTAGTTGTTGTGCAACTTGGCCTGGATCTAATGATGTTTTGGATTAGATTGTCCGAATTTTAACATTATTCATTTAGAAACTGTTTTTTGTGAGAGGTTCGGAGATATTACATGGTATAGTTTTGAATTATCCGAAGGCGTTGTGGTAGTTCCATTCATTCGGTTTTATAAAGAAATCGTTCTATATTTTAATTAAAGTAAAAACTTAAGTTAGGCAATCTCTTGGAGATTACCAATTGCTCAATAAATTCTCTTTGTTTTAGCTAAAAATTTAAATAGAGAGGCTCTTGAAGATGCTTTAAGATGGTTCTTCGAGATATCAAGTTTTTTTTTTTTAAATCATTTTTTGTTGACCAAAATTGTATTGGGAACATGATTTATTTAGCCGAATCAAGCGCATTGGACGAGGCTTTATTGGGGTTTTGGTGTTAATGGATTGAAGAATTGATTACTCCATTGTTGCAGATTCTATCAAAAGATCTCTCAGATCCTGTCCATTCCCATAAGGATTTGGATAAGGACGCAGCACCATATTTCAAGAAAGCAGTCCACTTTTATGAGGAGATTGCAAAGCAGCTGGTCAACCGGGGTCATGTCTTGGACCTCTTTGCTTCTGCACTAGATCAGGTTGGTGTTTATTTCTCTACAAAGTTCTGATGTCAGTTTGGGAATGCCTAGGATTCGTTTGGGTAAAGATAAGATTTTGAGAAGGGATTTGTAATTTTTTTAACAAAATTTCTTAAGAAAAATTTACGAATTCCTTCTCCAAATCAACCACCTTACTCAAATGCCTCGCCAAACACGCTTTTTAGGTTTTCTATATGACGAATAGAATGTTTCGTTTTTGAACTTAAGATTTTGGTGTCTTCACAATTAAAACTATAAAGCGGAAAAACATGGTATTAATTATACTTCATTAAATAAGCAAAAATACGTGTCTAATGCTGGGAGTGGCATAGGGGTAAGGCCTAATCCTTCCTAGACAGGTGGTCTACGCCTCAAATCTCACTGGGTGCACGAGTGAAAAGAAAAAAAAAAACAAAGAACTTACCTAGCACCAGCTCCTCCTTATAACGTGTTTTTACAAACTTGTTATACTATCAAATGACAACCAGTTGATTGAAGTTTCAAAGGAAAAAGGGAGAAAGCAAAATGTTTGGCTAGAAGTGGTCACATTATGCATATCCTTTCATTGTTGTCAACATATTTAATGCAATAAATGCTATGAAAAGTTGAATATTTAAATCAGGAATTTTCGGATGACGTCTAATTTTTTGCCCCTCTAACTTTATCTATAAATGAGGTGGGAAAAGGGAAGATAGCATAATTTTTTGCTCTAAAATCATACTTATGTAATAATTATTACAGCTCATTTAATATTGTCATGTTTTACAAAAAATCATTTTTTCCCGGTATTGTGTGTCTGATGCTTCTGGTATGGTGAGGCACCATCTTGAATGTGCATGTAATGTGAACATGCTCTCTTATATTTTAATTGCACTTACGAAAATCAATATTTTATCCCTTTTCTCTCTCTCAAATCAAACTATTTCAATGATAAGGCTTCTAAACCCGTAAATGAATTGTTTAGACGCCTTTATGAATTGTAATATACATTTTGTTGATGGATTTGCGCACTACAAGTTCGGTAGTCATAACCAATAATATATGGAAAGAATTTGGAGCTTTCATATGCGATTTTTGACTAAAATTTCCCCTTACCATAATTTATTTCCGTATCTGGATTCCACAAACTAATACCACATTTAAGAATTCAACAAAACATATGTTAACAAGCACTCACAATTATTAAACACTAAATTTTGTTGTTGAATTCAACAAAACACATTTTGCTGAATCAATTCAAAACTAACGTATTGTTGTTGAATTGAATTCAATAAAATTAATTTGTATTAAAAACAATATTAAAAAGTGCCTTTACGCACAGGTAATTACTAGTCTTTTATATATATTGTTTCAACTAATTCAACAAAAGCTTATAGTTTGGGGTTGCAGAGATGAAGGTTTCCATTGAAAAGATCGGTGGATTTAGCTGAAAGTTTTGGCCATTCCGTTTTTAAGGACTCTTTCATGCACATGTTTGAAGATGGGGAACACTCGCTTGGGCTCTCCTACCAGTGAGTTTATAATTCATTGATCATTTAATTTTATTAAGTTCATGCTTTGGCCATGTGTTTATGATTGGTGTGTTCTTTACCGCTCCCTTTATCATAACAAGATGTTTATAGTTACATCCTACAATTTTTTTCTCTCTTTCAATTTGTTCCCTTTTTATTTTATTTTTTAATTCTATATTCTTTCTTAAAGAATTGATGACTAGAATTTGAACTTAAGTGTGAATTTTGGAACTGTGGCTATTTTGTAATTAAAATGTTAAAAGTGTTGTAAATAACACAACAAAAAAATATTATGATTTTTCATGTTTTTATTATGGTTATTTCATTTTTTATTGATTTCAGCGAGACCCTTGAGATCAATTGTTCAAAGGATATTAAAATTCATGGGATTATTGGGCCTTGCACTTCTTTGGATAAGGTTGATCAATCTTAATATCATATGTTGTGATTTGTTCAATAGAGATAAATTTTCTTTGGTTGCATGATGAAATCCGATTTATGCTATTATTTTTATTTATTTATTTATTTTTGCAGAAAATATCTTTTGTTGCTAGCACAATCATTGGCCAAGCGAACACCACAGCTTGGAAGCTGTGTGGCCTTGAAAACAGTACTAGCTTGACAGTTTTCTTTGATATTTCTTCTAACGAGAAGTCGGATTCAACTGGAAATTTAAATCCACAATTGTATTTTTTACAAGGTAAGTTCGAAAACTCTTATTTAATTTCACCGGGTTACATGAATCCAACTTCTTGCTAGAAGAAATATAAAAGAAAACCGTCAAGCAAGTATTTTTTTCAAAGCCACATAACTTCCAAGCCGTGGTGATGTGACAAGATGTGAAAATATAGTAGACATTGATGAATCAATCCACACTAGTTGAACTCCATGATAAATGTTCATCTCAATTCTTCAAATTCTATAACGAATATAGATTGAAAACATAGAGATTTGGATATCGCAATGTAGAGTTTTCATATGAGATTAATCTGTTCGAAATTTCCTTTTTTGCCTATGGAAGTTCAACCATTTAGCTTTGAAGAAGGGTTTTAAATTTTGCAACAAAAACTAACTTCATTTTAAGAATCTCGATAGCAAAAACTATTGTGTTGTGTGGATCACAAAGTGCGTGGATCCAAGAATAAAATTATAAAGTTCTTGCCAATTTGTGAAGTAGCATTGTCATAAATAAAAGGGGGACAAGACGAAAAAGTCAAATTAAAATTGTTGAAATTATCTCCAAGAATAATAAGGGATAAAGACTTTTTTATCCTTGAGAAATATCTCGAGTGTCCAATTGGCTCCTAAGAAATGTAATTCGATAATTTGGCCCTTGACATTTCAAAATAGTGTCCAATTGGTCCTTCAAGCAAATTCCGTTAACAAAATTAGGAGAAAATTGATGGAAAAAGTCACGTGACGTTTGTTCAAGGGTACATGCATCATTTTATTCTTACTAATAGATTGAGACCTATTTACATATTTTGTTAAACTTACGGGGTTAAAAATATTTTTTTTCTTTAATTTGTTTTTTCCAGATCGTGTTCTTCTTTTCTGCCGTTGCTTTCCGCTCCGATCCCTTTGCCATGTCGGCGACGCGTGCTCCGATCCTTCGTTCACCTGCGTCGTCGTTTGTGTCTTCTTCGGTTTCGATTAAGGGAAGTGGGGCTAGGGTTTCGTTTGGGTTTCAATTTCGAAATCGAAACCCCTAGGTTCAATTTCGATGGTGTTTGTTGTTTTGGTGGCGATGTTCGGCGGTGTTCTTCGATTTCGAAATCGAAACCGTGGCTCGATTTCGATGGTGTTCGTCGTTTTAGTGGCGATGTTCGGTGGTGTTCTTCGATTTCGAAATTGAAATCAATTTCCTGTTTCGATTTTGAAATCGAAACCCCAAGGTTCGACTTTGGCAGTGTTCTTTGTTTTCGATTTCGGTGTTTGTTAGTAGTGTTGTTCGTTTTGGTGGTGGTATTCGTTGGTGTTGATGTTCGTTTTGGTGGTGGTATTCGTTGGTGTTGATGTTCGTTTTGGTGATGGTGTTCGTTTTGATGTTGATGTTCGTTTTCGTGTTGATGTTATGTTTTAATATGGGAGTGAAAAAAAAATATGATTATGTTCTGCTCTCTTATTTTTAGCACAGAATTCTTAGAATATAATGAAATTGTTCATATTTTCTCTTTCATAGAAGTTTGTATTTGGTTTGGTTAGTTATATCATTCTTTTTGTATTTCTTGGGGTTTTAATTCCCTTTTTAATGAAAAAAATAAATAAATAATATTTTTTTTTAAAATATTATTTTGTTCCCATAAATTTGTTCTCATAATTAAAAAAAAATATTGTTCTCATATTCAATTGAGAAAGAAAGACCAAAATGAAAAAAAAATTATTATGTTCTTACAATTGATAAAGAAAGACCAAAAAAAATATTTTGACCAATTAAGTTTAGATGATTTTTTAAAATTAATCCCATTATACGCGTAAAGACTAAATTACCCTTAATTTAACGTTGACCGTTAGCTCACTTCACGGAATTCGCTTGAAGAGTCAATTGGACACTATTTTGAAATGTCAAATGCCAAATTGTCGAATTGTATTTCTTAGGGACCAATTGGACACCCAAGACATTTCTCAAGGACCAAAAAAGTCTTTATCCCGAATAATAAAAGAAAACCCTTCATTCTGACCATTTTAAATTATTATGGATTTTATACCATTCAATTAATCAACTTTGATAAAAATCTTGTAAGTTTAACAAAAATAAAGAAAAATGGAACTTCTTTTCACAAATTTCTAATAAAGATTACAATTTTTTTTTTTTTTGTATTATACTTCCAAACTTTTTATCAAAACTTTAATGATTGTAAGGCACAATCAAAATCATTAATTGTACCATGATAAGACCATTAAATTATAGGTAAGATTGCTTGCAACTTAAAGTACATGAGATGAAATATTTTAAAGAATTTGATCTGGAAATTTATAAATCTTCCATGAGGAATTTCTTCTTCAAATAATTTTCTTATTAGATTCTTATGTCAAACACATGCTCTTAGGATGTAATGCTTCCATAGCTCACCTCTCTCCCTACGCAGCTCACCTCTCCCCCTACCCCCTCTATACAGAATTTTTGTTGTCCATCGCTATCCTTCACGGGTCAGACTTGATCTTCAACGAGTCTTCACTTCATACGACTCTTTCATATAGATAGGGTTTTTCGTTGTAGTTCAATCGTAGGTCCTAAATAGAGAAGACAATGCCACCAAATCGAACTGAATAGTTCAATTTTAAAATCGATTAATTGATTTTGGTAACGATTTTGGTTTTGAATTTGAAAAGGAAATTGGTTTTGAATTTAATTTTGGTTTTTGAGTAATAACCATGAAACCTAACCACATAACCGGTATTTTAAATATATTTTTAATATATATATTACTCACTTTTTTATTTATTTACATTTTGGCTCCTAATATATATGCGTGTGTGATTAACTGAGTTAATTTTAAGATTTTCGTAATTTTTAACAATATTTTAGTTATGTAATTATTTATATATAAAAAACAAGTTCGCAATTTTTGTTTTAATTTTATATAAATTAAAAAACATTAACGATTTCACAATTTTTGTTTTGCACAAAATTAAACGGAATGGAATTACAACCATTTTCTAAAAAACTTGTTGTTTTGATTTTGGTTTTAGATTTTGCACATGACTAACAGTTTTGATTTTGGTTTGTAGTAAAGTTGGCCCAAAATCAAACCATTGCCATCCCTAATCTTATAGGTAGCCTCCGCCACTATCGATTTACTAGGGATTTCAAAAACCACCAGCCAAATATGAAATTCCCCCCTCTCCCCTCTCTCTCTCTGAGAATAGGGTTCGCTAACACCTTGTCATAATGGCAAATCAAACAACCAGTAACACCTCCGCCGGTGCTGGAAACAATTGAAAAAGAAAAAGATAAAAGCACAAACCAAAAATCAATAAACCAGACATTATTAAGAAGCAAAATACTCCAAGCACTCGCTCCATTTCGACCTGCCCTGGCCTGCATGCAAATTTACGCATTTGAACACACCAACATAAAGATATAGCAAACCATGTAATCCTCTGCTTATAATTATTGTTTCTTCTTCCCAATTTTACAGTACATCTAAAGTGCAAAAAGCAATAGGAGAATACAAATAACGTAAGTTTACGCACTGTCTAACAAAAGCTTACACACTACCAAAACTTCCAGCATAAAACTATTCTCCGCCACCAAAAAGATCAACAGCCAAAAGGGTCACTCCTTACGGTGTATAAAGATCGATGTATAAATCAAATTTTCTTACTTCCACTTGAACTAATGTGCCCACGCAAACGTTATCAGAATTCTTTATTTTAGAAGAAAACCGTGAGGGTAAAAGTGATCAAGACATTTTACTTTGAATCTGCCGATGTACATGTACCAGAAACTCAACATAGGAGAGGCCACTTGGCGTCTTGTCTTCAACCATATATGAGAAGAACAACATTCCTGCAAGGCATGAATTCAAATTATCAGATGAAGAGAGAACATGAAACAAACATAAAAGTATTAACAGCATGACGAAAAGCATGACGAAAATCGTTAGAATCAGTTTTCCTTTGATTCCACCAAGAATTAATTCCAAGACCCTAATGTAGCATGGAATGAAAATCGTGTAGGAATTGGTATTCCTTTGATTCTGCCAAGACTTACAATTCCGATTATTATGTCACATTACGTGCACGAATGGTCGTTGGAATAAGAATTTGTTCAAGAAAAATGACTTAAAACTATATGAAAGGCTGTAATTTACAAATCGTATCAAGCAAAAAAAGAAAAAAAAATACCAATTCCAAGCAAAAGAAAAATAATTTTCTAATGTTTTATTATATATTATATTATATCTATTTCTGCACAAGCCAAATCAAACTCCACACAGTAAACTTTCTATTATGACGGACAAGCCCAGTTTTTTTTGTTAATTATAGTAATACCCAAAAACTCTCTGTAACTACAAGCAGAACTCTAAGATTGCGTTTCAGTAAGAGATTTGACAAATCCAAGGAATTTGTAAATGATAGGCTTTAAAAATCCAAAATTTTGAAGTCCCATCATTTACAAATTCCTTATTTAGATAACTATTTTATCCAAGGAATTTGATCGTGTAATTTTATAATTTCGTTGTTCGGATAGGTAAAGCATTTGTAAATGGAATTTAGAAATTCATTGAATTTTTGGGGCTATTGTGTATTTTCCTTTTGTCTTTTTAACCTTCTTCCTAACTTCCCCTCTCTCTCTTTACAATCGACCCACCACCAATAGTCCAACCCACCAGCATCTTCTTCTATATTCTACAACAAACGCAAGCCACCGTCTTCTTCGTCTCACTCTCTCTCTCACCTCCCGTACGAAGAACAAAGAGGATCGAAACCTAGATCCTGTTGCTCTCTCTCGCCATCATCTGCGTCGCCGTCGTCACCATCATCTGCACCATTGCCATCGTCCTACCAATCGTCCAACTTCACACCATCCTCGCGTCGTCTACCTCTGTTACGGTCAGATGTGGCCTGAAAAGAGACAGATTTGTTTGAACAGAGGTAGATCCATACTCAAAATCTTTTGACAAAAGCTTAAATTAGGTGAAGATTGAGCGAATCGAAAACACAAATCAGAAGATTAGGGTAACAAACAGAATTCAAATCAACCAAATTCATCATATGCGAGCTCAATAATCTCTGATTATGGGATGATAATCGGGAAGAATAACGGTGGATTTAAGAAAGAGGGCTTGGAGAAAAGAGTTTCGGAGATGGTGACGGTGACGGATTTGGCTTCGTAGACATTCCAGTGACGGCAAACGAGCTCGGCGACGACATGCATGGGCCTTGGCAATTTTCAGCATAACAAATTGGTATAATGGAGATGGAAAATGAGATGGGAAATGGCAGAATGGAGATTGGTAATGAACAAATCCTTTGGTGGATGGATTTTGAAATAACGGCTGTTTTGGAGGAATTTGTAAATGACACAAATCCCCCCATTTTACTAGTGAATGGATTTATAAAATCCCTCTTAGAAACTCCCAAACAAGGAATTTACTAAAGAGGAAGTCGGAAATCCTTTGAGCAAATCAAATTCCTCTACCAAATCCCTTACCCAAACCCAACCTAAACTTTCTTTCACTTACAGAAAATACCGCTAAAATTTCTAAGAACACATGTTGAGCCCACAAGCTTTTGTATGATCCAAAAGCCTTCCAAACTTTCCGAAATTTAGATATTAACCCCCCATCCCCATCCCCATCCCCATCCCCATCCCTCCAACATTTTAGTCCATTGAGAAATTAATACGGACATGGAAAATGTGGCTTGCATGTTTTCAAAACGTGTTTATGATTTCTTAAATTTAAACCAAGTTTGTTATTTTCACGACAGTCAGAAGTAAGAGGCGTCGAAGTTTATGATTTGAAATTTTGGACGCTTAGCTACACTAGCTTAAAGTACAATGTGGTAAAAAATTTAATTGACAAGGTATCGATATAAGAAAGTAACGGAACTCAAGACGGAAAAAGACTAAACAATTGATCTAAACTGATTTCTAAACAAATTATAAACAATTAACATGAACTGTGACTACAGATTAATGATAATATAATCTGCAATAAATTTGTATGTATTGTTCTTATTCACTAACCTGATGAATCTCCTTTCTTGCACAATCTTAACCTGTAAGAAAGGCAAAAAAAGAAAAAGAAGTTGGATGAGCAATGAAACTAAGCAATTATAAACCACAAAATTTATTGAACGAAAAAAATAATTTTTATCATACCGGAGATAGGAACGTCTTTCGCGCCTTATCTCATTTATAATACCATTAAACTTCTTCGACAATGGATTGTCATACTGCTGCAATACAAACTGAGCAAGCCAGAAAAGGTTACGTATAGGATGGGAATGTATTGCAAAATACTTGGAGATATATGTACATGGAGACAAACACTACTTAGGAACACCAACTATTAGCCAATGGCAGATGCTGAAATTCTAATTTAAGGAGGGGAAACATCATTACACACAGACACACACACACACATATATATATACATACATACATACATACATACATACGTACATACAAACACACAATCACACCTAAATATGCATTAATAACTTCACCCTAGATTTAGGAACATCAACTACTATTCAAGCCAATGATAGATACTTCTACCTTTCCAAATAATATAGGCTTACATTAAGGATCGTTTTTTAAATCCTTAGTTTTTTAGTTTAATGATGGATGAACTACAAAACATATTTCAATACCACAGAGTGCGTTTTACAGTGGATGAAACTAGAAGAGATGTCAACAATAACTTTGAACATTGAAGAGGTCCTAGAGTTGAAATGTTTGAGGATTAATAGAACAAAGACAAAATACATGCATTAAAAATTTAGTTACATTTGGAAAGATGATATGGTAAAAATTTAGTTACATCAAGGTTCATTATTTCAAAAACTAGTGTTTTATAATTCAAGACAATGGAGAAATTGCGGAGATTACATATAGAATTATGCAAAATGGCCAGAGTATAGAAGTGTTGTTGGGATATGGGATGATATGTGACTATAGGATACCATTAAAAACGAAAAAAAAAAAAAAAAAAAAAAAAAATTATCAAAATGCAATAAAATTAGCAATTTTACAAGGTTTGGGCAGCATAGTCGTCAAAGGTGTGCCTGGGAGTGCGCCCACCTGCGAGGCGCAGGCCATGCGCCTCGCCAGGCTTTAGACGAACGACAATGGCCTTTAGACATTGGGCACAAGGTGCGCCTGAGGCCTGTCTTATTTTGTGCTTCTTTTTCTTCTTCTTCTTGAGCTTTTTCTTTTTATTTTTCTATGTTATGTTGTCTATGTTTCTTCTTCTTCTCCTCTCTTCCGCTCTTCCTCTTCCAGTTCCACTATGTGCTCTTTTTTTCCCCTGCTGCTGCAGCAAGGGCTACAGGGCAAGATGCTTGTCTTGCCTTGTTTTTTCTTTTTCTTTTGTTTTTCTTTCCTTTTGTACGAAATTATGCTAAAATATCTATTTCTTTGGAATCAAATTAAATTATCTATTTCTTTGGAATCAAATTTAATGGATTCTTTTTATTTTTAATAGTTGAAATTTATTTCATAGTTTCACACTTTCACTTCCTAAGTCTAGATTTGCAATATAACAATATTACAAATTATTTTTTATTTTTTTATGTTGTGCACCTGATTTCGCTCAGGCTAGAGCCTCACCTTGCGCATAGGCCCCAAGGGACATTGTGCGCCTATGTGTACCTAGAGCCTTTACAAACTACAGGTGATAATCAATAAGCAAGATCAGGGAGTAAGTCTAATTGAAACAAGCATGTTAATGTGGATGAGTGGTTGGCAAGAATTGAAAAAATTAGGAATGAGGCTATGAGCAAGAGGTTAAAAATATGACTCACTGAAAATAAGTTGCACTAAATTTGGTTAAGAAGGTCCAAAATCTAAACATGTGCATAAAAGACTCACAGAGGTATCGGTTAGAAAATGTGATGCAATTCAAGTGGAAAGCAAAAGGGAGAGATAGACCTAAGAAAACTTAAAGGATGGGAATGGTCCTAGGACAATCTCTACGGCAGACTGATTCATGCAGCGAGACCTATTGAAGTGAAACAAATGCTTTGTTGTGTAGTTGTTGTATATAGTTGTTTTTTGAATTTTGGGGGGGTGAGTGACTGACCAACCTCTCATACCACCCCTTCCGTCACTAGTTCTTATCCCTTCTGGAAACTCCTTGCAAGAAAATAACACAAACTACTAATATATTTTCTCCCCTCATGATAAAGAAATACCTTTCGTAGATTACTTTGCTCTAACATTCAGGGCCATAGTAATAAACTTCCAGACAAAAAAAAGCTTGCAAAAAATGAAATTGTGAGAATTTTAAATTTATCTGACCTCGAAATTCTATCTCAAGAAACATAGATTCATGCTTGGTCAATGCTAGAATCATGAAACCAGAATCTAAGACAGATGATAGCCCATAAAGCCAAGAAAGAAAAAGACAACAAAAATAGATTACCTGAGTAGGAATTTCATCCACAGAAGAAATTCCTAACAATTGTCGCAAAATGTCAGAATCAACAGAGCTCCCGATATAGATTAAACAATCCTCACCATTCTCAAGAAGATAAATTCCATCATCGTTCACATGCTCACTGGAAAGCGGTATAACAGGAGGGATAAGGGATCCATCCATCTCCTGTCAATTCAGAAATACAGTATACACCTTTAAGAGGCATATATGAACTGGAAAAACATTTAAAATATGTATAACACATACCTTTGTGTTAAGATCATGAATAGATATCATCCTGGGATATACAAGTGGGATTGCCAAAGGGGTAGAGAGAGGGGAAACATAACTGATCCAGTAGGACTTATCATCTATGCGCCCATCAGTTCGCAATCCTATACTTTTAACCAAAGCTATTAAGAAAAAAAAATTCAATTAGTCAAGCAATGGGAGGTACTCAAAGGCAGCAAATGGTATGCTTCGTAGTAGTGGCAACTTGGCCTTTATTCTGCAGTGGGCACATCTTAGATACTAACCATATACATTACGGAACCAAGACTTGTTAACCACCAAAAATTGACAATAGTGATAAAACTTAGGGTATTTTATAATGGGCCCCAAGGCCCATTATTAATTCATTTTTATATCCATGTAGCAATTTAAGTTTAGAGAAAAACCAAATTGGCACATGGTAATTGTTTGTTGTATGGTAACATTTACATGCCCCCTTTATTATGTTGTTGTTGATTAGTTGATAAAGTAAGAGAATATGTATTTGGGTTTATCTTAAATAATAAATATATAGGTTGTGTTTTCTCAATATGGGCTTGCAAGTAGTAGACCATTTTAATTTTAATGGTAAAAGTGAGGTTTTCTCTAATTTTTCCTAAAACTTATAAGTCTCAACAGCTTAGACCTATTTGCCAGCTTGAATGCATATTTTATATGGTCACTAAAACAGCGATGAATCATTCAGCATTTCTGCTTAGAATATCCATTAGACAATCTAAATTTCATGAGTCATAAAAGGTACATCTTTCTTCACTCCTTTGTCTTGGGGAAAAATCTTTGGACCACCAATAATAAAGCATTATCATACATCCAGTAACTGTAAACAAGATTATTATCAAAGATTAGATCCTCCAACTATAAGCTGAAGTTGTATTGCCATTCCCGAAAAGGATGGGTTTCGATTTTGAAAGGAAAAATAATAAACTATGAATCCTGATAAGCGCATGACTTCAACTGCACATGACAGACTAAGAAATTAAGACAAGAACTTAAACCTTCACCATAAAAAATGAGCAATTTTACAAGACAAAAACCTGAAATACTAAAATAGCAGATCGAGATAAAAAAAAATATTAATAATCATACCAAGCGTGTACAGAGGCAACAGTTTAAGTGCCTCCGGAAGAATAAGTTGTCCGGCAGATGATACTGTAGCACAAAATTTGCGGTAAGAATGCAAAATGTTGATGCAAAGGTTTGTGACCTGCTCCCTCACTTGCAAGAGTGGACTGGAAGGAATTTCATTTGCCGCTGAAAAGACGATACAAGCATAATGAGAGAGAGAGAGATGAGGGATCAATCTTTGTTTTGTGTTTTTTGAGTCTAACAGAGAGTGGTGTAATCGAGGTGCATGCATTCAACGGACAATAAATTCAACAAATCAAAAGCTACAGTGAGTACCACAGTGAAATACCTTGCTTCAAGAAACAAGCAAATTGGGTATCTAAGTCAGCTGAGCGGAACAAGTTACTCAGCATGGTGGTGCAGGAGAGAGATAAGGTAGAAACTCGGATTCTTCTTTGGCCATATACAGTAGTGTAGAGGAGGGCACACTGGATATCACAAAAGAACATGTTTAAAGTCACAAAAGAGAAATTTTATAATGCCTAACAAAGAAAAGGAGAAGCTTAACCATTAAAACGAGCAATACAAAGATCTCAGTTCAATATGAATCGTAGATTTTATCAATTAGTACCTGAAAAGCACATTCCAAACCATCCTGCAGTTTATCATCATGTTTCAAGGTTACCAGTATTGTTTTGTCACAGTCAATCTGCACAACGGGAAACATTCTTAAAAAAAATTAAAAAAAAACTTATTGATTTCAAAAGCAGTAGAAGACAGAAACAAGATAGACGACAGCACCTGTGTTACTAAACAAATCCCTAAGGACAAACATACTTTGGAGTAAGCTTAAATGAAACTGATGTATACCACGAAATACCATTTACTTGAATGACTAACCTCTGATTGATAAGTTTTCTCTAGTTACACAATAACTGCAGCTGCAGTCTTATGATTTTGAATCCATTTATAGATTTAGGAAAACATGGGTTTCCAGATTCGCTAAATGAACATATCATCAAAAATGGAAAGTTTAAAACTGCTCTCAGTTCTAATCTGTTCATATGACAAACAGCGGAGGACCCATCAAATCAAACTTCTTAATTTTTGGTGGTGGTGATAGGGAGGGGGGGCTCTCTGCATATGATGGGGAATTCACATCAATTTTCTTTAAGTTCCAAAAATTATGTACAGGGGCCATGGCGTCAAGGCTCCTGGCCTCAATATTGTTCTGCCTTGTTTACCCAGCATCCAGTGCACTGGGGAGGAAAAGATCGGGGAATAGTTATGAGGCTGAAAAGGGTTTTACAAATATCCTCAAATGTGCCATTCCTGCTTGTCTTCAAAGAATTGCCAAGGGTAAGAACATACATACAACTAAGGAAGTATGATTAACAGTTTCTCAGAAACTCAGCTACATCTTTGTTTTCAAATTATTGAAAATGATTGATAAGATATAATATGCAATATTTAAATCCCTAGATCAAGGAAGGCTGGACAACAATATTGTTAACATGTACCACACTGTAGGAGTGGTTGCCATTCAAGAGTGGGTTCCCACCGGAGGTGATCGGCATTAGGGCTAGGACCCACATTGTCAGGAAGTGGTTATCGAACCCAGGTGTTGCTGGTTAAAGATGGATTTAGGCTGCCGCAGCACCATTTGATGGTAGTATAATGGAGGAACCTCATTGTGGTAATAATGAAGTTAAAAAGTGACAGCAGTCACTGCAAAATCTGGCCAAAGGGTGTCAATGGGATCTCATCCACACCAGCAAGTATTCCCCGTTTTAGGCTGCTAAGTTCATGTCTGTCCATCTTTTTCATTCCAAACCTTCATTAGGTTATAGAAGAGGAAGGACGAATGCCACCCAGCTCTTTCGAAAGCCAAAAAGACCAGCCACCACAATTGGTTGTCAAAGTGGATGAGCCGAAACACCACGTTACAAACATTTTAAAACTGCACATGGTTTCTGTATCAAACCAATGGCCACCAGAGCTCCTGAAGTATCCCCATGTTATCTTGCGAAAAACACGGGATCTGAGTGAATTAACCTATTATTTAATAACATTGACACTAAGCTTGCTTAAATGACAACAGGCTAACAATCTAATTATACAATAACCACTAGTAAGATCCCCAAATCTGTTCTGGTCACCGAAATGACAAATTGACCATAAGAGACATGACCAACAGTGAAGTACCTGGTTTGGGTGAAGAACTTACTTATTACACGTTTGTCAGGAGTCTGTGGTCCTTGACATTTCCCCAGGTGAAGATCAGTTGGCTTATGCAAACAGATATTGCAAGGGAGGGTTTCAAGATAGGAGGCTGTTGAGCCTATGGAAAACAATCCCATTACCAGTCTTTTGGAGTTTTAGACATAAAAGAATAGACGTGTGTTTAGGAAGATTATTTGCCTTTACCCATCTATGGACAATCCTTTTTTGTTCATGCGACACTTTGGGTCGAAGGGCTACTATCTAGTGGCGGAGCCACCTTGAGCCCAAGGAGAACTCAAGCTTCCCCCCTCAAATTTTGGAACTTTATACTTTTATTCCTTTTTTTAGAAAAATCAATTTAAACCTTTTAAATTTCTTATAAGCCCCATCTAATATATATAAATTTCTAGCAAACCTCAAAAGAAAAAAATCACCCCCCCCCCCCCCCCCCCGCCAATTAATTTTCCAGATCCACCACTACTATTATTGTTTACGAAGTGATTCCATTACTGATTTTCAAAGAGAAGATGAAACCTTCATAGATCCTTTCCGTACATATTTTGATGTTTCTCATGTCTATAAAATGAAATTATTTGCTTACTTATTTACCAAAGAAACCCATAAGAATAACACATTTAAATCCCACAGTTCAAAACTCAATATTGATGGAAGACATCGATAAGCAGTATAAAAAGCAGCACCTGAATAACTGTATCTTGCATAAGACTTGCTACTCCAGTGTGTGCTTGTGCTTGTGTGCACACGCGCGTGTGAACGTGTGCGCGCGGGCGAGAGAGAGAGAGAGAGAGAGGCAAACCGCAGGTAAGTCGACATCCGTGGGAATACGTTTACAAAAGTTTCCAGAATATTCTTGAACTTGGAGACCCTAAAGATGTAACCAGAAAAGGGTAAATACACTTTATTAAAAATATAGAGAGAATGGCTATTTTTCCGATTTAAAGATGACTAAAGGCAACAAAAATCCGGTATGATGAACTCACCTGGCTGCATCTTACACGCATCACAGCCTCAAAACCTTGGGGCCTTGTGACATTCCAACGAAGATCATTGTAAAGCTTAGCGGGATCAGAGAGTGCAGAGAAGGGGTAGTAATAGTACACCTGAGAGGGAAAAAATTACCCGCAAATTGAGAAATCAAAGCAGGATACAGCCCCTGAACGAGATGAGGAGGGGGAAACTACAGATGCAATTCAATACCTAAATCAGAATATTTGGACTCCTACGAACACATCAATGACTCCATCTTGATAAATAGATGTAAACACACACGCACACACGTCACAAAATTGGAACACGAATAAAATTGGGTCTTCTTTAAATTTTCTATTACTAAGCCCATGTTTCTTAGAGGTATCTTGGATTTCTGACAACAGATGGCAACAGTTACTCCATGTAGGTTATTTTTGTTCTTTTTGCTGTCAATAATAGCATGTGCAGATTAAAATTTTAGATATGCAAATTTCAAAATTTAATTTTCCATGAAGGATGGCTTCCATTCCCCTCTGCTCTCCCCGCAAAACACCTGCATGGAGGCCTTTTGTTAGGATCCCCCATCGACTAAGTATGGGATTGCCTGGTGGGTTATAAGCTCCTACGCACCCTCCCCTTGCAAACCGGTTTTCAAGGGTGAGTTCTACCTAATGGGTTTGTAACCATTGGTTCATACCAAGTATGGCCTGGTTCGTACCAAATTGGTATTAGAGCATGGTCCCGGTTTCACGTCGTTGCCTATGTGACAGGCAGGCTGACTAGAACACTGGGGTATAGAGGCTTGAGGGGCAAAGAGGCCGACGTGGACATCGGCTGTGAAAGCATAGGGAAATGTTAGGATCCTAAATCGACTAAGTATGAGATTGGTTAGTGGGTTATAAACTCCTAGGCACCCTCCCCTTGCAAGCCGGTTTTCAAGGATGAGTTCTACCTAGTGAGTTTGTAACCATTGGTTCGTACCAAGTATGGGCTTGGTTCGTACTACCTTCTTCACCACCACAAGTACATAGGGAAGGAGAACTGAGCATTATATAGTCCTTGATAACATAGGGTTTTCGGAGGGCAAGCCACTGCATAGTGCTGCATCCTGGATCGGGTTACAAGAAGTATATCCCTCACGTATATCAACAACAGCACCACCTACCACCTCAGAATTGGAGTACAATGACAAGAGATAAACAGATGAAATTACCAAGTTTGGAAGAGACGAAGCATGCAACTAAAAGATTTCAACAATATATGCATAACAAGAAATGAATACTAGTCTTCCACAAGGTTTAAAAAAGAAAAAAGAAAGGCTAGATCATCAAATTGAATTGTTCGTCAATACCTGCCCTCCAGCAGTTCTTGGAATGACCGAAATAGAAGCAATGTCCGCATAAGTTTGTGTAGTAATAAATACATCCACACAGACCTGGAAATATAGAGAAACTAATGTTCACGGGAAATATATTTAAATTCTGGTATAGGTCTCAAGCTCTCAGCCAACAACCAGAGGAGGATTCCAAAATTATATTTTTCTATGGAAGGGGGATAGAAGAAAGAAAGGCATAGACATAGTCAACAAACTCCCACCTGATACTCGGCAAATTCTATAGCCATTGTCTTTAGCGTTTTGTCAGCTGGTTGGAGTAATTTATGGGCCTCCTGAAATCCAATTACAAACACCATCTTTAAGACAAACAAATACCAATCTTCTGCCAAAGTAGTACACACCTATGTTTCAACATCATAGGCATAGAAGCATCAAAATGAAGGACAAACAAAAACTAATTAAATATAGCAGACAGTGATGAAGGTTGCAGAGTTTAGATGGAAATGGAGCCCACAATCCAGCAGAGAGTGCGAGAAGTCTCATGATTACATATTGCAAGAAATAGAACATAGATATGAGCTCTTTTCTTTATCGGCGGCACACTTAGACTTTATTTCTGTTAGAAAGAAAGAAGTTAACAATGGCTGGTAGACCAACATCAACCATGAACTAGAGGCACTTAATGTTGGATCAGGTGGGATAAATTTTTTGGACTAAGTTTTACATGTTTAAAGAGGAATGATGACAATGACCTTGAAAAAATGAAGCACTTTAAGTCCTTAGCGGTGCTGAAGAAGATCAAGTACACATTTTTATTGTCATGTCCTAGAGTCCTATTCCAAGACCTACTATCCATAGGAAACAGATCATAAATCAAATAAATTGGTAGCAGCAGCTGACTCGAATGGTAAGGACGCCAAATAGGTCGACCAACCAGTATTGCATGAGGCATCGTGTTCATGTTCTGAAAAATCAACAACATCCTTTCAGCCCAAGCCAAAAAAGGTTCAGAAATTTATGCTCATGATCTTCTTTCTTCAGTGTTAAACGGTTAAGAAAAATAAGAAAAATAATTCAACTTCAAAAGCATAACTAATTGACTTGGGCCAAAAGCATGAAAAAAATCCCAAGGATCAACTTGCAGGGATTACATGAAGCATCCTGTTCATGGTCTGAAGAATCAAGAATATCATTAATCCCAGGTCAAAAAGATTCAGAAAGTAATGCCCATTATCATCTCTTTTAAATTTCAAGGGTCAAGAAAATAATTACAGTTTGAAAGCATAACTAATTGGGGGCATTTTAATTAGAGCATAAGAATGTCAGCCGAGTCTAAAACAGTACAACTGCATATGTAAACTCCGAGGACAAAGAGACAGTAAAAACAAATGTCCTAAATAAGCATACCTTCTCCCCAGCAGATATATTAGTTCTTCCTTCGGCTTCCCTAGCAGAAAGGGCCCCTAAGCCAACTGATGGCAAGACTGAAAGCAACAAAATACAACAACCAGAATACTCGGATTCATTAATTTAATGAACTGATCTTTCCATAGCTTACACGGTACATAAAAAAATCCCACTTTACAGAAAATGGGCAACATATAATAAAGCATTGAAGCACGATGAAGAACACAACAAAAAAAAATTGAAAAAAAAAATAGTTCTAGTACGCTAGGTTCATTCAACTGAAAGGGTGATGATACATTTCCATGTCAATCTCAGATTTTTTGATGAAGATGAGGAAGAGAACTCAAGTAGGATTCTAAGGTTTGCTTAGTGTTATACAGAGAGATATAGGGAATCCTAGGTTTGAGTTAGGAATAATATTTAGTTCAAGAGATCAGTTCAAACAAGTTGTGAGAGAATATGGGATTAAGAAAACAAGACATATAGATTCCTAAAAATGATACTAAGAGTGTAAGGATTGTAAGAAGAATTGTAAGTAGGAGATTTTATGAATCCAGGATGAAGTGAGGCAACGAGTTTTAAGTTAGGACATTTTATGATGGGCACAGCTGTGGAAGGAACATGAAGAACAAGAATGCCAACTTCAGATAGTAGGCTAAGAATTATGTGGATGAAGTGAGACCCAGCCCATTTCACTTGAAGTTTTTAGGGATAATGTAAGAAAGACGCACCATTTGCAAGAAATCAAGTATATAGGGCCAAAAGGAACGCAGAGCAATTGGTGCAAGGAAGTCACATTGAGCAATATGCACTGTCCTGTTGATGGTTAATTATGGTTTAGTTGAAGGAGGAAACCCTAAATTCTGGAGAATGAACATATGTTTGGGAACCTCTGATTGGCTTGGATGATTTTCACATTAAGACCGAGTATGGGGAAAGCTTTCAGTTACAGTTGGCATGGATGGAACAGCTTCATTTATCCAAAAGCTTCGGTTGGGAATGGTTCTTAGACTAGCTCATGACTGATGTGGGAATTGAGAACCAACATGCTTGGGCTTCATCACTAAGCAGAAGATAATTTCTTTACTTCGCTATTATTTAAGAGTTTATTACTACTGCTCTCTATTCTAATGTAATTGCTTTTCGATGTTAATCAGAGACTTATCTTCTACCCGATACAGACCATAGGCGTTGCGTGAGGCACATGTACAACAACTTTAAAGGCAATTCCAACGCAACATTTTCACTTGTGGGCAGCTACTATGGCAAGTCATGTGATGAAGTTCAAAGAGAAAGTGATTGATCTTGGAGTAGAGGAAGGATACTGGTCTTGTTCTGATGACAAGCCTCCATACCATAGGTCACACCACATCCTTCTGACAAAGTATGATGTGCCAGTCAATAACAACAGCTGCATAATAGACACGAGAGATGAGCAGATATTGACAATGTTAGAGAAGATAAGGACTTTGGTGATGACAAATCTTCACAAAAAGAGAGAAAATTGGAAGATGGAGTGGGAAGGTGTGTCCAACAATACATAATATTGTAGACAAGAATAAAAATAAGTCAGAAAAATGGATTTCTCAGTTGAATGTGACTCAAAGTTTCAGTGTTTGGGTATGTATGGAGAACAGATTGTGGTTGGCCTACAGCGGAAAAACGTGTGCAGGTAGGAGGTGGGATCTGCATGGCATTCCTTGTTGCTATGCCATTTCAGTCATTGCTTCTATGGGGAAGAACCAGAGACCTATATCCGTCCCTACTATAGTTCGGAGTCATGTGCGAAGACATAATCAGAGTCAGAGATGATCAAACCCTTAAATGGTTACAGGTTGTGCAAGCATACAGGTCTTCCATCACCTCTTCCCCATATTACACAAAGCAGGCTTCTAGACCAAAAAAGCAAGGGAGACTGATGAATTGAAGAATAGCAAGAATGGGAACAATTTAAAAAAGTTCATGGACCCTCTGAATTGTGAAAATATTGCAAAACTGGTCACAACAAGAGTTACACAGCTGCACTTAGGAATAAAGCCGAGTGCAGAGTGGTGGGGCTAACAGAAACAAGCAGAAAAAGGAAGAGGAATGAAACAGGGACATCTGAAGGAAGTCAGCAAATAAGGGAGAAACTATCCATAATTTTTTTTGCTTTCTTCAAGTTTGTGTGTGAACGTGTAAGTAACATGTTTGTTTTCTTCAATGCAGGTTAAGAAGAAGATGAATGCATCTGAAGCTGAGCAAAAGCGGTAACAAATAAGATCAATAGAACTGTAACAAAGAAGAAAAACAGAACTGCGACAAAGGGGAAGAATGCACTAACTAAGAAGACACCAACAACTTAGAAGACTTCCACTCCAACAAGGAAGGGGACTACAACTCCACCAAGGAAGATGTCGGCAAACCTACAAAGAACACTAGATGGACGGATGTTGGACTTTTCTCGATGTATTTGGATGTTTTTTCGATATTTTTGCACCTCATAAAAGCTTGTTTGCATTTTGAAGTCTTTTTGGATGGTTTTTGAGAACAATTTATCTGTTTAAAGTTTGTCTATGAACATATTGTCGCTCATGATCATGCTGCTTTTGGTTGTAAGCAAAGTTCCTGGCTTTTGTTTCAGATATCCGTGTTCATGTTTTATATTTAGGAAACAGAAAATCCCCCCACGGTTACAATAATCCAGTTGTTATCATAATTTATCCAATTGTTTGCTACGATTTCTTGTTCGCACAAGCACAAAGCAAGATACAAATTTCAAATTTGCAAGTACGATCTTTTCCCCTAATTTCTTTCTCCCAAATAATAAGCATTATTTGGAATAAACCCTGCACAATCTTTCCTTCATTTTCCAACTTAACGAGTAATCAATCTTGTTTCTATCCAAAGAAACAACAATTCTTCAAGTCAGATTAGTTATCTCCTCCATATCATACTTTCAGATGACTGGCTGCAAAATTCACCAGTGTCATGAAAAAAATGTGCCCCCATTTGCATGCAAGACTACTTCAGGGTTTTTTCATATCAAATTCACAGATAGCAAGCAACAGCCGCATCAGTGTCTCTAGACCCGTACATAGGAAATAAATCAGACTTTGAGATAAATTCTTAGTTACAGGCAGTTTTGCAAAAGGCCTTTTCTGGGCGAGCCCAGAGGCGGGGCGTAGTAGAAATGCCTCTGGGCTGTGGGTGGGGTGAAATGCTCCTTTGGCGTACGCCCCAGACTTCGGGCCAAAGCACTGGGTGTAAAAATGGGCAAAGCCCAGGGTTTGGGGCGTAAGGCCACTGTATTTTTTTATTTCAATGAATTAAATGTTAATTTAAATTGAGTTATTTTATGGTCTTAACTATAGTTAACATTTAACATAACTCAAGTTACTATTAGAAAATAACAACTCCGCCTGTGGGTGTTTTATGCTATATTCTTTACACAGACAGTCCCAAATCCGAGTAAAGGAGAAGGGTTACATTAGATAGCGGACAGCCAGCGTAAAATTTTATCAGAACTCTTATGACATGAATCCAAATATTATTAGAAAATAACCCTAAAATATAATTAAAAGTGATCGTCTTTCATTATTGTCTTTCATTATTATCTGATTGGGTGGTTAAATAAATATTTCTAACAAGGATTGAACTTGCATCTTTGCTTATTTACAGTCCATTATCCTATAAAAAATTTTAATATTTTAATTAGCTAATAACAACATAAATTTTTTATACATGTCCATTATTTTTCTTTTGCCATCCTATATTTTTCTCCTTCAATTATTTTTGGGTATTTTCTAATTCTTGTGTATCTTAAAATATTAAAAATTCATATTTCATGGGGCTTACGCCTAGCCTGGGACATGTTAAAACGCCCTTCCTTGTGCCCACGCCTTTTTCAACACTGGTTACAAGTCCTAGTAACTTTAAAAACAAGATATAAGCACAAGGAAACAGAAAAGGATGAAAAATTTCATTGTTCACTTCAGGTCAGGAGAAAAAATTGAACTAATGAACTTGCCTGACTGAAATACCAGAAGTTTTCCACCAGTGCTCTTCATTGCCAAGAAAGCAGCCTAAATTATTAACATCGTATAAATTCCAAGACATATAATGACATTATCAAAACATGTAATGCATATGCATTGTTCGAGTAAAGAAACAATTCTACATTTTATATGGTCTAATGACAATCACAAACTAGAACGCCAAGGAATAATTGCCAAATCAAATGGACACACAATGACAATCTCTATTTCAATTACAATCAAGAAAATAAACACCAAAACATAATTATACTTAATTATTATGTTGGTCGTGTTTCTATTAGCAGAAAATAGGAAGCTAAAAATTAAATTAGAAAAAAAATGTTGAAAATATTTAGTTTGAGCTTCAACCAAAGTAGGAGTTTTCAAATTGGGGGAACGGTTTTTTATTTACAATTCTATATTTTTATAATTAATTATAATTATAAATAACTATCCATATTTATAACCTTGTCATGTGCCTATTTATAGCATGAGCGAATTGAACCGCTTGTGTAATTATTTAATTATTAATATATTTATATAAAAGAAAATAGGACTTATGAATATTTTAAGCTCAGCCATTCTTTGTCTCATACGATATCAGAGGGCAAAAAAATATACACGGCTCTTATACCTGTCCTATCTTATTATACAGATATCACAGGACTTCTCAAAACCAAATTTATATTTTGGAATATCTTACTTCAAACCAAATCCTGTTTAACAGTTCCACCAATCAAATACATTCTAAATTCAAAAACAAAATGCATGCTTCTTAAGCACTCCAAATCTCTGGACCTTTTAGACATGAACGAGTCCCCACCCACGCTCTCACTCTCACTCTCACCATCTCTTCGTGCTTCTAAGCTCTACATACTAGAAAAATCAAGCGTTTGTCGATTAAATATACATATATAATTGCCATATCTAAAGTTGCATACCTTGATTGCTGCACCAAATGCTGAATCAGCAATTCTACTATTCTGAAACATGGTTGGGATGTTTTCTAGCAACAGTTCAAGATGTTGACGGCACTGAAATCACAAAGAGAACTGATTTACTTGTCAAATTGAAACTTTTCTGAAGACCTAGATCGAAAAGCAATCATTTGCAAGTGCCTTAAACCCATTAAAGCATATTTTAAACATCATAGATTGAATTAGAAAGTAGGCTCACCTCAGAGAGTTGAACAATAACATCAGTTTGAAGGGGAGTGTAAACATCTTGTACATCAGGAACTATGAGCATCAATGGCTGCAAATAGAGTAAATACAAAATATAAATGAGAATCAACCGCATATTTATGATAGTATCAAATTGTAGGAACCAGGCTTGTCTTCTTGTTCCAATCTAGTAAGATTATAAGAATCTGATTTTAGATAAGAATATTATTCTAATCACTAATAATATGATCACATAAAAAAAAATAGATAGAAACTATTTGTAAATGAAACCAGTAAAGCAATTAAGTAGATGATGATATGGAAATTTCCAGATACCAGAGTATAAGTAACATGGTGTCAAACTTCAAGAAGGAAAGCGAGATAGTAATTGACTTTAAGTTTATTTAGAATCAAATTGTTGTAAATCCCATGGAAAACTGTTCTAAACCCAATGGAAAAATATAAACTCATACACTAGGATGGTAGAAACTTGATGATCGTAAGTAATAAAGAAAAATGTCTTGACCTGTTGTAAAGCACGTTTCAGATTGTAAAAGTGGATGGTTGAATCAAATGTAGCAATACCCACCATTGTCCGAGGGCCATCCTACAAAAAAAAAAAAGTCACTAATATATTAGCGGGACAATCCTTTACCTTTACAAATAGACAAGTATATCTTGAATGATATATCAACAAGGACAAGTATATCTTAATGATATATCAACAACTAATACATCAAGTACGCCAAAAAATGAGCACAATTCAACAACTAATACATCAAGTATGCCAAAAACTGAGCATGATTAAGTATTTTCAACCATGGACGGATACAGAAACCTTACATTAGAACAATGCAAGGGGAGAAAAGAAAGAAAAAGAGAGAGATTAAGAAGATAAAAAGAAGGAAAGAAAAAGCATAAAAATAAAAGGAGAGCAAAAACAATGTATGTATGTAACACGAAGCTATGGAAAGTTTAACCTGCTAAGTTTATATAGACCATTTGACCAGAAAACATCATTTAAGGTCAAGAGTAATCAGACATTCACATTTCAATCAGAAAAAAGAAACCGATGCAATACAACGCGTAATAATTTTGACCTAACCTTTTATGATTTAAAATTAAAAAATACACCATAACTTTCTCAAATCGATTGCATGATCTAAGAAAGGTGGTTTTATCTTGTCTATTTGAAAATGTTGAGAATGATCATCAGAGGGTGTTCTCTGTTGCCTATGTGTTGCGAATGATGATAATAGCCCAAAGTGGTTGAAGGAGCTAGCAGGAATCAGGCATGGTGGGGCAAACCTTGGTGTATATGGAGTGGCTTTAACATTGTAAGGTTAATGAAATATCAGGTATCGACATCTTTCATGGATGATATTCGGTGTTCTAGTGTTCATAATTCTGCAGAGAATAGTAATAGCCAGAAGTTGTTTTAGAATTGGAGACCTACCGAATGCAAAGGGAAAAGCATGGTGTCTAGAAGGATATATTATAATGTGGTAAGGTTCCCGATTGAAGTTCAAATCTTGGCATACTTTTACAGCAATGGAGTTTTCCGGTGTCATCAATGACAATGAACTTCTTGATATTTATCTAAAAGGACGTGGAGCAGACATCAAGGCAATGAGGCCTTACCCTTCCAGGGGGATAGATTGACCAAAATCAAGACGACCCTCTCAAAGATTTCTCCACCTATTTTATTTTCTATTCCTCCTCAAGTAAGAAAGGAGTTTGACAAACTACAACCATGTGTTTGGGTAAGGGATTTATAGGAGGAATTTCATTTAGTTAAGGGATTTCAAAATACTTTTTTAATAAATTCCTTGTTTGGGTGTGTTTGGAATTTAGGAAAGAGGGATTTGTCAAATCCTTTGGAGAGTGAAAGGAAGGATTTGGAAATGATTTTGTGAGAGGCTGAATTTGCCAAATCCTCTCTTCTTCTCTTCAACGATCTTCTTCTTCCAGAGAGGTGGCCGATTACTTCGTCTTCGTCTTCTTCTTCCTCAATGATCTTCTTCTTCCAGAGAGGGATTTGTCTTCTTCTTACTCAACGGACTCCGTCGTCGTCTTCTTCCTCAACGATCTTCGTCTCCGTTGTCTTTTCTTCGTTGTGTTCGCCGAAATCCAGTTCGTCGCCGATTACTTCGTCGCCTCTTGTTCGTTGTTTTCATCGCGTCTGTTCATTCATTCCGAAATAGGGTTCGAAATCGATTTCGAATATGTTCTTGGATTCAAATATGTTGTTAGATTTGTTCTTGGATTTCAAATACGAAGGGCTCTTCTTCGTCTTCATCATCTGTTCTATTTCTGTTTTTTTTTTGTTTTTTTTCAGAAGTGGGATCAAAAATAGAACCAAAAAAAAAAATTATACAAATAATTTAGTTCAAACAATTATCCAAACAACGGATTTGTAAAATGAAGGGATTTTGAAATCCCTTCATTTCACAAATCCCTTACCCAAAGGTTTCTATAGAGGGGAACAACTGCTGCTTAAAATACCACTTGGTGGCAAGAAAGCAGCTGTCTCCCAATATTTGTTGGGGCCACCTTGGCATTAAGCATGTAAGAATTTTTAACTTGCAGAAAGGAAGTTGAAATTACAGCAATGGATGGTATGAACAAGCAGAAGGAAAGTTGAGATTAGAGCAGTGGATAGTAGAGTTGAAAGGGATCAAGGGGTGAGAGTATCTGGGTCTATTGGGTGGGTTATGGAACTACGAAATATGTCAGGAAGTTGGACGCATCCAAAAACTTTACTGTTGGAGGCATTATTCTTTGTGCGGACAGGATCCACTGCACTCCTGATCTATATCTTCCAGTCATCAAAAGATGAGAAATGACGACCAAGTTGTGTGCCAACAATAGTAGGGGAAAACTGTGGAATCCGAAGTAGTAAAAATCTTTTGGGTTATGGGCTCAATTCATTGGTACAGAAAGAAGGTACAACACATACTTCCCCCGTGAGGTGTTTCTCTCCCCTCATAGAGGACTTTTTCTGGATAGTATTGGCTGACAAAAGCAGTTACAACACCACCAGGAGATGCGATCTATGCTTAGGGGGATGCTTTTGTTACATGTCAACAGTCAAATATCCAAGCAGGGCATACTCGAAATTGTAAATTCATACTGCATGTGTAAGCAAGCTGAGAAGACAAAGGATCACCTAGGTACTTTTTCCGTACTCAATTCAGCAATTAAAATTGAATGAGATAAAAACTTATGAAACTGTGTGCCAACCCATTTTTTTTAGGGGGGGAAAAAGTGATAACTCAATTAGACTATCACTTAAATTATTGAGTACCAGTTCAAAATGGGCTTAAATTTTTGAGTGACAAGACTCTTAGTTCACTTAACACTGGAAAGTTGAAACACTCCATGTCTGCTAACTACCACCATCAAGCCATCACAAATAGAAATTGTACATAAAGTAAGTTCTAAAGAGAATATCATAGCGAGAAACAGTTAAAACGAGGAAATTCTAGATAACAAGGTTTTCTTTAGAGAGGAAATTTTTTATTTAGAAATAAAATGTATAGAGTTATAGAGAGAGAATATATTAAAAAAGGGAAATTCTAGAGAGAGAGAAGTGTGGAACATGAATATTCCTAAGAGAATTTTTAAAGAGAAATTTATGGAGAGAGAATTCAAAAAAGAGAAAGTTACACGAGGAGACGGACAAAAAATAATAATTTTATTAAAAAAATAGCACCCCAGTGCATGAAAGCTCCCACCATTGCGGGTCTATGGAACAAGGTTTTAAATCGAGGTATCGGGTTACGTAAGGGCAACTGTCGCAGTGTATCGGAATCAGGGTATCGACTTGTCCATAACGAAAATTGGCCGTAACGGCCGTGAATTTTTTAAATCACCAGAAAATCCTCAAAAACTCAATAGTTGTAATTGCTCTCCTCATTAAACCCTTAATAAACATAGTCTAATAGATATTATGACATTTTAACTATATATACAACACATTTAAAATATAAAAAAAACAAAAAACAAAAAATAGAAATTAAGAATTGCCGCACTAAACGATCTTAAAAGAAGAAGAGGATGCACAACATTTAATGAAAATATGTTAGACAAACATAATAAAACTATAAAAGAGTAAACCAAATATAGGCAAAAATTGTTTGTAACGCTGATATTAAACCCAATATGTGAAGAAATTTAAAATATAGATAAAAAACTTATAGATCTTCACGAAACGGAGAAACCCCGTTATTTTGATTAAGAAATTCAGCTAGAAATGCTTGGATCTGGCCGAAAATGGAATTTAGGGCTTGGATCTAGCCAAAAATTTAGGAGAGGAGGGTTGGATAGCCTAGATATAGCCGAAACTTGGATGGTTGGGTTGGAGGATGAATGGGAAAGGTCAGGTTGTGAGGAGAAAAGTGAACAAAAAGAGTCGTCTAAACACAAATATGCACAATTGCCTGTAACGGCCGTTACACCAACGCACAACGGCCATTAATCCCATTACGGGCCGTTACGGGCGTGAATCGATCTTCAACCAATTTATCGGCCAGTAACGGTAACGGAGGGCCGAAAATCCATTATGTATTGTCCATTACGCTACGTAACGGCCGATACTTAAATCCTTGCTATGGAGCGTCAGATCTACGCAGCCTTAAAAAAAATAGCATTTATTCTATCCAACAATCTTAATAGATCCAACACTTACAAAAAGGTTTCAAAACTTATATTTTTCAATACTCAATTTTCATTTTATTAGTCAGACAGCACCTTACTTCTTCACTGTTCGATGGCTGCACAAGTTGTGGAGCACGTATATATTTTGTTAGAGGTTGAGTTAGTAATGCCTTGATATGCTACAGCTTTGAGATAGAAAGAGGCAACAGTCAGAGGACTTCAAATCCATTTGAAGCCCAACCATATTTGCTGCCATATAAATATAAAGGCTTACATTAGGACAGATTACCTGATCAACACGATCCTCATACCAAAAGGCAGTCAGAAGAAAACCCCAAGTAGGGAAATCAGGGGTCCACCAATACCGACCGAAGCACGAAGATTTTGGAAGCAGTACAATGTAGCATCCTCTAAGCAGTGAATTTCGAAAGGAAGGACCACAAGATTCTTTCAAGGTGTTACGATGTCCATTCATGGGCTTCCTTATATTTCCCATTCTTGCTTCTTTTTTTTCTCTCTCTTTTTTTTTTTTTTTGTCTTTTTGTGTCTTAGTGAGGTTTCTCCGTGGTGAGCAAGTCCTTTCTAAAGTTGTTATCTAATTTTGTCCACAGATAATGCCTTTTAGGTTCTCATTTGTTTTGTATACTTCATGCATACTTGAATTGAGCTTTTCGTCTCTTGCAATATAGAATTCAAAGTGTTCCTGGACTTTTCTTTGCCGCCCTCCCAATTCAGGCATTTTTACTCATTAACCAAGTACACATTGGGGGTTCAAACATCTAACCAACTTTCATTCAAGGTTATGGTACGTCCCCTGCTGCTTGTCCACTATACTGATTACAATGCCTTCCTCTTACAAGTTACAACTCTTAATACATTGATGTAACTCTTCATGGTTCAACATTTATATTTACTGTCCAAAATTCAGCGCACTGAAAGTGTTTACAACTTTCTCAAGTCGCGATGAAACATCTGGCAGGCCCAATTTGATCAATCAAGCCACTGCAACCATCAAATGCCTCATGCACACACTATTGTGTGCCATGTCTCTCAGTCAATAAACTTCAACCCTCAACCCTGTCGCATTTCTGAACCTTTGCTGTCTTTCTGTTGTAGTAACTTTCGAAGAACAGCACTTTATGTTGTACACCTTTTCTATTTCCCTTCTCATCAAATCCAATAGCACAATAGTCTTCATTTGTATACATAGCACATTATCCTTTAAGACCTTGCACATTTCAAAAGAATTTTGACTTCATCACAAATTGGTTTCATCACTATATCGGCCACCCCAGTACAAGAACCCCAAGAACCAATCCCTCAAAGTTGATACTAGAGGTAATTTTCGATCTTGCAAGCAAGGAGAGCACTGTTCGAGATTCAAAGAGGCTTGTGGAGCTTGATCTTAAAATTTGATCATTGGAGCTTATTGTGATCTTCAAGCTCAATCTAGACTTGTGGCGATTAACACGCTTCAAGATTGGGGACGGGAAAAATGTTCATTTCTGGATTGATGTTTGGAGTGATGATGTTCCATTAGCAGTTATTTTGCCTGTTTTATTCGTGGTGATTTGTGATAAGCTGCCTTCAGTGGAAGAGCAGTGGGGTTCACATTCCGAATAGGTTTTATGTTCTACATGGAGGAGTTTTTTGTCCATCTATTGCTATCTTGTCCAGTGGCAAGAAATGTGTGGGCTTTGGTGTTTGGCATGCTTTAGCGGGCATCTATTTGTGTATGACGAATTCTTGTCGTAGTCTTGTCATAGTTTGCTTTCTTATTTGAATGGTGGTCGTCCAAATAGTAGAAGACATAGAATTTGGAGAATGATTCCTTTAGCTGTATTTTGGAGTACTTAGAGAAAAAAAAAATGAGGACAACGTTTATGATATTTGTATTTCAATTCAAGCCCTTAAGGGGGCTTTTTTCTACATGTTATGTTTTTAGGCTCAAGGATCTTTTCCTTCAGGAGGCACTTCCTTGATTTTCTTGAGAGTTTGAGGCCTCTTAGTTTTTGTGTACTTTGATGCAACTTGAGTCTTTTAATGAAAGTCAGTGCGTACTTAGCAAAAATATTTTGTTGCCTTAGTCTCTCCTCCTTATCATTGTTTGTTGCAACTCATGGTACTCATTGAATTCTTCTGTCGACTCAAAATAAAATCTTCATTCTTTGGTTGACTTAATAATGCATTAGGCTAAGCTAACTTCCTTCTAAATACTTGGGCTAAGGCTAAGCTTTGAACTTTAAGACTCAATATCCTCTTTTTAACTTCATTTTGACATATGTACGTTTTTCCGTTAGCATAATATTACATCTTTATGGTAGTGATTATCTCAAAACCTTCTAAATAAAGCACAACCCAGATTAAGAAGAAAAAGAAAAGAAAAGAAAAGAAAAAAGTTAACCTATGCAATAATGCCCACAACGTAACTAACCTACATATGATGAGATTTGTTCCTTCTTATGACTTTACTATTGAGTATTAAACCACTCCAAAAACCCAAATAAATTAGACATGTTACATATGGTTACCTATAATTAGATACACTTTCACCCTAAAATAATCTATTTAGAAATTAGGTCAAGTAACTAGAACAAGAAAAATAACACGAACATGTATCTCTCTTTCACTATTTTTTTTAACTTTCTTCTACTCACCACGCAATAGGTCAGTGAAGCGTGAGTGGAGAAGAAAAGGCTAAACACTTTGGCCTACAGGAATGAGCAACACGAAATGACATGAAAAGGCACCACCCTGGGCACCCTTATTCTGAAGAAAGGTCATCTCTGCCACTCCCTCTCTCTCTCTCTCTCTCTCCCTCTCTCTCTCTCACACACACACACATATGTATTCTACAAAGTAGCTCATTTTCTCTTCCTTTCCATAACCCTAACTTTGTGCATTTTTTCTCGATATCTGGTTAAACCCAAGATTTTATTTTTGGATATTCTTCTTTATTTGGGGATTTCATCTTATTATCTTTATTTTGAGTAAGGAAGAGATTAATTTTGATTTTTGACTTTTTCTGTTATTTTTCTTATGAGTTCTAATCTCGATGATTTTTTGTTGGTACAACAAATCAATTTAAAACTTACAAGAAAAAAAAAAAAACAAGGGATCGTTTGATATTGGAATTTATCTTTAAAGGAATTTGAAGAAATATTTTTTTCTTTTCATTTGAGTCATAAATTATAGGCTTATAGAACTGCTCAAAATCAGATTGTGTTAATCAAATGAGGCCATGTCCACAAATTTCACCTGTTTGGCAAAATATACCTCGACCCTAAAATTTGGTGAGATTTTGTTCTCTTGTACTATTGATGAAAAATAGCTTCTATTTCTCTTATAATATTGAAAAAAAAAATCAAATTGAATTATTTAAATTTTTATAGTATAGATGTTGGCTCTGCAACTTGAAACCGACGAGCTCAATCAAGGAAAAATAAATGTCCATGTGTATTATGGAATATGGAAAGTAAATGAAAGCAGGTCATATCATAGATCACCTCATGCAAATACTTCAAGAGACTAGCACTATAGACTTCTTCAAGAAGCTGTGTTCTACATAAACTTACAGGTAAATCAGCTATAACTTGGTTGATTGCACTGCAGGCTGCTGCAGTTGCACCAGTCTGGATGGCATTCATGGATACATCAACCAGGAAGAAGAAAACAGCAGGCATCGGTTCACGAACCTGGAAATGAGATAAGAATATAAAACTCACTTATCTGGAAGATTAAAGTTTAGATAGCAGAAGAAAACCCACAAGAGAAATGAACTAAACAAAACAAAAGGTTTTGATAGCAACCTAATTTGGAGAATTGGTGTACGCTAATTCCAAAAATAAAAATGTACGTCATCAAAATGTCAAAATTAGGTTGCTAATTTAAGAATTGATAGCAACCTAACTTTAATTCCAAAAGTATGTCATCAAAATGTCAGAGTGGGCTTTCAAACAAGATAACAAATATAACAATAATAATAATAATAATAATAATAATAATAGTAAAATATCTACTCAAAACTAGCACTTTCATCAAAAGCACAAGCTATCCCTTCACTGGCACAATAAAGAGGTCAATACTTTACAAATTTGTGCTAAGCACGAAAAGAGAATATAAAAAAGACAAAAGGGGCAGAAAGCCATGTACAAGGATCAGGTAGTCTCAAATTCCTCTAGGAAATTTAGGAGGGAAGGCTGCCCGAAAGGGCAGCAGACTTCACAAGAGAGACATTGCTCATTCGGGAATATATAAGATTTACCCCTCAATGCAGCACATAGGAAATTTGAAATTGAATGGTATTCTAGTGCATTCCTGGAACATTACAAAAATATTTTTATTGGCTCCAACATAAGTAGAGAATGAAAGGGCAACTTACTCAAGGAAAACTAAGGATCAAATCACAGCTCTACGTTTTCCTCAAAGAAGAATAATTCATTGAAAACCCCCAAAAAATGACAGGAGGCCACAAACATTTTAATGACATTTGGGATCTCAGATAAGAGATTATAGCTTTGATAATAGAAAATATTGTGGAACTCGCATTTAAATCTATAACACCGTTCCAAAAGGGAGGAAAATGAATCCACTAAACAAGTTTCTCAATTTATACCCAGAAAGACATTAATTTTCATCAAATGTCAAACATGTGGGTAAAGAGGTTTTAAAATTTTAATTTGAACTAAAATACCTACCATTCAATTCTCTAGTCTAGTATCTAATAGCAAATGTTTTCAATTTTGGTAATCGAGCACCCCACCCCCCAAAATAAGTTATGGTCCATAGTCACATCACTTCAAGAGAGAGGGAGAGATAAAAAAAAAGTAAATTCAAGAATAGAAGTGACATTTTGGGAATTCCACATGCAGCACTACCGTCTTCCTTCTTTCTTTTAGAAAATGCAAAAGATTTATCAAGCAGCATTAAGATTCAATATACGCACATTGTTAGAATCAAATAGGCATATATTTATAACGCATCAACACATTTGACTTTCATGATATACATGAACCTACCCTAGCTGAGTTCTGTTTATAGTATCCACCTCTAGTTAACTGCTAGCTGGCCTTAAAAAAAACTATTATGAACAGACATCATGGACTAGAAAATTTATCCTTTTTAAATGCAAATAATGCAACAAAAAATAAAATAAAAAAAATAGCTTATCTAATGAAATGCGTCCACATGACAAAATATTTAAATCATGTTCTTTTGTAAGAGTTTCTGATTGCCAGAGAAAGAAAGAGTAGTAAAGTAGGAGATACTGCATTTCTTGAGATTAATTACAAATCCAGGTTTTGTGTTTCAATGTTCCAATGAATCAAGAAAAAAGTGATCAAACATTGCATGAAATTACTGAACCATATAAAAAATAAAAGTGAAAGATCGAATTAGTGATGACGATGATAAAACAAAATGCAAATGTACGGACCATGTACTCCTTAGTAGCAGCAAATTCAACAGTTCCTCTACATAGCTCAGGCCTTTCATCAGCATCTCTACGCCTACCATCTGGACCTAAATTGCAGTGATAGTCTCGAGGAGTTTCATCCGTAAATCCTGCAAGGGAACAGGGTGTATTGCTAATTACAGCCTTAACAATTGCAGAATATAAGGTGAAAGAATACAAGAGTGAAACAATATTTTCTTTGACGCGATTTCCCAAGAGTATGAGTGTATTGTTCATTAACAAAACAATGCTAAACTGCTCATAGCTTCAAGGACAATAAACAGCGTCAGTAAATCTATGGACTTGAAAACACAATGACTAATAACACAACAGTAATTATGGTGTCTAGAGTAGTTTTCTAAACATTAATAAGAATGAAGCATGCAATGAAAATATGAACTTGTTTTTGGTAAACAAAACCTGTAACAGGAAACAGCTCATTACAAGTTTATGTAACATATGGAAGCGGAAAGAACGGATACTGACCACACAAGTTGCAGATGAAACGTCTTCCCTGATCAATGAACTTCATAAAAGGATTAATGTAGCCTTTGCAACGAGAACACCGAACAGGACCATTTTCTCCAAAGTCCACGACCTAAATAACAGCAATAGTTCACAAGCTAAGTACAAATAAATGACTAAACAACGAAGAACCATGATGTTTTAGGTAAACGAAAAGCACATGCATAATAAAATAAGTTTATGTTAATTATTTGGTCTAAATGCTTTATGCTCATGATCACTGTCGTAGGATAAAGAAATACCTCGTATAACAATTAGGGTTAGTATGAACTATGGAAGAAAACTATACAGAAACATAATTTCATTTTTTAGAACTTTCCAACATGGAGAGATTCGGCAAGATTACTTTCTATATAGGATGAATGACGACATATTCCAAACAAATTGTGAATTCAAAAGAAAAAATGGAGAGAAAATGATACGAAGCAGAAAATATTTATTTTGCAGGGTTAAGAATAAAAGAAAAATGATCAAAAATAAATTGAATTTCATGCATTTACTTGAATGGGCTCCTCAGATGGATGAGGAAGGGCCAAAGGTTGGACCAACAAAGCCAACTGCATCCCTGAAGTTGCCAAGAGATCAGCAGTGCAAGGTATCTGTTTGGGGGGAAAATAATCAAAATCAGCAACCATAATGGCCAAAAGTAGACTAGTACTGCGCAATAGAAAAAACTGCCAGTAGAAAGGCGTGAATCCAACTGCAAAAACGACAACACAATATGAAGCTAAGAACTTGATCATGACCTGATTGATAGTACACCTCATATAACGTGGACTGCAGTTCCCAGTATCCCTGACAATATAATCGCTTGTAGCAGGCTTCAATACAAAAATAGATATCAAAATAACATGCATCAGTGAAGAACAGTAACCATGGCAACAGAAAAAAAATAATAATAATAAAAATAAAAAAAAAATAAAATAAAATAAAAAAAAAAATAAAAAAAAAAAAATAATAATAATAATAATAACTAGCTTAAACAAAAATATAATCAGAAATGAACTATAATAAATTCTAAACCCATGGCAAATTCGGAATGCATCAGTGCCTACAATATCTAATTTATGCAACATCCTAATGATCCATCATAGCGCGGACATAATCATCATTTATAAATAAAGATTTAAAAAAATAATAAAAAATATACATGAGGAAGACCATGTAATAAGCAAATTTAACATTCAAAAACTAGAAGTAATTCCTTCCCATGCAAGTCGAAGGACAGGTAAATTACCGGAGGAGGATTGGGCTGATTGCCCTGACGAGTTTCATGCAGAATCGCTGAGGAACTTGGAACAGGGCGTGGAATTTGATTGGGATCAATTTTTGATGGCCCTGCCATTGCTGCTCCTGTTTGACCCATAGCAGGTGATATAGAGCCCATTGATTGGTTTGGAGGTGGTGGTGGCACTCCAAACATCGTTGATGATTGAGCCATACCAGGAATTGTTGGAGGTGGAGCCACCTATACAAATCACTGAACTCAAGATCCCAACTCGAAATGAAAGTGGAAAAGGAAACTATACAAGGCTTACTTTTGGGTTAAAACAAGAATTCATGCAATGACAAAAATGGTCTAACTAACAAGGTTAAACATAAACAAATGCAGAGGGAACTTATTACACCCTAAATGGCCAATGTTTTCATAATATCTTTAATTCTTTATCATAGAGGCATGGAAGTTTATCAATTCACTGCAACTGAAAAATTAATCAAGTTTACCATGGAAACTGTAATCATAATGTGAAAAAACGAATATTGAAATGACATACTTTGTTAACAGCAGAAATTTAGGTGGTATTTTACGAACTGAATTTACTTGCAAGAACATTTCGAAAAGGGGTAAACGAAGCATATAGAGAAAACCTCGTAGGTACCCTTACTGGGAGAAAAATAGATGCCTAAAGTATGATATGCTCTATAATATATATGCTCATCACTTTCCCCATTGCCTTAAAAAGGAGTCTCTTCTTTCCATGTATGTGCTAAAATGTTGCCTAAACAGCAGAGTTCCAGTCTTGACACCATATTCCTCCCCTGAAACCTCATAGGATCATACATCTTTCAATGAATAGCAAACTGCACGCCGATGGAATTACCCAACAACCCTCTGCAATCCAAAATAATTTGTGCCATAACCTTAATTTGAGTGGACAATGAAGGAAAAGGTGGCCAATGCTGGTGCCAATTAAAGGAATGATCACAATCCCACCGCCACCAAATCCACCTACTTTTCCATAAAATGTTTCTTGTCCGTAATTGCCCAGTCAATTCAAGGTAATGAGTGAATGATGATAGCAACTGAAATGAAATACCAAGGATATCAATGAGGTCCACTGACCACCATGTTCAAATGAACAACTAGATTGACGGCATATATGCTCCCAAAGATGCAACATCATGGGATCGTTGCTAATACCAAATAGCTATAGCAAGTTCTCGAAGATTGCAAGCTTCCTCTTAAGCAAATTGTGTCCTTTCCTATTAGTTCTAGAACCTAGCTCTTAATAAATGATCTCTACCACACTCACCATTTCCTTCCACGATAAATCATTCATTCTATGTACAAAACATGCTAATAATAGCATAAAAATCATTTTTTCTTAAAATCCAGCTTCACATTAATAGTTAAGAAAAGAGGACTGAGATGAAAAGAACGATACGTATGACTTGCTAAGTCAGACAAAAGAAGATTGACGATGAGATACTACTGTAGAGATTTAAGATTTTAAATATAGAGACCTATAGTCTATATATAATATTTTCAAACATTCAGCTTGTCTCCCATAAATTTTTAATTGCCTGCTATATGTCTTATTATCCTCTATATAACTGCATGAGTTTAAGGAATGGCCAGCATCCTATGAACATTCTTATGATGGCATGCACAAGCATTCGACTGGTCTCTCTTTTTTGGTTATGTTATTGCGAAGAAATGCCTCAAGCAATGGATATGAATCAAAGCAAAAGACATGGTCCTCAATGAAATTTCATACTAGATCCTCAGTATATTGTTGGGAAAAGTCATCAATATGCATAGAATTCTAAGGGGATAGTCTTCACTCTTCAAAGGTCCAGCACAATATCTGCCATTTCCTCTTTTTATCAAACGCATAAAAACATAATCAAGAAGCTTTGCATAAAAAACCTGGACCTATCAAATCATTTACAAAGAGGAACCGTCTCACACGCCATCATTAACAACAAACACCACTAAAATCACAAATTGTCCCTAAACTAAAGAGGGCATTTGGTAGAAATATAGCAGCATCAAGACAGAAAAGCTAGGGCCCTCGTGGCATCAGCTCTAAATAATGTAGCTGATACCATCCCTTTGAAGATGGAGAAAAGCTAGGGTTCTTGGCACTAAAAGTACTTCTCACAATCTCCCTTCTCTAGCAATACCATCAATAAGATTGCTCAGTTCTCCTGTATCCAATAGTTCCAATAGTATGCTGAACTTACTTCCTCAAATCTGATAGCCTGCCCTTATGAACATGGAATTGTTTCCTCATTTCTGATGCAAGGCTGAGAATGTAATTTTTTAACAGAATGTCACCGGCAATCTTTTGGACTATATTTCCAAACTACATATGATTGACCACTAAGAATAAAAGCAAAAGAAAATTACTTCTACTCATCATGAATAATGTTTAAATCACTATTGCAGTAAAACAATTCATAGTGCTATAAAAACAAAAAATAAATATGGACAAATTCAATCAGCAATTAAAACAGTTCACCTGCTGGGGTGGCCATGCCTGTGGCGCAAATGGAGAACCTGAAGATGGGAGCACACCATAACGTGGTGCAGAAAATGGTGAGGAACCTGATGGCACATTCTGCGGTGGAACTGAAAAAGGGGGGGGAGGTTGTGCAGAACTTCCTGAAGCACTAGCAGGTGGATTTCCAAATGGTGCTCGCATGCTTAAATGTTGGGGATGAAGACCGGAGGAGAACATTGCAGGTGATGGAGCTCCAACTGGAGGTTGCGGTGCACCACCGGCAGAAGGTAAACCGCGTCCACCTGATGAAGGCAATGGTCCAAAGGAGGGTGGCCCATTACTAATTGGCCCTGGGGTGCTTGAAGGTGGCCCTCCCAGACTACTTGTCAAAGGGGTAGAAGACACAAAAGGACTAGGCCGAGGACCAGTTAAGAAAGGGCTAGGAGGTGAACCAGAAGGGGGCATACTAGGGCTGCCAATATGAGAAGGCAAAGACCCAGGTGGAGGTGGCGCCCTTGAACCAAATTGTAGAGGCTGGGAAGCTGGAGGACCCATGGGTCTACTAGTAACCATATTAGGAGGGAATGTACCTTGTGGAGGACCACTAGGAGGCCCTCCACCACGCGAGAATGCACCAGGTGGTGGTGGTCCGGGACGGGACATTGGACCTGCCCCCATAGACAAGGTTGAAGATGGAGCCGATGCAGGAAAAGGTGAGGGTGGCTGTCCAAAGGGAGATGGCGGCCTCATGCCACCAGGATGTGCCGCCGAAGTTGGCTGCTGATTAGGGTGATTCACCTGGAGGTTTTGCATATTATCAGCAAGTGCAGTAGGATTATAGCTGACGTTATAATTAGGCGGTATACTGCCCGGTCTAGGCCTCCCGGGAGCTGCCATTGATACCCGACACCAAAATCAAATCAACACGCGGATCTACGCTCAAACTTTCGTTTGTATTCCAATCCACGAAAATTCGAATAACAGACCACAAATAATCCAAATCTACATATAACAACCCAAAAAACAGGAAAATGAATAGCAAGTCGAGGAATCTAAACCTTTCAAATTGAAACCAACAAATAAATCATCGAAAAATCAATGTTCTAGCAAAAAATTATGATATTATAATCTGATATCCGACTTAGCCAAAACTTCTATCCGTGTCGACGACTGAATTTCCGATCAGACTCGGATGTGGCAAACGGTTTTTTTCTGCCAATTGACCTTGTTAGATCTGCTCAACATAACACACTCCTACCTCGCAGTAATTCAATATTCAGTATGTGCTTGGTGTGGATTGACCCTTGGAAGGGTTTAGATCAAAGATGCAACAGGAATGATTGATTTCGGAGAGATCGAAGAGGGTCACTTCGCATACCATGTGCGAAATGTTATGCAAATCTTTGTTCCCGTTGTTGGGTATACTTGTGAAAATGTATGCACTCGAGGGGAATTACTAGAGGAGAAATTTTATGGAAAGTCGCGTGTTTCACCCTTAAATTTTGAGCTGATTGTATAATAATGCAAAGAATACCGTGGCCCTTTAATATGGTATTAATTTAAGGAGTATGTATTATTTAGTCTTAAAATACAAAAAAAAATTATTAATTATTCCTATCATTTTTTTTTACACCAATAAATCCTTTTATTTTTTTTTGACTAAAATATCCCTCACATGGATGTTGAATGTAACATCAAAATTATTAATTTTTTTTTTTTTTAATATTATTTTTTTCTGATTAAAATATTCCTCATGTGGATGTTGAATGTAACATCAATTCATCAATTGTTTGTTTTTTTTTTTTGTTTTTTTTAATATTATTTTTTTTTACCAAAATGCCCCTCATGTAGATGTTGAATGTAACATTTAACACTTATGAGTGTTGAATGTAATATTAAACACATGTGGATGTTGAATATAACATCAACTTTTTTCTTTTTCTTTTTTTTTTTTCTTTTTTTTTTTTTATGTTGTTATTTTTTTCTGACCAAAATACCCCTCATGTGGATGTTGAATGTAACATTTAACACCTGTGAATGTTGAATGTAACATATATTATTCTCTTATTTTTGTATGCAAAGTAAAATACATATGATATTACATTGAATACTTGTGGATGTTACATTCAACACCTGTAAATGTTGAATATAACATCAATTGTTCTATTATTTTACGTTACGTTTAGTAACGATTTTATCCTAAAATCAAGAATTTTTTTTTTTTTTTTTTTTTTGGAACATATAAAAGTGACAAAAAGTCATAAAGTTTGGGGTGAAAGCTGTAATTTATGGCGGCGACCGGCGGCGGCGGCGGCGACAGCTGACAGCGGTGGTACACGAATTTGACGACCTTCCTTCTCGATGTGAAACTCACGGGAGGGTATTTCGGTAAACTCAATCCATACCATTTTTGAAAATGAGACTAATTGGTGCAAGAAAAAGTGTTGCTGGAACTAATTGGTATAAGAAAAAAATGTTGACGGGACTAATCGGTGCAAAGAAAAGTCGATGGAAGTAGGTGATAAATAATTTCTTTTTTAGGGATTAATAGGTAATTTTCCCTTAATTTAATTGTATAATAATGCAAAGAATACCCTGGCCCTTTAATATGGTATTAATTTAAGAGAAAATTACCAACTAATCCTAATCAAACTAGCCCGAAGGGTCTATACCATTTACATCCCCTGTCATTTTACACTATACCGTATACCTTATTTGTCATTTTATAAATACCAAAGACATCACCTATCTTTTTACTCAAACACCATTTACCTCCCTTTAGACAAAATTGTCATCAATTTATTTTTTTTAAAAAAATCATTAGCACCCCTATATTTTTGAAAATATATATTTTTACCCTTAACTTTTTAAATAATTATATTTACCTCTCACCACCACCCGATTCCCCCTGCCACCGCCTAGCTCCCACCACCGCCACCACCAACCACCCACCTCCACCTCCCACCGCCACCGCCGCCGCCACCTCCCATTGCCCACCACCCAACTCCCCCGCCACCACTACCCAACGTCGCCACTACCACCCACCACCACCACCAAAGAGAGAGAGAAAATGGTTTTTTATCCGTTTACATAATTTTTCACCTAAAACACCTAATTTAGGAAAAACCACATAAAAACCTATTAAAACGTACTAAACATACTCAAAAACTAATAACGTTCGGATTGGAAATAGATAGGTAATTTACACCTATCACGCATACATTTAATGCTCCCTTAATTTGACAACTAACATCATTTTGACTTCCCAAGGATGGATAAGATCTTAGTTATTGGATATGGAAGGTTGATTTGGACCATTGGGCCAGCTATAAAATGTAAGAGTCCCTACCATTGGGCCCTTTCCAATCATTTGCTTCTTCAACACTCCACTTTCAAACCCTTTTTCAGCGAGAAACAACCTTCACTCTGATGATTGTTCCCATCAATTCTAGTAGGTTTTTGAAGTTTTTTATATGATAGTTTAGTGCAACTCTCCTTCTTATCATTTCGATGGTTTAGATTTTTTATTTTCTTATTTTTCTTCAATTTTCTAGTTTCGTCTTTCCTTTACTAATGATGTATGGTGTTACTAGTGTCACGAAAAATTATGGTGGGCATGATGATACTGCCTTGCTTAACGCCATTGGTCCTTACACTATTGCCAATTCTTATTCCAATAAAGGAAGGGTTGGGCCTTCCGTTAGGCCTGGCCCAGCCGCTCAGCGAGTATCGAGCAAACCCTGGGTGGAAGAAGACAAGGTTCCTTATCTTCCTCTAAGTCAAGTAATCATTTCTCGAGACTAAGAACTGGAGGCTATCAGGAAGGGGAACTATACAATCAGCCATGAAAAAATAGATAACTTTTACCAATGGTTCAACGTCCATGCTACTTTGACGTTGATCGTCCCTGCTAATGAAGATGTTCGGGCTCAGCGCCACTTCCTGGGAATAATTTCCTTTTATGAGAATGCTTTGTTCGAAGGGCTCAAATCCCCCTCCATCGCTTTATTCGGGAGCTCCTTAACCCACAACTCTTAGAGGATAGTGGTCAGGTTCACGATCCTCTGCCGATTGAACTGTATAATCGACTTATCCCTTATCCCTTGTTCTGTTAGTTTTACCAACACAAGAAGAATCAGGCCCAACAATAGTTGGTGGTACTTCTCTATCCATAAATTCCATACAAAACCAATCTTCATCTCCTAGCCCTAAAACAACAAGCATTGGAAGGGTAGATGGTTCCATGTCCAGAAAGATTAGAAATTCCCGACCAACGAGGAAGGGTTTTCCTGTTCCTCATCAGTAGAAAATTCTTGGTACGTCTTGAGCCTTCTTTTACTTGGTCTTTTAGTCAAAGTCCTTTTGAATTCGGTCTTTTAACATTTTTTTTTCTATTTTTAGTCTTTCCCTCGACATCTTCCAAGCTTGGTTCTATCGAAGTAGGTGAAGAGACACTTGTTGCTACCACCGAGGTTCTCCCGACATGGATCCCCAATCATAAGGGGTTTAATGCCAAGACCTCTCTCATTTGGAATCTTAAGCTCTCCAAAACCTGGGTGGAGGCCCAAATGCTTCCAAAGGACTATGGCATCATCGATTATCGAGAAGTCTTCAAAGCACATTTACGACCTCTAACAAGCATGTACAGAGGTAACGCTTGACCATAAAACATATTTTTTCTCTCTTTATTTAGTAGTGAACTTTTGCGAGTCCTTTTCGGTAGTTGTTGATGCACCCTGATTTTGAAAAAATAAAATAAAAGAAAGAAAATGAAAGTGCTTTGAAGAAAAAATGGGTAAAGAAAGGGTGTTTTTAAAGTGTCGATTGTCTAAGACAATAAGTTATGCCATTTTTTTAGAAAAAATGAGCAGCCACCTAGTGTTGAGTTTAAATGGTGTGTTAGGTCACTGTATTTTCAGAAAAATAATTTAATAAATAGCTTAAATAAAATTTTAACTCCAAAAGATATAATCCGACCTAAGATTCATTTTAAAAGGGTTTGGGGATCAGTAACGCTCGGGGAAGGTGTTAGGTACCCCAAGACATCCGTGTGAAGATGGTACCTTATCTAATTAAGTCCAAGTAAAATTTGAAGTCCAAATGTTTTATTGGATTTTGAAATCTTTCTGAAAATCCATTTTGGAGTTTTTGAAATAAACTGGGACAATTTTTGGAATTTTTTTAGAAATATTCCCCCGGTGTGATCTCTTGTCAAATATGGATGACTTAACAAGAATGAACCCTGGGAGGTTTGTTTTGATGATTTTTTAGTTTAAGATTACTTTGGCAAAGCTAAAAAATAATTTTTTTTTTCCATGATTGAAAAAGTAAAAGTAAAATATTTGATCAAAATAATTTTTTGGGATCCTTATTTACGAAGTTTTTTGTTTTTTAAGAAAACTTTCTTTCTTGGAAGAAAACATTTGCATTTTTGGATCCTCAATATGAAGAAATCTGGTTTTTGGTTTTTAAATAACACTTTCTTTTTGGAAGAAAACATTTGATGATAAACAAAATGCAATTTTCTTTTGCCAATTTAACCTTAACTTCTTCTTTGTTTTTTTAATATTTATAAAACAATAAAGTAAAAGAAGTAATGTAAAGTGGAAGAAATTTAAAAGCACAGAAAGGCACAAAACGTAAAGTAAATTGCAGGAAAGGTAGCAAAAAAGTAAAACTCAGAAAGACACGGAGCAGTAAAGTAAATGACATGAATTTGAAGTGCGGAAAGGATCAAAACAGGAAAGTAAATGACTGAAAAATAAAACAGTGTGGAAAGGCGCAGAACATGAAAGTAAATAATTAAAAAGTAAATGACTAAAAAGTAAATGCTAAAAAGTAAACCATTTTTAAGTGTTCTCTTGGGAACATCCTCTTACGTTTTGTCCAGTCTTTTAGTCCATCATTTCAAGTGGTTTTTAGAAAAAATGTATGTTTTGAGAAGAGATTTGGAAGACTTACCTCATGGGTGGAAGTCTCCGTCTTTTTCTTCTTTTCCCTTTACTTCTTCCTTTTTTATTTCTCTTTTTCTATCTTTGATTGGTTTTTGGGCTGGAGGTAAAGGAAGATAAAATTGTTGTTTCTTTGTAGATTTTAGAAAGAGAAAAGGGTGATGGAACAGTATTTTCGAGCTAACCAGAGGGATTTTTCAGAATGGGATTGATGTGCAAAAGTCTGCAAAAGACTTTGGCCAGGTGTTTAATGATGAAGGTGATTCTCCTACTGCATGAAATGTACATTTTAGCCCCTTACATTTGGTATTGAAGATTTGAATTTAGGAAATCCACCCCATAAGTCTTATAATAAGTGGGAAAATATAAGGTTCACTCCCAATGCCACTAATGACACTCCATTGAGGAATTCAAGACTCTGTCTTATTCCTGGGAAGTGCACATGAAGCAAATTGGGTAATATGAGCACCATTTGTTAAAAAATACAATTTTTAGTTTTTTCTTAAAATTGATTTGAAAATCATGAAATTAAAACATCCACAATATGATTGGAATTTTTAATTTTGAAAAGTAAAATAAAATTGACCACCAATTTGATGAATTCAACGAAAAACACAATTTTTGGGTCCAAATGAAAATATGCAAAACACGCAATTTCTTGAAATTAAAGGTTGAAAATCAAAATTAACCTTATTAAAAGTGATATTCCTTTAAAAAACCACTTTCAATCTAATAAATTTGACCCAAAAATAACTTTTAGAAATTTCAATTTTAACTCCAAAACTTTTTTAAATTGTCAAAATCATCAGGGATTTTAGACTTTTTTAGTTTTTTATTAAATTAAAATATTATGAAAGATTTAAAAATGAAATCTAAAGTTCAATTTTTTCCCTTTAAGTAGTTGTTGATCTTAAAATTTTGATGGACAATTAAATGTTGATATTTTTTGTGGAACTAATGAATTTATTGAGTGTTTCAGTGATAAAATTCTATTGATGTTTTAATCATGAAAAAATTGTTGAAGAAGTTTATAGATACAAGAGACTGACAAAAAGAAGAGTATTAAGAGACTAAAGATTTTGAAAAATTTAGAGAAAAACAACTCAGGTTAATTTTTTGTGAGGCAACGGTAGTTGCTCGGTGGAAGCGAGAACTCAAGTGGGCCAAGTAGTCTAGAGAGAGATAAAGAGAGAGAGAATACCAAGGTCGTGGCATAGTAAAAATCTAAGACCAATGCTAAGGCCTAGACGATGAAGAAGGGCTCTAATGCCGAGAAAATATTTGTGAGGGGCGACAACATGATGAAGAATGCCCTCAAAATAGTAGGCCAACCTCAGACTGAGCATGATGAAGAGAGGGCTCAAGTGCCCGAGATCAAACATCAGGCCATGGTCGAGTGGAAGAGCTCGCAATAATATAAAAATCTACTAGAGGACTCCAATGATGAGTACTTTGATGACAAATTCTAGGATGAGAAGAGTCGCATCATGGAAAAATATTCTGAGTTAGATCTCTCTAACATGTATTCGCTCGGGATGGCTCATAATGGCTTGACCCTTCAAGACATAATAAACTATTTGGGGTTCGGGGACTACAACCTTTCCACCAAGGCATAGTAGTTGGGCCAAAAAAGGCAGGAGACTCCTAAGGAAAAACCCCGAGCATACATTGGTCCCCGCGATTGGGTCGCCCTCTAATCAGGCTCAAGTCTAGATTTTTTTTTTCTTTCCAGGTAAAGCCTTTGGGCCACCTCTTGTAAAGCCTTCTTGTTAGAGATAATGTCTATAGAGAATTTTAAGCATACTTATTCTAGTAATAATTTCAAGTAAATAATAAAATATATTTGAATATTATTATAATATCAATGTTGTTATAGACCATGAATGTTGAGTAGAATGACTAACAATTTAATATGATTAAATAGGAGGAGACTAAAAACATTTGGTAGCTCAGTATTCTAAATTATTCCTAATCGGTATTGGACAATTGAAAAGAGTCTTCAACAATTTACGATAGCTTGATATGATGTTCTTTCTTTGAGAATGATGAGTCTCAATCCATTAATAAGGAATACTGAGACATCTATAGGGGGACTTACAAAAAGTAGTAAGAGATCGAACATGATCATTCTTCATATCCTACATGTTAACTTTGCATAAGTCAAAATAGGATATATTGTTGAATGTAAGCCCTATAGTCAATCTTAGAATCTTACAGTTAAGGCTTATGTCTATAAAAGGTTTCACTTTCAAGTATTAATAAAAGGTATCTATTGATATTATTCTTGCAATTATATCTTTATTGTTGTAGATCTTGAATGTTGAGTAGAATGTCTGACTATTTATTGTGATTAAATAGGAGAAGACCAGGGAAATTTTTAATCTCGATATTCTAAATATTCTTGGTCGTTATAGTATTGTTGAAAAGAGTCTTCAACAATCTAGGCTAGTTTGATTTGATGCTTTCTCATTGTGAATGGTCAGACTTAATCCATCACTATAAAATACTGGAACATCAGTAAGAGGACTTATTAAGTGGTAGTAAAAGATCGAACGTGATCATTCTTGATATCTTACATTGTAGTTTTTCTCAAGTCAAAATAGGATATCTGAGATGAAAAGAGTTACGTCTATATGAACATAGCGAAATTTTAAAAAAAATTAATAAAATAACCTTCACAAATAATTTCCTAAATATTGATCTGGCTGCGATAATACGAAACTGTTGGCCCAGTGAGCTGCCCAAGAGAGAGGGTGAATTGGATAGTATTAAAAATATCAGAATATAACACTTCAAAAACCAAACAATTAATTTTAGCCTAAAATTAATTATTATCTTTTATAGCAGCTGATTATATATTATCAACTAGGTGCATACCTAAACAACAAAATATAACAATGTAAATAAAGCAGCATACTACGATATATCTTGGTTCACCAAGTTACTCTTGGCTAATCCAGTCCTCCGAGCCTCACAGAAATTCGCACCCACTAAATTCAAGATCCCTTTAAAGGTAGGAACCAAACCCTCACAAAGATTCTTTTCACAAGCTCAGAATTAAGATTTACAATTCCTTTTCCCAGACTCATGAATATCCTTTTCTTTTTTCCAGGCTCAAGAATAATTTATCTTTTTACAGGCTAAAGATTAACAATTCTATTACAGGGAGAATCACGGCCTAATTCTTTTTATACCTTAGACTCAAGAATTAAACCTCACAATCACTCCAAGTATCCTTTTCCTAAGTAAGGATGTAACTTTTACAATTCACTCACAAATTCAATCAATGAAGAATTAACAGTTAATCTTTTTATACCTTAGGCAAAGATCAAAACCTTAATATCTTTATCAGAAGAGATTGAAACCAGCTACCATTGATTAGACACTCCTAGTAGTATCTAATCCGACATTCAACTACCAATTACAAACAATTGATAAGTGAATTTTTCACTCGGAGCTTCTACCACCCCAGATAAATTCATACTCAATTAATGTCCCTATACTAGTGATAGAAAAGTGATAATTTCAAAATATGATAAATAAAGATGCGTAGCAAGCAATTAAGCACGTAATCAGATTTTCTCAAGAAATTGTTTCAAAAATAATTTTCAATAAAAAATTCGAAAAACAATTTCAAAGATCACATTTTAAATAATAAATAATATAATCAAGCAACAATTAATAGTAAGTAATTTGGAAAGATCTCACTAGGATTCCACCGAAAGAATAATGATTAGTAATGCAATTTCAAATCGGTGATCGAACAAATAATCTCCAAAGAATGATTCTCAAGAAAGATATCACAAACTCTCAGTATGATAACTCTTTGAAAGCACAAGAGCTGAATAGCTCAAAATAAATTCAAATTATATTGATATATGATCCACTATGGAAGTGAGAAATGTAGGTCTATTAATAATGGAATAAAACATGCCCTTCAATTACTAGTTCTCATAAATCATGACATTTAATTACACCAATAGATCCTCTATATCATAATGATTCATTCCTAGTTTAATTCACTTAAAATATCTCTTAAAATATTCAATTAAGTCCCTCAAACTTTTATTCAAACTCAATTAGATAAGATTAAAAGAATTACATGTACCAAATTCAAAAATATCAAAACTATTTGAACCATATTTATAGGAATAATTAATTATTAATTAAATAACTCAAAACATATAAGATCCTTAAGATATCTCACATATCTTAACCATAAAATGGCTAGAAATGACTATTTTTTTTAATAAAATACAAAATTCCATAAATCCTGAAACAACTCCATCTGTCGACCGACTAAGGCCCATCAGTCAACTAGCCAATTCAAGATGTAGCCAAGCCAAAAATCCTTCGCCCATAGGTCGATTACCCATACTTCATCTGTCAACCGGACGTTCAGGATGTTTCACAAGTCGACGTATCTGTCGACTTAGAGATCCAGAGAGTTCTTCTTTTAGCCATAGGTCGACTTACCTATCGACCGACTGATTCAGAGAGTTCATTTTTAAAGCATAAGTTACCTGTCGATCGAATAATTCAAGGAGTTTGCCTCATAAACACAAGTCGACTTACCTGTTGACTGATCGTTTCTGGAACTTCTCTCTCAATTCAATTTCTTCAACATTTTCATCCCTTTAACCGATTTCTTTTTTCTGTTAGCTCCACTGAATCTTAAATTCAATTTTAGTCAATTATCTTTATTTCTTTTTCAATTACACATAGGAACAAATAATATAACTAATTAGGATCTTATAAAAACACACATAAATTAAAAAAAACTTTTTGTGTCGTGTATGATCCTAATCGAGATACACTAAGAGTTAGAATTTAACCTGAGTTGTTTTCCCTAGGTTCTTCAATTTCTTCAAACTCTTAATCTTCTATCATCTTTGTCATTATCTTTAGCATTGCCACAATATCATTATGATCATTTTCATCACTATAACTAATAAACTGAAGCACTCCATAAAATCGATAGTTCCACCAAAAATATCAACATTTAATTGTCCATCAAAATCTTATGATCAACATAAATTGTAAGACCGCCATCGTAGCAGGTACGTCATTTCAGTGGTGTAGTAAAGTAATGGTGAAAATTCGGGGTGAAACTAGGACCATTAAAAATTCAAATAAAAAGTTTAGGGGTCAAATTGAAAATATAGAAATAGTAAATCCCAATTTAGGGAAGTAAATTGACATGTAACATTTAAGTTAAACTTTCAGGGGTGGAATTGAAAATGTTAGAAACCTTTAAAATTAAAAAGGAGTAAAATCAGGGTTTAAAGGAAATTGGGGGAGGAAAGAGCAATTAAGGGAAAATGTTTTTTTTTATTATTTATACACACCCACACGCCGACGGTCGGACAAAACGCATGGCCGACAAGGAATCCGAAGCCACTAATTACATGCACCGGTGGTTGTGATAAAAAACCGAATCCTATGATCAAGAGAAAAAAAAATGGGAAAGGAAGGAGAAACATAGAAGAGAGAAAGAAGAGAGAGAATGTGGGTATCGGTTCGGGTAGGTGTTCCGGTCGACGTCACGGGTGTTCCGTCTTCGGGAAGGTGGGGCGTGATCGGAGCACGGTCGGTCGCCGGCGAGTCCCAAAGCAGAAAACAGAAAACGAAGTGAGGGAGAGGGAGTCGTCGGTGACGTCGTCGTCCGGCGGTAGGTTAGAGAGAGAAAGCTTGCCGGCGACGAAAACGCAAAACAGAAAAATTGAAACGCAGCATGGGTAGGTGTTCGGGTTCTTCGTATGAGTGTGTGTCGGTCATGTGGCGTGTGCATGGTGGTATGGGGTGTCGCCGGAGTTGTCGCCGGAGTTGGTTAGTTGAGAGAAAGGTTCAGCCGGTGGACAATTCATCCGGTTGGTGAGGTGGGTGTTCGGTCGGTCCGTCCAGTTCGTCGGCGGAGTGGTAAGACGTGTGTGTGTGTATGTGATCGCCGGAGGGGACTTCGTCGACGGTGAGCCGCCGATCGGTGAGTTAGAGAGAGAAAGTTGTGTGTATGCGGGTGTGTCTGCTGTGCGTGTGATAGCGAGTATCATGGTTGTTGTGGGTGAGAGTTCCGAACGTCGAGTATGGATGTGTGGGGGGCAACGTGAGTGGCCGTCAATGGTGGTGGCGGTAATTTGGTGGGTAGGTGCACAGGGTGATGGGGTGGTCGGAGAAGGTTGGTGATCGGTAGTAGGGGATAGAGTAGGGCCGGCGGTGAGGGCGGCAAGTCGTGGGAGGCCTCCGGTGGGTGGTAATGGTAGAGAGAGAGAGAGATGGCCGGCCGGGAAAGGTTGAACGGAAACAGGAAACCGAAACAGGCCCGACCAGAACAAGAAAGAAGAAAAAAAAAAAAAAAGAAAAAAAAAAAAGAAAGAGGAATTGCAGAAACTACCCCAGGGGAATCCAAAATTCATCTTGTGGTCGCCAAATGTTTCGGAAACAGGTGAAGCTTCGATCGATTATTTAATTTTCATTAAATTAAATTTCAATTAGTATTATAAATCCTAAAACCATAATAATGTCGTAACGATTAATTAATTTTAAGTACGTGGTATGTAAAATTAGTAACGATTCGGGAAATAGAGTTTGCATCATATGATTAGGATATTTTAGATAAGATATTAATTTAGACTCTGCCACTATTAGGTTCGCAAGCACTGGCGTCCAGATAGAGTGCGGACAATGTCAGTGGTGCAAAACGGGGATCGAGGTGAGTGTACTGTCTTCTTACCAAATTATTTTCTATATAAATATGAGATGAAAATTGTGATTACCTAAACTGTATGAATTTATAAATGATGTGGATCAAGCAGGATTTAAATGAATTGGTAACTGGACTGTGATAGATTTCGAAAAGAAAGCCGAAAATGAATTCCGCTAAATTTGGTGAAATTAGACGGTGGTTTTAAAAAGAAAATAAGAAATATTTATTTTCCTAAAAATACCTGGTTTTATAAAAATAACGGATGGAAAAATGGTTTCGATAAAAATCGGATGTTTCTTTAAAAGGAAGTGCAAACTATGATTTTTGAATTTAAAAGTGGATATTCACCCGTCTGGCATAGTCCAGCGGAGCGTTGTTTCACCCGTCTAGCATAGTCCAGCGGAGCGTTGTTTCACCCGTCTGGCATAGTCTAGCGGAGTGTTGTTATATCCCGCTAGGAAGGCATATCCTACGGGATACGGTACCGTTGCAACTCCTGATCGTGAGGTTAAAACGATCACTAGGGCTGGCCAGTGTGTGTGTGTTGGAGGTGGGTGTTTGAGATTTGTGCTTGAGATGTGGTGTGTTACGTATATTGATTTATTTGATATTATTTATTATGATGATTGGTATGATTTTATACTAAGATGAATCTGGCTAGAACTTATCTGTAGCGCCTATTTCCATTGCTTAAATACCTGTGTTTGATCCATACTAAATTGTGGAAATATTTGGAACGTATTAATATGATAAAAATATTTTACTAAGAAAGCAGTACACTCGCAGGTACAACGGCTAGGAGTCGGTCCCCCTACTGGCACTAGGTAGAGCTGCGTGATGGAGTCATAGAGGTGTGTTTGAGAGAAGTTGTCCAAGACGAACATGTAAAAAGGTACATAGATGATTACTGTTTGTTAGTAATAATTTGGGAAGGGTGTGTCCCCCTTTTTAAATGTTTGTATTATGTGGTGGGAACATATTGTCTTTCATTTGGTTATTTTGGGTATTGGTGATGTCAGAGTTGTAGTCACGCCAGCCACGGGATGACGGGTTCCGGGACGGGTCGTGACATAAACGATTAATGAAACATTAAGATTAAATTATATTGAAAATTTATATCTCTTTCGATACTTCAGCCTCATAGCCAGTAGTTCCCATGGCATGGTTTAGAAAGATTGTTCCAAGAGCGATAAGATCGAATATGTGCATGAGAAATGATCTTCGAATAATGGTACACGTGTCCCACCTCTGCGGTATCCGCATAGAGAATATCACGAAAGAAGAGTGTTCTAAAGATATATAAGATCAGATCTAATCCCAAGAATCTAAAACATCACTAATTTTGATGCAGGAGATAGCCAAATTCAAAACCAGTAGTACAGTATAGAAAACAGATATCATAAACATAAAGATTTGTGAGAGAACAAAGGGGAGGATGTGGCCACAACATGTTGGCTGATTTCTACAAGGTTGGGCGGCCAATTTGGCTTCCCTTCCTTATAAATATTGTCCATGGTTCAAAATCCTAGGCCCCTTCTTTTTCTATTTGCATTTTACCCCCAAACTTCGTAAGTTCAACATTACTATCTATTTTTTTCAAGAACTTCTAACCTCAATTCCCAATTTTTGTGTGACCCATTAGGTTTATAACAAAAGATGCTGAATGGTGAAAATAATTAATTAATTAATTTACTAATCAATTAAAAATTTGAACAATTATAATTTTGCCTTTCCAAAAGAAAACTATTTTTCCCTTTAAGGCTTTTCTCCGACTATAGTTGTACGACGTCTCTCATGTCATAGCCATGTACAGTTGGTAAGAATTTAATTAGAGAAGCCCCTCAGACATGATATGTGTACTCTATGATCTCTCTATCTGTGTACCCAAAATAACCAATAGGATATGGTTAAGTAAAAAATTTCTAGTCCAATCATATGTATTTGATTGATAATATAATTTCTTATGATATGCGATAGGAATCTCATTCCATTTATCACATTATTCTGGTTAGAGGTTTGGTGAATTATATTAAACCAAATCACACAGATCATGTCTTTTTTTTGTTAAGAGTGATGGATACTTTCTTTCATAATCGTATATTACCATGTATATCCCACTATACCCAATGAATACATTCGAAGGCCCATGGTTAGTGATAGTTGCAAAATACATATCTACTTCTAAATCAGATTTGGTAGTTTTTGAGTGTTTTAGTTATATTTAATTGCTTTTTAGTTTGTTTTTATGTAATTCAGGTGTAAGGACGCAAACAAGAGACAAACGAGCAAAAATGGTAGAAAAACAGTGAATAAATGATGAAAAAACAAGGTTTTAAGATTACAAGAGCCACCGCCGAGGCGGTGAGAATGCAGAGGATGCTTAAAATGTGAGCAGTCCCTCGGCTTAGGTGAAAATTCCACCGCTTAGGCGGAGAAGAGGCAGAAACTTTGGAGTAGTCCCACGGCCTAGGCGTAGATTCCACCGCCTAGGCGGTGACCTTTGCACAGCAAATAGATATTTTGAGATATTTTGAAACCTTGTGCCTATTAATACCTATTATACCATTTCCCTTAAGAACTCTTGGAGCATGGAACGTCCCTAACCTTAGGAGCTTGATTCTTAGCCATTCTTGAAGAGGATATTTATCATCCGGAGAAGAGAAAACATTGGCGGATCGATCTTTGGCGACAGTGGATCACTCCACTTTAAGATTTGATCTTTCTTTCTTTGTAATTTAATGTTTTATTGTAAATGATGATAAATCCCTCTTGGTTTGTAGTTTCAATGGCCAATATCATGTTAGATTAGATAAATATTAGCTAGGGATCGATGTAGTTGTGTAAATACTCGTTTGGCTTAATATATGTTTCTTTAACGGTTGTTTGTTTTTAATTCTGATTGTGTTTATCATTTTATGACGACTTTAATATGCTTGTTAAGGTATTAGGGTTGGATTTGAGAATACGGGGTTTAACACTCGGGAGAGATATCCCCAGATTCGGACTAGGGTAAACACATTGTTACGATCTAATGACTCGGGAGGGCATTAGTTAGTGTGCAATTGATGACGTTGGGTCAAGTCTCATGGGGCCTAGAATCGTTAAGACGTTGAGGGGGATCTTTTCGTTGACACGAAGTCGTGTATTCCCTCGTTTTACACTCGAGAGAGGTGGCGGAGGAGTTTTAGAATCGAGATTGTTGGATACCATAAACTCCGTTATTGTTAACTAAAACGAAATCAAACATGTATTAAGTGAATGAAATCAATCCCTAGTTAATCAACTTAGTTAGGATGAACCCACTAATTGTAATTTATCTTAGTTTTAATTAGTTTAATTTAAATCATTTCTTTAACCGTCTGGATAATAGGAGATTATGCAAATTGCGATACTCAATTATTCAACCCTTCCTTGTGGGAACGATATCCGATCTTAAAAGATCCACTATATTAAAACTAGACATCGTGTACTTGCGAGTAGTCAATACGCGAGCGTGTAACAAATGCTTTGCCGTACAAGTTCTTGGCGCCGTTGCCAGGAATGGTGTTGATTGCGTAGAATTAATATTGTGACTAAGTAGTTGAATATTAATCCAGACAATTCTTTTGTTTTATTTTCTTTTAATTTTTTTTGTTTCATTTGTTGTGATCAAACAGTGCGTCCAACGTGGAAAAAGTTGAAATTCTTGACTCTTGATCTAGAGATCGAGCTTACGTTGAAAAGGATAAGGAGAGAGACAAGAAAACTTAAATACCTTGAATCGTGATCCAATGGAGCATTTTTTTTCCCCAAATTCTTTGTCTATTAGGGATTTTGGTGAAAAATGCTCAATCAAGTCCAACTAGGGACGTTAAATCAAGCACGTCACATTTGTTTTTTTATCTAAAACTGAGGGTATCACGTTTTACTCGGTTTTTGCTATTTTTTTTTTTTTTTTAGGTCGGAATGTGTTTGGAGGTAAATTAAGGAGTGAGGATACTCGGAGATGTGTTTCACACTGAAAATCGTTGAAAAAGCGAAGTGGAAACGCATGGTGTGGTGCCTTTGTGTGAAAACTTGAAGAAAAAATGAAAATCCAGCAGCAGACTCACCGCCGAGGCGGTGAAAATTCAGGATGTCAAGTTTTCAGCATAAACGTTTCATCGCCAAGGCGATGATACTACCATCGAGACGGTGAAATGACATAATGCATATGGTTTTAAAAAAAGCGCTCACACCGCCGAGGCGGTGATCCCACCGCGGCAGCGGTGAGGCCTCTGTTTGATTAAAACCAACCCGCTAATACAAAAGTGCCACAACCACTTCAAAAACTCCAAATTTTCTCCATTTTCATCCTCCCAAACCTTTTCAAACCCTCAAATTCATAATTCCATTTACAAAATTTGTGATTTCCACCACAAATCAAATTCCAAATCCTATTTTTGCGATTTTCTTCATTCTCTATGAGATTTTGGTTTGATTTTTTATGATAAACTAAATTTCTATGGATTGTTAAATTGTGTGAAACAAAGTTGCATGCTGCATTGTTCATATTTTGTTGAAACGTTATGATTAGTGTGTGCTCAAGGTCAAATCCAACGACTCTTTGGCGAGCGCTTCGGCATTGAAATGAGTGTTTATCCACCTATGCCACATGTGCTGCCATACCTTTTGCAACCGTCACAATTTCCATTCCGACGTGATAGTGGTGGCGATGACTTTCCTCCAACGAACGGTAAGGGGTGAGACTTTGAAGTCTTAACCCCTAGGTATGTGTCCATACCCAATTTTACTTGTCATTGCTATAAACTGTTATTGGGTTCGCTGCTTAGTCAATAAGGACACTGAATCTTTTTAAGTTTGGGGAAATGTTCATCATGTTTTACGTTATTGAAGAAAAATGTGAAGCAAATTTATTTATTTTTGTATGTAAAACTTTAAACTTTAGTTAAGTTTTATTTTAATTTTTGTTTATGCGTGTTAAATTCTTAGTTTAGAGTATGTATGTTAGTATTTAGATTTAATATAGTATTATGTATGTATGAAATCGTATATGTTCGATAAGTTGTTGAATTCGTCTAGGGCCATTTCCCGATGATGAAAATTATCTCTTAATTGTATATCGAGGTCGGGGATAATGCTAGGCATGTGTGTTTTGTGTGATTAGTATGTCAATTGGGTAAAAATTATTATGATCCTTCAATCGCACGATCGCATGAACTCAGTGTATAATTATTTGAATAAATTGACGATGATTATTCAGTGATAAGTTCATGACAGAAAAGAGGAATCTAGAACTTGATTTGGGGTAGACTTGAGGCGAAATTATAGGTGAGGTAATTCCGGAGGCATGATTTAGGCCTCCACTTTTATCGCTTGAACCTTTTGAAGCTAACCTGAAAAATTTAATCCCTCGTTACCTTGTCGAAGTTGATAATCATTTCAATTTTGAACACGTTTCAATACTCAATCCAATTAATTTTTTCCAAACCGTTATCGCTAATCCTAAGTTTCAAAATTAGTGAAATCAAGTTAGCGTTAATTTATGCTGCTTGAAGTGAGCGGGCGGGGTTTCGGATGAATTTCTATTGATTTGGTATTAGTGTATTCACTTGTCATTCTCTTAAATTCCTTTTTGCACACTCCTAAAAAAATTTAGAAATTCGAATAAGTCTGGGGTTGTGTTATGTAATCCTTCTTGCATACTCCTATAATTGTCGAAATTCGAATAAGTTTAGGGGTGTGTTATGTTCTTAAAAAAAACAAAAAAAAAACTATGTGAATATAGTTTTTATTTTCATTTCTTTCAACAAGTGAATACAACGTTCCTAAAATCTTGTTCAAGGTTGTATTTTCAATATTTGGCGGTACGAGAGAGTGATATAGCTACAAGCGTTTGTGCCTCGGGTATCGTTCAATCTATAACGATTTTCTGTTTTCTATTTTTACGATACCCTTGGTCGTTCTCCAAAGCCAAACCAATCCCTATTGATCTCTGTGAATATCCGAACCTATATTAGTTGATAGTTGAGTCCAATCAAGCGTATGGTTTTCCTGAATCCTTTAAGATTTAAGTCATGAGCTTATCTACTGAATAATCCAATATGGAGTTTGGTTAGTTATACATTTGAGCTCTCACACACACATTTTTCAAATGGATCTAGAATGGTTTTTATTGAAATTGAGTGTTGAAATTCTAGAACACCACTTGGTATGTATTGTTTCCCGAACTTGATCAGATTGAGGGATGTTGAGAGAGGACCAACTTGGTTTCTTCGATTGAATTTAGAACTCGCATGCATATACTTCTTCTTTGTTATGTTTATTCATTTTTAGATTAGTTGTTAGTTAATTATGGTAGTTAGTTTACTTTAGTGTTAGGGTGTTTTGCTATAGGACTAGCAAAATTCCAAGTTTGGGGGTATTTGATAGGTGTAAAATACCTATCTACTTCTAAACTGGATTTGGTAGTTTTCGAGTGTTTTAGTTATATTTAATTGTTTTTTAGTTTGTTTTTATGTACTTCAGGTGTAGGGACGTAAACAAGAGACAAACAAGCAAAAACGGTGGGAAAACGATGAAGAAACAAAATTTCAAGATTACAAGAGCCATTGCCGCGGCGAAGAAGCCACCGCCGAGACGGTGAGAAGGCAGAGGATGCTTAAAATGAGAGCAGTCCCTCGGCCTAGGTAGAAATTCCACCGCCTAGGCGGAGAAGAGGCAGAAACTTTGGAACAGTCCCACGGCCTAGGCGGAGATTCCACCGCCTAGGCGATGGAACGACAGAACCTTAACCGACTTAACCTCTGCCTAGGCGGAGATTCCGCCGCCTAGGCGGTGACCTCTGCACAACAAATAGATATTTTGAGATATTTTGAAACCTTGGGCCTATTAATACCTATTCTCCTACTTCCCTTAAGAACTCTTGGAGCATGGAACGTCCCTAACCTTAGGAGCTTGATTCTTGGCCATTCTTGAAAAGGATATTCATTATCCAGAGAAGAGGGAACATTGGCAGAACGATCTTTAGCGACTGTGGATCACTCCACTTTAAGATTTGATATTTCTCTCTTTATTTCTCTATTTGTAATTTAATGTTTTATTGTAAATGATGATGAATCCTTCTTGGTTTGTAGTTTCAACGGCCAAGATCATGTTAGATTAGATAAATATTAGCTAGGGATCGATGTGGTTGTGTAAATACTCGTTTGGTTTAATATATGTTTCTTTAACGGTTGTTTGTTTTTAATTCTGATTGTGTTTATAATTTTATGACGACTTTAATATGCTTGTTAAGGTATTAGGGTTGGATTTGAGAATACGGGGTTTGACACTCGGGAGAGGTATCCCCGGATTCAGACTAGGGTAAACACATCGTTACGATCTAACGATCCGGGAGGGCGTTAGTTAGTGTGCAATCGATGACATTGGGTCAAGACTCACGTGGCATAGAGTCGTTAAGACATTGAGGGGGACCTCTTCGTTGACACGAAGTCGTGTATTCCCCCGTTTTATACTCGAGAGAGGTGGCGGAGGAGTTTTAGAACCGAGATTGTCGGATACCATAAACTCCGTTATTGTTAACTAAAACGAAATCAAACATGTATTAAGTGAACGAAATCAATCCCTAGTTAATCAACTTAGTTAGGATGAACCTACTAATTGTAATTTAGCTTAGTTTTAATTAGTTTAATTTAATCATTTCTTTAACTATCTGGATAATAGGAGACTATGCAAATTGCGGTACTCAATTATTCAACCCTTCCTTGTGGGAATGATATTCGATCTTAAAAGATCTACTATATTAAAACTAGACCTCATGTACTTGCGATTAGTCAATACGCAAGCGTGTAACAAACGCTACGACGTACAGTTAGGGAATAACATTTAGTATTATCAAACTATAGCAATCCATACATGTAATTTACAGTACCTCAAGTACAAAAGCTCGCAGAATCCGTCATACCTCATATATCCTATATTAATTGGAGCAAAACTACTATGTAGGATATCAAGGATGATCACATTCAGTTTCTTACTATCACTTAGTAAGTCCTCTTGCAACTATTTCAGTATCTCATACTAATGGATTGAGACTCACCATTCTCAAAGAGAAAACATCGGATCAAGCTAGCCTAAATTGTTACGACCGTTTTCAACAATTTAATACTAACTAGGAACATTTAGAATGTCGAGATACCACATATCTTTGGTCTCCTCCTATTTAATCACATTAAATAGCCAGACATTCTACTCAATATTCAAGGTCTATAGCAGCATTGATATTATTACAATCAAAGTACATTTTATTATTATGTGATATTATTACCAGAAACAATCCAAGACAGGATTGTTTATAGGCCTTAACTCTAACAATCTCCCACTAGCATTATAGACAATTTGGTAAAGTATCAAATACTTAGTCTAACTAACCACTGTAAAGTTAGGGCCTTAGTGAGTGTATTTGTCACATTTGCATGTTGTGTATACTATCTATTTTGATATATTGATTTTTAATGAATACATGAACTCCTAGTGTTTGGATATTGATGAGACCAAGGTTCCTTGGCTTGAGCTATAACCCCATCATTGCCATAATATCGAGGTGTGACTCAAAGGTTAGAACCAAAGTTGGACAATTGAACTTTTTAATCCTTACACTTGATAAACTTCATCGGATGGGGTTATGAACTCGGTATCGATAGTAGAATCTGAAGTTTTGGATCTCATCCATAACTTCTCCACCAACGACCCCACCTATCAAGATATAATAATATCCGAAAAGACTAACAATTATTCAAATCGTATTTAAAATTCGATACCGTGAATCCATTAATATGATGTTCTCATTCTCCATATTACAGAAATATATCCTTAGCCTAAAGTACTTTAGGTTATATTTCCTTATCATTTAATAATCTCTGTTTAAATGAAATTGATATCCTTTTGTCAAGCAAAGAACGTGCCTGTTCTTAGCACATAGCACAAAATACTTGAGACTTCTAGTCGGAGCCTAGGACTCCGGACGGCAACGGCATTGGCATAATTGTCACATGCCACATTTCACAGTTGCGCCCTACCGTAGGGGAGCTGTCGGCAGCACAGGAAGCGCTCTTCCAACACCGAAGTGCCCTACCCGCTGCCATGATTCCACGTGGCAGTAGGTGCTGCTGCGGTCGTGCCCATCACCACGGCGGTGTAATAGAATTCTATAAGATTTGGTATTTTAGATATTTAGGAAGAAAAATCAAATGTTGATAAGGCATTTTAATTTGAATTTTAAATGTTGCCTGTATCATATTTGATATCTTTAAAAAAAATATCAAATCAAATATGGTATATTACTCAAAATTTAACTTTTAAAACTTCCTAATGTAAATATTTAATTAATCATTTTAAATCATTGGAAACATAAATATGTTTACCAAACGGGGTCCACATTACTAAGGAGAGCTCTTGTGAAAAGAATATGAGTTATCATTTACTTTGTCAAGATGAGGGATTAATACAAATAAATAAATAAAAGTGAATTTAAAAGCACAATAATAATATATATTGTAAAGAAAAATATGTCTATAAGGACAAAACACCCATAAACCATCAATTGAAGTTCAATATTCTGTATTGATATTCTTCTCACCATACATCTTAAACAAACATATTGATTGCGGTTCACAAATTAATACAATGTGTTTAACAACATACACATCGACTTTATCAAGCAATTGAAAGAAGATGAAGCAGCCAAAGGAAACCACAAAATTGAAATGAAAGTTCATCCAAAGAGCATTTTGTAATGATTTGACAGGTACATTTGCAATGCGACATCAATCCATTAAATACACCTCCAAACAAGCTTGTTGTCACAACGTACATAAACGTTCCTTCCCCAAATTGCAAGCTCGATATACAACATGCCTAAATTAATTAGCTAGAGAATAAATTCACGAAATTCAACCATCAAAATTAAAAGCTAATAATTTCACCCTGTTGATTTCACAAGCAATTTGAATAGAGATCTTGAGCTTCTGCCTTCCTTTTTTTTTTTTTCATCCAAGGACACAAGAAAATTATAATGAATAAATAAATAAATACCACTTAATTTAAAGCTTAAGGTGAGTATGATAAAAAAAAATTGAACATTCCTTTGGGTAAAAGAAGGAATAAACAATAAAAGAAAATTAATCAAGATATCATTATGTTGGCTAAAATGCCTAAAAACATAATAATCATAACCCCCCAAAAGATATTTAGATTGATCAAGTGATTTCTATCAACTGGAAGTAAAATTATCAAATCAAATCAAATAAAATCATCAATAGTAAATCCACACTGCCAAAGGATCACATGGTTGGCACATTGAACAAAAATTATTGAAAAAAATGTCGTTTTAAAAGAGAAATCACACTAATTGTTGTCTCTCCATTAATACTATCCAAAGGGTTAATTCAAGCTGTTTTCATAAAATCAATTTATAAATCAAATGTAAAACACTTAAAAAATTGAAGTTTATTGAGATAAACATAAAAGGAAAGTCTCAGACCAGACATCTTGGACGAATTTGAAGCAACAAATGGTGCACTAGATAGTAGGATAGATTCTCATTCATCCACGAACCCAAACGCAATCCATCTCGCTTCAATCTTGCAGTCTCTTTTCCACTAAGATTTGGAGTCAGGATCTTCCACCAATGACATCAACATCTCTCCAACCGGCTTAGTGTAGACACGGTATTTTGACAAATCCACAAAAATGTTATACTTACTTTATTTTTTATCTTATTTTATTTTCAGAAAATACAAAAAAAAAAAAAAAAAATAGAGAGAAAAAATAAAGAATAGAAAAAACAGGAAAAAAAAAAGGAGAAATAAAAGAAAATAAATAATAAAAAAAGAAAATAAATAAAAGAAAAATAAAAATAAAAATTTTATTTTCCTTGTCGAAATGAAAGTAGGTTTCCTTTTTTTCCCATGTTTCCTTTTCTCGTTCCTTTTGGGTCTTGGTTTCCTTTTTCTCGCCGAATTAGAACTAGGGTTTCTAGAACTTTTCACTCTCCATTCTTTCCTATAAATAGAACCCTCCTCCTCCTAATTTAGACAAAAATTCAAACAGAAATCCTTCGGGGAGATTCAAAAATTGAGAGAAAAATCCCTTAAAGAGTGATTATCAAAGAAAACTTTTTCAGGAAGCTGTCTGCAAGAGAAGAAAAACCCGAGCATCGGGAATCTTGATCAGAACAGATATGTTTTCTGATTTTTAATTCTTTTTCATTATTTCTTTTGTTTCTCGTAATTTAAATTCTTGCAAGTTTATTTTCTTTTGTAATTGTTCGATGACTTAATGAAAACGCCGGGACAAGATTCCCCGTTCTCAATTTGAACATCTGAGTGTTAGATGAGGACACTCATATCTAGTTATTTTTTTTTTTATTTGTTTCAATTTGTATATATAAATAAAAAAAACAAGTCATCTGATGATCTAATGAAAACATCGGGGCAGGTTTCTTGTGCTTAAACTTAGTTCTCGAGGGTGAGGTAAAGGATATTTAATTCTTTATTTTTCTATTTTTCTTTCCTTTTATTTTCTTTTATTTCTCATAAAAACCCTAAAAAAATGTCCAAAAACCCAAAATAAATAAATAATAAAACCTTAGTTTGTAAGAATTAATCTCTGCAAACCTTAGGATGAATTCGATGATTCGATAAATTGTGAGAGAGTTTTTCCATGACCTTGTTTCAATTCCCTAAGTAGAGTGAAATTTAGAAACGTTCGGTTTTAAGAAATCTCTTCTTTCAGTAAACCTTTTTATGGGATTCCGCTTAAATTTTGGAAAGATTAATTTTAACAAACTTTTTTTTCCACAATCTTCCATTGATTCTCATCTCCATAAAATTTGAGAGAATTTCAAATCGGGATTTTCTTGGATTAATTGGAAAATTTAAAATAGACATCATTTGCATTATTTAGACGGCGTGTTTAGGATACTGTTACCACTTTCACTTTTTTATATTTCATTACATATAGTTTCTTTTAGACTTCATAATCCCTATTTATTTTTTGTATCATTACATATAGGTTTTTTTAAATTTCATAATCCATGTCACTTTTTCTCATTTAGTTACAACATGTATACCACTTGCACTTTTTATATATATTAGATAATTAAATCATTGCCATGCATAATCACATTAATTCATATAGTTTTCCTTGATTTATTCCCGTTTTGCATTGGCACATTTAAATCAAAACCATTTTTGCATAACAATCATTTAAGTAATTTTAGGCCACTTTTGTATAAGTAAAATAGAATTAATATCATGATAGTTTTTACATTCATAATTTCATTTTTTTTTTACTTATTTTATTTTGCCCATTTAAATCAAAGAAATCCCTTTGAAACATATATAAAACCATCCCCTGGGGACCATTCTTGTTGAATCTTTAATATTTGATAAGAGGTCATACTGGGGAACATTCCCAAAAATACAAAAATTTGTCCCATCTTATTTTTGAAAAATACCAAAAAGATTTCATAAGAAGAAAATGATTTTAAAATAAAATAAAGTGTTCGAACGTAAATTAATTAGACATAAGATATCGTTTTTGGAAAGACGTCTTGGGGTGCCTAACACCTTCTCCGAGTGTAACCGACCTCGAGCTTTTAAATGAACCTTTGGTTTGACCGTATTTTTTGGAGTCAATTTTTACTTAGGCCTTTTAAAAATTCGGTGACCTAACATACCATTTAAATTCAATGCTAGGTGGCGATTCCTTATTTTAAAATAGTCTAAGTATTTTTCTGAGAAAATTGGCGCTTTCAAAAATTCCTCTCCTTTTTACGCTCTTATTGTTTCATATCTTTTTCCTTTCGGAAAATTGGGGCGCATCACTTAGAATCCATGTCTCGTGATTCACATAGTAGTTATTGTTCTTCTTTCGATATGCAGATCCAAAATTCCTGTGATACTGTATTGAAATTATTGCACGTGACTCACCATCGATAAGCCCTACATTACGTCTTCATTTAGAGCTAAGCATGCCATTTGAAGACAAATAATAAAACTAAACAATAAATTTAAGAATGAGGGAGGTGGAGATCACCGATGAAGATGGGAAGAACAAGGTCTTTATGGCTTACTAGATATTGCAGATAATCTAAGAGTGGGAGAACTATTTTGCAATAACCATATTTGCTTATAATAAAAATATATTAATTGAGTGCAAATTTGTTATTGACACTAATCAATTACTCAACAAAACAACAATACAAGGGAACATCTAAGGTTACATTTGGGTAAGAAATTTGATAAATTAATGGAATTTCAAAATTTAGGATTTTGAAATCCTATTATTTATAAATTTCTTATTTAGATAACTTTTTTAGATGAAGAATTTAATTGTGTAATTTCATAATCCCCTTATTTGAATACACAAATATTTGTACGCAAAATTTTGAAATCTATTAAATTTTAATAATAAGAAATGTGAAAGTATATCTCATTGTATAATTTTTATTTAGTAATTTAATAATATAATTTTTATACCTATTTTAAAATATATGATTATAATAACATAACTTTAATTACACATAACTATTTTAATAATTTCAATTTTAATACCTATTTTACAAATATAATTTTGTTGGAATTATATAGAAAGAAGAGAAAATTTTGAAATTCATACAATTACAAAATAAAAAATGGGATTGAAATGAAATGGATGAGGAATTGAGAAAAATTGCAAATTCTCTCTTGGAATAATTTAGAAATAACATGTGTTTTGAAAGGATTTGCAAATATCTTTCTTCTATTTTACAAATAAATAGATTTTATAAATTTTTCTTCATAGTACTCAAACAAAGAATTTATTAAACAAAATTTGTAAAATTTCTTATCCAAATGAAATCTTCCCTTAAATTATTTTATCTAAACACAACCAAAGAGTAAGCAAGAAAATGACTCAACACAAACTAGAGTATTATCTTTACAAAAACAATGTGATTCTAAATAATTAACAAATTATCACATGTGCATTACCAAAAGTTTCAAATTTGAATTGAAATTATATAATTGTCATGAATTAAAATTATATAAACTACCTAAGAGGCTTAGGTGTTAATTTGGTGGCAAGAGAAGATACTATTTTTCTTATCATGTAGGGTTCGACTCTTCTGTGTAGCACATCGAGGAATTTAATATTAAATTTAATTCTGAATGTACAACATTGATATGGAGAAGTGCATTCTTAAGATCATCTAGAAAAATAATTAGTCGATGTACAAATAAGTTGGTTCAAATACTCCCTTAACTTAAAAAAAATATAAAAAATAAAAAAATCTATAGACTAATAAATACAACTTAAAAATAAAACATTTCTTTTCAGTCTCCTCTTTCTTTTGAGATTCTCATCTCGTTCCCATCTCTCTGAATCCAAACTGGCCTTAGCGCCTGGTAGATGTTCTCGTGTCCCGCGAGATAACTGCTTGTGTTGGCGTTGAGTGCACTCAGCCCTGAGCCAAAACATGCCCGCCATCGCCATTCCCGCATTCCATTGTAGTTCCTTCTTCAACTCCCGTTTCAATCATCAACATCATCGTTACTCAGTACTACGGCTACCATCTTCGTCCCCCCACACCTACCTTATCACATATAGTCGCACACTAACATGTCCCCAAACCCTTGAATTTGGTTGTTCTTTTTTGTAATTCACTGAATTTTGCAGGTTCTTCTTCCACCATATTGCCGTCATAATTTTACCGCAAGAAGACTATTACATCGTCCTAATGCTTCAGTTTCAAGCGCACCGCAAGGTACACATAGAACACACCAGGAATATTTTGCATGTATTGTAATTTTTCTAGCGGTTACAATCTCGGTGTGTAATTAGTACTCACATTTCCTTACAAAACGAATGGGGCATCTCGTTTCTGATTAAATTGATTTACAGGTCATGCATGTGATCCGGAGCTTCGAGCAGTTCTTGAACTTGCAACGGACTCCGAGTTATATGAGCTTGAAAGAATCCTTTTCGGCCCAAGGTTTGGGAAAATTGGCACCGCTTAAACTTACAATAATCTTCGGAGAATTTGTGAACTGTTAATCTTATGGTTACATATAGTATACTCTATTTTTATAACAATTCTATTTTTATTGCTTAGTATTTCGCAGAAGTAGTTAACTACTACAAATTAGTACACGATTGTTAAAATGTGTGTAGCTTTGACATGGAAATGGTGTATTTTTTTTTGTTAACTCAGCATAATATTTAAGCACAGTACCAACACAGACATTTCTTACATGCCTTGTTTCCCATCTTTTTTCCCCAAAATATGTAACATGTAATGAAAACAGATATGTTTTAATGATGAAAATGTAATTTTTTTATCGATGAAGAAATGCATTACTATACATTTTCTTTTGCATTGTAATGCTATTTCAACAATAAACATGAAGTTGAGAAAATTTAACAATGCATTTTATGTGATAGCATTACATTTTTTTTTTCAAAATGAATAATTAACTCGTAACTTTTTCTTTCATTAAGAGCATATTTTTTTTTTGGATTTTTTTTTGATTAAATTGTGTAATTAGAATTCCAAATTCTTGGGAATGTTGATTGTTGAATCTTAAATGAATGAATATTCTATTCATGTTAAACATGATGTTTATATTTTTCGTATGTATATAAAATATAATCTTACTGTAACAAAATAATTGACCAATATTCCTTTTTCAGAGGTGCCAAAATAATTGTCTTCCATCCTTTCAACAAACAAAGTTTATCATGTTTCTCAAACTAACCTTCTTCTCAATCACAAATTGAAACTTTTAAAAATCAAAGCATTTTTCACCTTTCCCAGTATGGGTAATATAGTAAAATAAAACACACTCAAACACTGCATAAATTTTGTTCAAAGGCAAATAGGGGAACTTATGTGAGATGGAGCAAAATATATAAGAGTCAATGTGTCTATTATGTCTTTGTCCTATATCTAGGTATTAGGAATTGCCGACCCCTCTAGTTTGCTAAAGTATTTGTGTTAGAAACGTACCGACACATCATGGACATGTCTCGATATGTATTTGACACACCTAAACATTTGTCCTAATATTTTATATTTAGTTCATTGCTTTTAGGGGCAGAGCCAATTAAGCCCTTGTCTCCCCTCGATTTTCAATTCTTTTGAATTATACCCACATTTTTTTAGCTTTAGCTTTCCAAATTTCTACTCAAGGCCCCCCATTTATCTTACTCCCCTTTGCCCATTGCCCATTATATATATATATTTTATTTGGCACTTTATGAAATTATTGAATATATTTTTATTTATCACAATTTAATGCTTTTTTTTAATGTAATTAATAAATTGTAACGATAAAATATATTTAGCACACTTAACCAACTAACTCTGTAATTAACATTAACCTCCCCTAATCACTTAGTGTAAGTAGGCGAACGAGAAATCAGTCAATCTCAAGTGTAATTTTAATTTTAAAACATAAGCTCTTATCCTAAATCCTAAACAAATAAACAATTCAAATTTCCCTTCCCTTACTCACAGTTCACGAAAACCCTTTAGCTTTTGTTCCCTTTCCTTATTTTTTTTCTCAGACTCTCTGTAATAGTGGGTCTCTTGAGCCTCTTTCCTTGGACACTTGTGGACACATTAGAACACACCGATGTGTACTTCTAGTAATATTTAGGAATAAAGAGAGTTGAATGTTTCAAAATATATGAAGGTGAGACGAGCTTTAATTCTATACATATGAAAAACCAATAGTCCTCTCCTCATAAGTCTTAACTGAAATAAGAAACTACTGAATTACTGGCTATTATATCATTATATCATGGTGCCATTTGCTTGTAGTAATGCTATTTTATTGATTAAAAGATTAATCAATTTAAATAGATGAGTTAATGCATATATATATGTGTGTGTATATATACACATAAAACTGTTCTTTGTTGTATCCTAGCCGTAGCCTTACCCCACTATTTGACATATTGTTGTACCCATGTCCTTCCATTTCCGTGTCAGTGCTTGTTAGTCTATGAACACCATGTTAGCCTATTTTGTCAAGCCATGTTGTGTGTTCTGTGTCCATGATTCTTGTTTGTTATATGTATATGTATATGTATGTATGTATATATATATATATCCCCTAGTGAATACCTTGTGCCTAAAGCCACTAATCCTTACTACTGTTTAATTTAAAAATGAAAATGGCTTGGGATTTTAGGGAGGAGATAGAGAGATAAATAAGTGTGATTGGGATCTTTGGGGCATTTGGAGGGAGAGATTGAAAAAAAAAAAAGAGAAAAAGAAAAAAGAGGTGGGATCCTAAGGAGTTAAGGTGATAGATGGTGAAGGAAAACATTTGAGCGTGAATTTGTTCCCCCTAGAATTTGAATTTTGAAAGTGAATCATCCTTTTACCCAAAATAATTTCCACCATCAACGTGTTTATGGGCTTGTTTGGTTTCCAACTGCAATATATTTTTCTGAAAAATCTGAAAACAGTTTCTGATTTTTTCTGAAATACAGTTTGGTTTACTTGAACATAACTTGAAAAAACATATTCTTTATTAATACAGTGTTTTAGAAATTAGAGGCAGAGTCTGGATAGCACGGATGCAGATACACGTGTCGTATTCGATACAGATACGATATAGGGATACAACAAATTTCAAAAAATGAGGATACAGATACTATTGGGATACGACAATATATTATTATCACTATTATTATTATTATTATTATATCTATTAATTTGTTGTGTTAATTAGCTTTTATACTCTTTTAGACCCATAGTATCATGATATTAAAAAAAAGGGATGTAAAGTGTAGTAACCTTTAAAAAAATTCGCTGCTTCTTTTGTACCTTTTAATTGATTTACTTTTGTTACCCACTATATTTTTAAAATACGAAATATTACCCCGCCATATTCTGTTAACGTATTCGACTTAAAATTTTCTTTTTTTCTTTTTGAGGACACCCCAATATGTATCCTGCGTATCTGTATCCGATACGCATACGGTGACCTTCGGGGAAGTATCTGTGCTTCCTATGGGTAGAGGTCTTGTCACTGATTGAAAATTGTGAAAATGCAAGGAGATTTTGATTCATTGAGATTTTTGTAAATTGTTTTGTAACATGGATTTCATTGTGTTCTAAAAACTGAAACCAAATGATCTATTTCTTTTCTTTTGTTTTCAAAACCAAAAATGAGTTTTTGCACCCTTATCCAAACATTGCCTATACATTTCAAATTGATATGTATATATAAAAAAAAAAACTTCCCGAGTCTTGGAATAATGGTGCTTGATAAGAGTCATAAGACTATTGATTTATTTTCAATTTTTCTTTTGTTCAACATGTTACAAGTGATTTATATGTTCTAATGATGTTGGTACATGCTTATTTTCAGCTACTTCAGTCCATTGTTAAAGTCGATCATTAGAGGGGCAAATATTGGCTTGCGGATGATTGGAGACGACCTAGAAGAGAGGGAGGACTTCATATCAGTTCTGGAATCGCGATTCTTATACCTTGCTGCTGATGCCCGATCTACTTTGAGGTTATACAAGTTACTCAGCCTATAATGTGAAGTAATACCCACCAAGATTTAGCACAAGCGTATGTCTCACACTGTATGAAAATGATAGGGGATGGCTGGTAATGGAACTAGCTCCAATGTGATTAGGGTTCTGTGAGATTCTTGTCTTTTCACTTGTGTCCTAAAAGCTTATGGAAATTAGAATAGATGTGAATCGGTGCTTCTATAGTTTTTTAGTTCATTCTTCCCCCCACTTCTTGTGGCTAGAGATGTGGAATTATATTATTTACTGTTCTAAGCTGGCTGACCATCAAGATGTCAATAAGCAGTTTGACTGGCATATGAAATCTGTATGTTTAACTACGGGTTTTCTTTTCTTTTTGGATCAAATTTATTGACGGTGAATTAAGATTTTTTTTCTATTAAATTCCATTGTGTTTAACAATTAGACACTTTACAGTTTTAAACTTCAAACTGAACTGAAAACCATATTTTTTCTGTTGAAGAGGATACTGCTTATAGTCTATACATTTAAAATAAATTATTTGGCTGTAGACAACTGTTCCTGATACCCATTTTTTTAGGCCTTAAGTTATCCTTGTTACCTTTTCCACGTTTCATAAGCTATTGGTTGCAGAAAAAGTGTTCTTAAGTATGAGAGGATAAAGTGTAATTTTGCTATTTCTATGCTACCATTTAGGGGTTGGAGACCATCATATAGAAATACCCTGCTTGGAGTGAGAAAAGAGTTGAACATACCTTGTTCACCCAAGTTGTCATCTGAAGATCTTGAAGTAGAGATTTTTCTTCACCTATTGCAGGAATATTCAAGGTAATTCTTGGTCTTCTCTCTCTCTCTCTCTCTCTCCATGTTTTCTATATGGTTGATCTTGAGTAATGAAAAGTTTTGAGTTAAAATGACATTAAGTTATGGGTAGTATGATTTTAGTTAGAATTACATTTTTTATCGTATTTCTATAATACACAAATGTAGATTGTTGGCCAAAACGACAACGGACTGAATCAATCACTAAACCCAGTAACAATAAAGAGGAGATAAAGGAATGATAAGGCATAATTTTAATATGGTTACTCTCTCCTTTTATTAATAATAACAAGGAGAACAATACAGGAAGCCCTAAATGTAAGTGAATGATGAAAACACCCTGGTATTCCCTTTTAGTCTGGGGCATATAATGTAATTTATTTTTAAATTGTTTAATGGTTTAGTAAACAAATTCTCTAATTGATATACATAATTCACATATCTGGGCTCAATGAGTTTCTGTAGTAACTTCTTTTGAATGAAATGATTATCAACATTTTTTTTGTGTCTGTTAATAAACTGGATTGGATACAATGTGAACTATTGCTGGACTCTCACGTACTAAGTTCGTAGACGGAAAAAACCAAGCTCTTTCGACATATGTTTTAACCAAATCAGTTTACATGTAGTATGTTCCCTGACCCTATATTTTGATTCACCACTTGATCGAGCCACCCTAGTTAGTTTCTTACTCTTCCATATTCCAAATTACCATTTAAGTTTTAACGGCTACACGATAGCCTACAGTACATTTCATATCTGAGGATGATTCCGCTCAATTAGCATCTAAATATCATTCTATTTGAATGCCCATATTTGTAATATAGTAGACCCCACCCCGTACATCTTTCAAATATGTCAGAATGCAATGCCTTTTCAATAACTGGTTAGGCGATCTAAAACTGATTGGTAACAGTAATAACAAAAGATATATCAAGTCCAATAATAATGATGTAGCCCACCTTTCCAACTAATCGTCTTTATTGCCCTGAGGCTGTCAAGGGTTCTACCTGATGCACTACTAATTTTGTTTTTGGGTCCATAGGTGAGTCTATTGGTGTTGATCCTAGCATTTGAGTTTCGCTTAACAGGTCAAGCACATAATTCCTTTGAGAGTGGTGGACATCTTAACTCCCCAAGAAGTACTTCAACTAGTCCAAATCCTTACCATGCAAAATGATTAAAGTACTTCAATATTGTTGTTACTTTCCAAAAAAATTGTATTAGCAACATACATAATCGATAAAACATTGATTATCAGCCCCACTTCTCTGAAGACCAAAATTGGTAACCACGTTACACGCGTCTTCCAAACCATGCTCGAGGAGAATGCTTGAGGGCTTAGATAGATTTCTTCAAATGGCACCCCAATGGCTCCCCCTCAGCAACAAACCTCGAATAGATCTCCATTCTATAAGATATTCTTGACGCCTAACTGATCTAAAGTCTAGCTAAATGAATAGGCGAACAAAGATGAGCTTTGCAACATGCAACAAAGTCCTGGAGTAATTAAGCTCATATATCTTAGTGTAATCGCTGGTAGCCAATCAAGCCTTGCTGCCATCTAGATAAACTTTTGTGGTATATGCCTATTTAAAGACAACAAATGGTCTAGCTAGGTGAAGAGATACTAGATCACAAGTGTCATTCTAGGGTAAGGCAAGCGTTTCGTCCTCTATTTTGTTGTACATCTGGAGTGCGAAAGGGCCTTTGAAACAAAGTTAGGAATTAAACTGAAACAACAAAGAAGCGACAAAGGAGGAATAAGAAGGGGAAAAATGTGCACATAAGAAATTAGATATAGAATGTGTAGTGCAAGGGCATTTATGCTTTGGGGTAAGGCAAGCATTCCTTCCTTTATTTTGTTGTCCATCTAGAGTGAGAAAGGGCCTTTGAAACAAAGGTAAGAAGTAAACCAAAAAAACCAAGAAGCGACAAAGGAGGAATAAGAAGGGGATAAATGTGCACATAAGACAAAATTAGATATAGGATGTGTAGTGCAAGGGCATTTACTCTTCTAGATAGTGACGTGCATGTCCAAATCAGATGGTGGGGGGCATAATCAGAGGAGGAGTTGAGGACACTAGAATAATGGTCATAGCGGTGGAGGTAGAAGGGACAAATGTGACCTTTTAGTGACTAGTGTAGACCTACATGGGAGGACAAGAGAGGTGATTGGGATGAATGGTTCAGGGGTGGATGAGGATGGATCAGGAATAGGGTGGCTAGGTAGGGGAAGTATAATATCCAGATAAACCTCATAGAAGTAAGGAGTAGAGTCAAGGAAGTTAACATCAACACACACAAAGAAAAAATATAAAGAGGGACTATAATAAGATACCTTTTTTGAAAGCAAAAATAGCCTATATTTTCCGGGCATAAGGGCCTAACTTGTCCTTACTTGGAAGTAGTTGATAAAAAAAAGAAACACAACCCAAAATACTGTGGGGGTAAGCCAAAGGATGGAAAACAAAGGAAAAGAATGAAGTGTGCGGTCTTGACATTCAATAGAAACAATTAGCAAGTAGTGACAACCGCATCAGTGAGTAGTAGAAGCTGACCAATGCAGCCCTACAAAACATGCCTTGCACCTTAATTTCCAAATCTCCCTACCTAACCATACAGGCACATTTGATAGATCATTCTAACGATTTGAGAACCAGGTATGGTCCACCAAGCAATAAAAAGCTGAATCAGAGATGCGGCATTATATGGCATGCCAAACATTTTTGAGAAATGCACCCAAATCTGCGTAGCTAAGTCTTTATGCATGGAAGGATGATCCCCACTTTCAATATCAGAATTATCTTCACAACGGTAGCATTTAGGGACAAGAACAAAGCCTTTTTTTTGGATAGTATCTTGCATTGGTAAACAACCACTAAACATTTTCCACAAAAACGAAAACTTTCATTGGGTTATGTTTACTCCAAAACATAAGAGTAAAGCCAAGAAGGCAATATTTGAGATGTTACCAGATCTCATGCTGTAGTTAGAGTGAAATTTTCCTCCAGAGTTAGGCATCCACACCATGTGATCCTCCTTATCTTCACCGATGCTTGTTTTGGCACCACTAATTGCACAATGTCAGGGGGCAGTTTCTGCTGCACCTTGTTCACATTCCATTCTCCATTGATTTACACACTTCACTTTCAAATCCTGCAATTCGACAGTAATAATATAAAGAAAACCTAAAGGACTGTCAATTGATCAAGCATCCCACCAAAAAGAAATTTCTCACTTACCAACCAAGCAAATGATTTATTCTTCCCACATGCTAGGCCCAGTATGAGATGATGCCCCCGGGATGCTCAAGCTGGTTCACATGTTTACCCTTGCAGAACTTTACTTTCATGAACTGAGCCCACAATGAAGAGCCCTCCCTAAATTTCCTCTAAACTTTACCCACAATAGCTTGAGCCATACCAAACAAATTCCTCAAAGCAATACCACCTTCAACTTCAGGGACAAACAGTATGCCAAGACTTCCAGTGAAGTTTCTTATGCCAAGACTTCCAGTGAAGTTTCGTCTTACCATCAGTACTTCGCCAAAAGAAATTAGAGAATATTTTTTCCACTTCTCTTGAAACAGTCTTAGGAGGATGTATAGCAGTCTAAATATATAAAGGAAGACTTTGACGCACATGTTGAAGAAGGACCAACCTACCTCCGGAAGACAGCCACATTGAAGCCCAAGAATTAGCTCTCTGTCTGATTTTATCCACCAAACCAGAGAAGATTGTTCTCTCTCTCTCTTACCATGAAACATAGGACAACCGTGATAGACCAAAGGCCAGTCACCAATTTAAATCCAGAAACGTTACTAATAATGGATCTCCTTGACTGGGATGTTTTAGAGTCCACACAAACTGAAGTTTTAGATTTATTAATCAATTGCGCTGAAGCTTTCTCATATTGGTGAAGGAATTCATTAATTAACAACAAGCTTGATTTCCTCCCATTGGTGAAAATCAGGATATCATCAACAAAACTAAGATGAGAAATCAAGGGCAATTCTGATGGTGAGAATAAGCTAACAGAGGGTTCTCCCTGAACAACTGATTTTAAACCCTTTGATTATACCTCAGCAAAAAGAATAAAGAGGGCAGGTGAAAGAGGATCCCCTTGCCTAAGATCTCTAGAAGAAGAAAAGTAACCTCTAGATTGCACATTAAGAAGAACCAAAAAAAAAAAAAGTTTGTAGGGGAGCGGTTATCTAATGTGTCTCCCTAGTGAGAGATTTAGTGTTCAAACTCCTTTTCCCCTAACATTTGAACCCAAAAAAACAGAAAAGGAGAACAAAAAATTTAGCAGATGATTTGCACCTTTACACTCATATATAAATATATCTCAGTAAAACCTAATTTTGTCAGCACCTTAAATAAAAAAGTCAATTGAGTCTATCATATGCTTTAGCCATGTCGAGTTTAATCAACACATTCCCTCCCCACTGCCTGTGTTTTATCCTTCCAATCATCTCTTCTGCAAGAAGAATATTGCAGGAATTAATCTCCCTTTAAGAAAATCATTTTTTTCCTTTGGTCCCACTATAGCTTAAATTTTATATGCAAACTTGCAAAGTCTATCCACAAGGCCACGCACTTCTATATTTCCCACAAAGTCCTACATCCCAGTCCAATTGACTGGTCTTACCCCCAAACGCTCCTACGGATCAGCGACCACATTGAAATCCCCGCAAACACTCCAAGGACCAGTAATTTCTTCAAAATGCTGCATGAAGTTATCCCATAGCTCCCTTTCTCCTCCTTGGTACATTTAGCATAAACAATGGACACCTTGAAGACATCAAGCAACTCCACATGAGACACTTGCAGATGGAAAACCTGATCTGCCGCTTGAATCACATTGGCAATCCAATCTTCTTTCCAGAATAACCAAATAGAACTTCTAGAATTGGAAAAGCAGCTAGTATTTCTCAGTCTATGTTGCAGATTTTGAATTTTATTAGAAGCCACCATAGGGTTCAAGCAAAACCAGAAAAGTAATGTTATACATTCACCAACTATTTCAGTCCTCTTACTATGGAGATGTTGGAAGCACATCTGACATTCCGTATGATGCTTTTTAACATTTAAGAAACAAGATCCTTCCCGTGGATCTTATTTGCATGCTTTGGCTGTGAATTATATTTCTTTGCTTCCTCTTCTTTTTTTCAGAATATACCTGAAAGTCCTCCATATGCACAGACCCATTCCCCCTAGGAGATAAGCTCAATTGTTGTATTTGAGTCTTAGGGCTTTTTTGATAAAACTGAAAATCAAGTGCTGGAAATAATAAGTGTTGAATTTTAAGTTCTAAAATTTAAGTGTTGAATTGATCAAGTACTTTTAAATATTTTTGATCTCAATAAGTTTGTATCTTTACAATTTTTACTTTTTACCTATTGTTAAGAGATAAGCGATAAGTCATGTGCACACCACTTAAAACTTTTACCTATTGTTAAGTGACACTTAATGTTTAGGTGGTTGCTTTTCCTTTTTTTTTTCTTTCTCTAACTCACTTAATTAATTAGTTCATAAATTTAGTTTTAAGTGCTGAATTGTATCATTAAACAGGCCTTTAGTCTCTCCACTAAGATGCTCATGAGAGTACTCAAAAACTCTCTGTGATTGAACCTCATCCTCTTCTTCATATTCAGTCTCTCCACAAGCATGTGTTGGCGATTAATTTATGGCACTCCCTTTCAATTGTTTTCCAGCACCTTGCCCAAGCTCTTCCCAATGCATAGTCCCAATAGTTCCACCTGGAGGAGTTCCAGCCAGAACCTCCTCTTCATGTAATCTCTGCATCTCTGAACCCCACCCTTGATCCTGGCCTAGAACATCCTTTTGTGAATTAAGTGGATCATGATCAACATCAATTTTTGCTGCTTGAGGCAAGGATTCTCATTCTTCCAGCACTTGGATCAGATGGCCTCTTAGGGTCTACACCAGTCTCACCCTGATTCTGCAAATCACTACCTTCACCTTAATTTTGGCTTATTCTTTGGTACAAACATATTAACTGGAACACCCTCTTTCATAGGTTTCTTCCCTTTCGCCAGTATCTTAGTAGGTTGATTTAACACCTTACATGTAGTCTTATCGGGGCCTCCTTGATATAAATAGTGAATACAATGGGAACTAGGGAGGGACTTCCCAAATTGTAATGGTTGCCAAAAGCCTTCCTTGCTGAAAACAATCCACACCCGCTGAGGTCTAGCTTTCAATGATTCCAGCTCCACACATACCCTGTCCAAGCTGGGTCGTGATAAATCCACTGTGGCAGAGGCTTTGCAGACATTTGAAAAATTGAAAATTCACTCAATGCATTGTACAAGTCAATGGGAAGATAAGGTAATGAAACCCAAACAGGTGTAGTCATTGGTTAGCTAGCTCGAAAAGAAGGCTCCCATTCAAAAACATGCATAGGAAATCGATTGATGAACCATTGCTCCTTAATCCAAATTCGTGGAAAATCTTCCTCATGATTGAGCCGAATCAGCAGTTGTTTATCTATTAAACCAATATTCACATCTGATTTGAGACCCAATTGTACAAAACATTTTCAAAGAGTTCACCTTTATTGGTTGAAGGAGTTTTGATGTCGATGAGTTCTCACGAAAGGGAATTGATGGAAATGATTTGTGCAAAGGATTCCTCGTGGAAGGGAGGGTGAGAGGAGCCCTATGAGGCCTGCCCTGATTACTCCATGGCCAGCCTCTCACTTGATGCCATCAACGAGTTGAGAAAGCCTTTGGGGGGGGGGGGGGGGGTGCGGTGTTGCGCATCCTCTATTCCTAAATTATTGTCAGCAGTTTGGGTATCTTGTTAGATGCAGAAATACATGGTCGACACATCATACGTTGTAGTGAGATTTTTCGCAAACAAAATGTGAACTAACTCCCATAACTCCCCGCACGTGTTCCTGTGAGTGCACATGTTAGAAAACGTAATATGAGCATCTGATTGGGCCCACTCATCATTTTTCTTTGTTTGCCATGTCGGAGCATTTTCCTTGTCTAGTGAGTATCACTCTCACGGTCTTTGACTAATGTAAATAATTGCTTCCTTTCATCTTATGAGTGTTTGATGATGGATGCCTTACTAAAGAATAATTTCCGCATTTCGGTAGAGGCTTGCTTGGTTGCCAAAGTGGTGGCCGCCTGGATGGGGGTAGCAAAGGATTTTTGGACCTTGATTTTGTTGACGTTATTGCGAGTGTTTGGAGGTAGAGGAATCTTTGTCTCTTTTGGGGGGGATAGTTTAGCTTTGACTTTTTTGAAATGGTCCTTCCAGTATATGGTGTATGGTTCCCGTTTGGTGGAAGGGCTATTATCCTTCAGGGATTTTCTAGGGGAATTTAAAGCTACATTGCTTCTTATTGGATTGACGCCCCTAGCATCTGTTTTCTGAATGAAATTCCTTGCTTACCTAATTATTCCAATACGAATATGCCGTTTTGGCGATGGCTCAACTGATGTTTTACCCCTTAACTGATGTAAAGAGCCTTCTACTTGCTGTTCATCTTTTGCATTTTGGGTTTCTACTTATGTTGTTTCTATCTATCATGTAATTCTTTTTTTTTCATCATTTTTTTTTTCCTGCTGCATAAATGTTTGCTATGTTGTAGCAGATCCATCTTTTTGTAGAGGCATCATAAAACTTAGTTCTGAAATGATGTTTTCAGGTGAATGAGTGTTTTTAGAAGGAAAAAAAAATTAAACGAGGAATGGATGCGCGCACACACATTCGAGTGAGACTAGGAGTAAATTCTTTGACCTAGTGAAAGCTCAATGAAATGTTGTGTGATTCAACTTAGTTTATATGTAATCTATCTGAAGACATTGTCTTAGAAATGAGCTAGTTTCTATTTTTTTTTTGACAGAAAAGAGGTCGTCGGCATAAAAAGTCTCAAAAAATTAATATTTAAAGGTTGTTCTAGAAGCATAAATGTGTCATGATAATTTTCAGCAATGAGCTCATTGGCATAAAAGGGTTCATGTAGTTAATATTTGGAGTTGTCCAAAAATAGAAATGTATCATGATGGTTTTATTAACATGTTATTATCTTATGTAGTGAAGAATCGTTCCTTTTTAGTTCATGGGAAACATCCAAGACTTCTAGGAGGCAAAACAGTTTAGAAGTTGGACTCGGTCAGTGGAAGGTACAGGCAGTTGCTGCTTTAAGGATTGGAGCAGCAGAGATCCGTTCAATGATTTTGAAGGTTTTTGTTGACACTCAATAACCTACTGTTCATAACTGTTATGTTTTCTCTATTTTGTTAATCTCAAAAATATTTACTGTAGGGAGGAGGGGTGCTTACATTGGGGAGAATATATGACCTGGTATCACAATGATCCTTATGATCTGGTTTTTCTTCTTGTTCATCTGTAAATTTAAGCTACGATGCTATGCTAGATGGCAAGGAGATTATCTCAAAAGATGATCTTGGAGGCTGCCAATTATCAGATAAAGAACGAGCTTATCAGAAAGGTACATGATTATCAAACTTTGCTCCCAGTAGAATTATTTGAGGATAGAACCACTATGTTCCTTTTTTATTCTCTTTAAAATTCCTAGACCCTGGTTCTTTTTGCAAAGGAAAACTTAAAGGTTGGATTCATGCTGTGCAATTGATTTGATGTATTCTTGGGACAATACAAAAGATGGATCTTAGTAAAAGGAAGTCCGGATTCCTTGACAAGTTTGATATTTCTACTTTCACAATGGCTTAAATTTTCAAACTAATGAAGTCATTCTTTCCATCCCAGAACGAGCTTATCAGAAAGGTACATGATTATCAAACTTTGCTCCCAGTAGAATTATTTGAGGATAGAACCACTATGTTCCTTTTTTATTCTCTTTAAAATTCCTAGACCCCGGTTCTTTTTGCAAAGGAAAACTTAAAGGTTGGATTCATGCTGTGCAATTGATTTGATGTATTCTTGGGACAATACAAAAGATGGATCTTAGTAAAAGGAAGTCCGGATTCCTTGACAAGTTTGATATTTCTACTTTCACAATGGCTTAAATTTTCAAACTAATGAAGTCATTCTTTCCATCCCAGAAGTACCCTTCTTTGTCATCTCCTTTCTCTTTTATGTCTCCCGTTTCCCATCTATAATTCCATTTGCAACTTTAAGGAAAGAGAAAGCAAAGGAGACAGAGAAATTCGTGGTGGTGGTTTGGCTAGTGGGGAATGGGGGTGAGAAGGTGTCTGGTTCTTTCCGTTAGTGGAGAAGAAGAGGATGACAGGAGGAGGGTGAGGGTTCGCAGTGCCGATGCCTCGAATAGGGACTGTAGAATCATTGTCGGTAAATTAGGGTTAGTTTTGGTATGGATTTGATTGATTAGAAATCTGAATGATTTAGGAAATTAGTGATTTGAGTAAATTAGGAAACTCATTCATTGTGTGGATTCTAGGGTTAGCAACCGTGTGTTATTCTTTTCCTATTTAAAGGTGTTTGTTCCCTTGTAATTGTATCAATGAATAAGAGAATTTTCCCCCCCGTTTCTTTCTATATGGCATAAGAGCCCTAGGGTTCGATCATGAATTTCAAGGATGCCGTGGTTGGCTTCGGCTCAGGATCGTCAAACAGCAGCAGCGGGGTAATGGCGTCTGGGGGTTCGCAGTTGCCGTTTCCGGTGATGTCGGCGGAGGTTTCGCAGTCACCGTTTCCAGCGATTTTGTCTGGAGCTGCGCTGCCGCCACCGCCTTCGGCTGTTTCTTCGCAGCCACCTTTTTCGGCTACCTCTTTCTTTGAAAATTCTCTTCAAATCACCATTCACGAATTGATAAAGTCCCTGTTGAAATATTCCCTTAAATGATAATGAATGTCAACAGAAACTCATAAAGAAGCATTTTCTAGCCATGCCTCTTGTTTTGGGATTACTTCAAGCATTAGAGTGAGTTATATGCACAGATTATCTACAGGTGGCATATATCACGGCCTTGAACATTTTAAACCTTTTCAGTAGCTGTGATATTTCTATTTCACGATTAATTATCATACTTGAGGACATATTTCGGAGTAGAAATACACTTGAGTAGTACAAGGAGAAACAGCTTTGGTATACTTCTGAATATTTTCCCTTGGTTGAATAATTTTCACCATCTAATGCCTAATGGAGATACCGTATATGAGATGTTCGGTCAATCTCGATTCGCTGAGAGGGAATGTGCAGCTAGATTTTTGTCAGATTTTCGTATTATTATCCAGGAGAACGTCTAGTCCTATTGATTCATTGACATGAAGTATTACAGAGCTGGTTAACCCGAACTGGCCAGGACCCTAGTTCCTTAGTAAGAATGAGGTCTTGCGTCGGAAGCTTACCCTCAACGATCACGTATTGTATATATCCCTGGTGCAATTTAATAGGAGGGTTTATGCTACCCTGGGGTTAGTCAATGCTTTAAGGGACCTGGATACCTTTAGTTTTTTGTCGGTCTTAGGCCGTGTGTATATATATATATATATATTTATTTTTTCTCTCCTGTTATTTCGAACCGCTTTTTAAACATTCTGTCTTTTGTTTGCCTATCTTTCATTACCACTGTCCATCAAATAAATAATATTGGAAATAATTGTGCTAGATATGATGCTCCAATGTGATGAATTTTGATTAACTAGCTATCCTTGCCTGAAACTTAATAAAATGTTGCCTGCAAATTTGTCAGGGTGGACATTTGGCTGCTATTAACCTGGAGTCAAGAGCAGCCCTTCTGGCGGCAAAGCAGGTACTTCTCTGTTTTTGATATTTTTTTTTTACTTTGTGAATGTGCTTATCATTCTAGTAGCCCAAACATTTTTCTTAGCAACCGGGTCAGTGGTTTAGGGGATGAGCTTGTATGGTAGATGGTGCTATATTTATCTGCTTCGTAAAATAATTTATATGCAATAGTTTCTCAAGGTCTCTCTGTGTGTATATCTGTATAAAGAATTGTTGTAGTAGTTCTTTAAGCATTTCTTAGCATCTGAATTTGAAATAAATATGGATGAATTCTTCAAAACCTCACCAGAGGATTTAACAGAATTCATGTTCAAATTATTTCAAGCTGCAATGATTAGGAAAATTTACTTTAAAGGGAATTGCAGAAATGTTGGTCATAATAATGCTTCAAGCTGGCCTATATGACCAAGTAGAAAACCCCTCTGGGACGACTTAATATTGTTTGATGTTTTTCAGTCTGGATTTCTCATGCTGTTCATCACGAACAGGGTTTAAAAGGCGCTGCATCTCGGTATTTGGGAGTTAAGAGCATGATGGCACTACTTGGCCCACTGTATGGTCTCTTCTTTGCTACTTCTATTGTGATTTAACTCATAGTACTTGAAATTATAGCTTTCACATATTATCTGCATTTCTTTTACACTTGTCCAGATTTGTTCTTTGTACAGGTAATGTAGGCGAATCTGTTGTTGTCCTAGTGATTTAACTATGTAGAAGAGTATAGTTTTATGCTTGGGAAACGTGAAATATTTTACTTCTTATCCATCTCACTCATCATTCTTCCATTGCCCCCCTTCTGTTCCCTCTCTAGTCGGTCTGGTGGTGGACGCTATCACCAAAGTTTATTTTACCGATGGCTTGGCTAATTGACTTATATCTGTTCCTGTTGCTCAGAGGCATGGAGATTGGCTCCCTACCGTACCTCCTCTCTTTCCCTCTTCCTCTTTCTTCTTTGTCATATTAACCATGTATGTGTCACATATGATGTGGGAGTTTGCGCTTGACGTTTTGTGATTGTATTTTGGAAGTACAAATGGGCTTCCATTGGCTGCTGGTAATCTTCATTTATGAATGTTTAGGAAATCACTTTTTTAAGTAATGCTGCTTGTGATTGATTTAGAGAGTCCCAAAGTTAGATTTCCTATGCGGTCAACGTCTGTTGAGGCAGTTCGAAGTTTGTAAGTTTTAGTAGTTAAATTAAAGGCGTGATTACTTTAGGTTTGCTTAGATTTGTTAGTGTTGATGCTTTCTGGAGCCAAAACAAGAAACATTTTCTATCTCATCAATACCTAAATCTTTTACATGTTTGAGGATTGAAGTGATGGTGATTTCAAAAAGGAATATGTCTAGAAAATTTTAGCCTGCATCATCTTTAGAAAAACTATATAAGGGATGTGTGTGTGTGTGTGTGTGTTTGTGTTGGGGGGTGGGGGTGGGGGTGGGGGTGGGGTGGGGGGGTTGCTTGCTATCACAAAGATGGTAACTTCCGTGCTTCACTGAAATTGGAAGTTACCACTTGAACTAAGGAGGGCTCTTGTTGCTTCATCTTGGTCTCTCGGTGGAGTAGAGGTGCTCGAGGTGTGATTTGGCTTGAAACAAGGCTTCGAATATTATGGTTATGTACTACCATTGAATCTGGATTTTGAGGCAAGAAACAAGGGGATTTCCAACTCTCCGTTTGCATCAAGGGAGAGAGGGGGAAAGGGAGGAGTGGGACCCACTTTTTGTGTTTAGATGGAGGGGAGGGGAGGGGAGGGGAGGAGGGATTAGGAAGGAAAATTTGGAAGGAAACTCAATCCTTTCAGATCAAAATGATTCACTCTTTCCTTCCAATTTTTTCCTATTTTTATTGTTTTATCCCTCTGTTTAATCTGTTTTAGGGTGATTTGGTATGAGCCTCAAAAGTCAAATTGTTTACTATACTAGCACTACCTATTATTTTATTTTATTGGAACTCCACTAATTAAAAAATTTAAATTAATTTTACTAGAATACCTTGATACACCCCAGAAGTGTTTCTGAAAATTTGTTGTTCGTCCTAATCTGCAACAAACTTTTAGAAACACATCATGCCTATGGCAACCACATTGCCGACTACCACTGTCAACCACAGTTGCCAACATTCGCAGCAAACTTTTTACCAACAACAAATTTCTAGACCACCAGACACCACAGTTGCAGATGGCCACGCATAAAAAACAACAGGAAAAACAAATTTGCAGAACCAAACAAATCCGAAGAGAAAGCACAGCAAAATCAAATCAAATCAATCAGAAAACAAAATATGCGGCAAACGGGGAAGGGGTATAATATATATAAATATGAAGACAGAGGAGGTTGTAAATGGGGAATGGGTATTGGGATTTTTTTTTTTAATTAATTAGAAAGGGTATTATTGGGATTAAAAAAATGGTTTGTGATGGTTTCGACAAGTGCATAGAAGCTCCACACAAATAATGGTTAAAAAGTGTGAATTAATTCCCGTTAAAGTTGCTATAAGAGGAAGTTAGAGCTAAGAAAACTTGGGAAGATACAATTAGGAATCATTTAATGGATGGATGGCCCTGGAACTATCTTTATAGGATGCAGAATCATGTAACTTCACCTACTTGGGTATTACAAAGGCCTTGTTGCTGTTGTTCTTGTTGTAACAGTAATTATGGTTAATTAGCTGATAAATGATTTTTTTTTTTGGGGATATATCATTTGAAAAGCTCCCAGTATTGTTGGACCAGAAGACTGACCTCTCCGGCAGAGCAACATGTTACGGGCAAGTGCTGCCCCCCCATGGTCTGCCAAAACGACTCTCTCACCCGAACTTCGATGACATTCTTTTAAAACTTGTAGGCCTACTAAGATTCCCCCCACTATATCGATTTTCTAATTTGTAAGTGTAAAAAATTAGTAAATAATACATTTGTCCAATTATATACAAATGAGAAATTTATGGGTATAAAATATAATTTAATTTAACCGTCTTAGCATTGTGATGTGAAATTTTTGGCCGGGAATTTCCCGCAAACTAACTTTTATAATTCAATCTCATCCATCCATCACCCTCAAATCAATCCTAATTCTTAACGGGAAGACATTTTAAAAATTCGTCCTAAAATATTATATCGATATAACTGCAAAAGTAGCCCTCCCTCTCCTAACAGTAGTTACAATAGTATTTTAAACACACGATTCTTAATTGGCCCAACCACTTCCAGCATTTTGGCTATCCGCTGAATGAATATTTGACAGATTTTGTATACTTGTGCGTCTGCTTATATAAGGGTTCTCAGACACGCTTAGCAAAAGACTGTGGTCTTAAGATTACTTTAAATCATGAACTTATGCCACAATCATCAGCTGGAGTCATTAAATTTATTGCTTTTGGTTTGCAAAATTACATCATGTATTTCTTTTCTTTCTTTATTTGTTTCCCCCCCCATGTCCCATAGTAACAAAAAGTTCCATTGATCTTTACCACTGTTTCCCTTGATATTTTATCCAGGTTGTGGGGAACATTTCTGGCAGATGTTGTCATTCAAATGCTTGGAACTGATTATGCTAGAATTGTGCGAGCTATTTATGCATTTGCTCAGGTAATATTTATGACGCTTGCATATGCTTTTATTCATTGAAAGAACACCGGAAGATTTGTATAAGTCTTACCTTGATGAGATTGTGATGTAAGATAAGCTAATCATGATTTATGTGCGGATACATATTATAGTTGTTCCTAAAGTTATTCTATTTATGGGCTACAGATACGAATTTCCCGCGCACATAGGTTATAATCTGGTATCATTTGAGGATAGTGAGATTGTTCGATTAACTGTTGGTGAAATGATACTGAAGGTACTTCTTTTATTCTTCAAGTCTTGTGGCTATAGTTGTTCTATATTGTTGTCAGCTATCCTTTTTAAACGTTGTGCTACAAATCGTTTTTCATTGTCATGATAATGAATGTGGTACATAATCCAGATTCAGGTATGGAAAGCTATGCATTGTCTGACCTTGCATATTGCACCATCTTTTGCCATACTATAGCGTTTTTTCCCTGACGATTTAAATTCATTTTCTTGAAAAATTTACAAGTTTTCTCACGAGATCACGAACTATCTTCTTTTCATTTTCTTGAAAAATTAACAAGTTTTCTAACAAGGTCACGGACATTTTCTTTTCATTTTCTTATAAAAATTAATTGTCATTATGATTGTATTATCCAAGCTTGAAGGAGGGAAGGGCTATTGTATATTGAGGTCTTTGGGGGAAAAAAGTGATATGGTCATCCAAATATGTCATTTATCTTATTTTAATTTTGACTTAAGAGTATGAATCACTTAATTATATTTTGAATTGTGTTTTAATCTAATGGTCAATGCTCTCTTGTATCTCCAATAAAATACTTCAAATTAAGGTTCGCATAGTTTACCGCTAGTGCTACTTTCCGCCACCCGTTATCGGACCACAGGACTCCGGTCGTCAAAGTTCAGCCTCGGCTGTTCGATTTTTTTTATTCACACTTAACTATTTTTTTATTGTATTTTTCACTTAAATGTAATTGTTTTTTTTTTTTTAATATTTTTTAAGTTACATGTTTTAAGTGTATTTTTAGTTACAATTTAGTATATTTTTAATTACATTCATGTGATTTTTGGTGTCCGGCAACTGAAAAATTAGTTGAATGTGATTAAAAAATTGTAACTAAAATTTATATTTAAAAAATGTTACTGAAAAATAGTTGAATGTAATTAAAAATATTTCTGGTGACCGGTAATTGGAGTTTCGGCAACCAATGGTGGCTGGAATCCGGTGGCAGTAGGGCGGCTGTTGACCGGTAATTGGTGTCTTTTTGTTTTTCATTATCAGATTCCCTTTCAACTGAGAGATTGTCAAACAACGATCTGTGATCTGTTATTTGCTGATGTCATAATATGTAAAGAAAATATCAAAACAAAACCGAAGCATATTTTCAGAAGCTTGTCCTAGTAATTCTTTTGAATTAGGGGGCCATAGCTAAATTAGGACCATTGATAGTCTGCAAAATAGCAAATGAGTTAGGAAAGCTTTTGCAGCCCAATGTCCTCTTAACAATTTCTATGGAAAACTATCAAACGATCCAAAACTATTAAATTCTTTTCCATCCCTTACCTGGAAAACTATCAAACGTTCCAAACGGTTTTTTCCATGAACGATAAGAACCTTTTTTCATATATGGACATATTTACCCTTTTGAACAACCGTTACATTCTATTTTGATCGCCCAAAGTTTTCAAAAATAAATATTCCTAAATCTAAGGATGGTTACCACAATTAAACCAAATAAAAGGTTTTCTGAATAATCAATTTCTTTTTGTTCTTTTCATCAACAAATTACACAAAAATGATTGCCTATTTAGAGTTTTAAAATGATATCCTAATAGTATATTTTGCGTGGAAGAACCACAAATTTTCAATTCAATACATTAAAGTTGTTTAAGTTGTCAATCACAATTGTGTTGAATTCAACACAGTAAAAATCAAAACGCATACACGTTTTGAATTCAACATAAATGGACACACAAAAGTGATATAACTATGATTATTAAAAATTGTAATTTTAAAGTAAAAATTATAATTGATAACCATCCCTTTTTTTTTGCAGAAGATATTTTAGGTACATATTTAACCAGTATTTAGAGCATGACACATTATTAAATGATGATTTTTTTTTCTAATCAAGTGACCATGTCGAATTCAATACAATAATAATTTATATATTGAATTCAACACAAGTTTTGAATCCCAATAATCAAACTTTCCTAATTAACTAAGCATGTTGAATTTACACAGATTATTGAATCCAATACAACTATGAATGACCAATTTCAAATTTTATAAATAACTTAATTTGTTGAATTCTACACGGATTGTATTTCTTTTATGCGAAAAATATGCTTGAGATGTCATTTTGAAACTTCAAAACAGATGATCATAGTTGTATAATTTGATCATGTAAATAACAAAACCAAATTGGTTTATTGCATGATTACTTACGAGAGTTTTTGGTATAATTCATTATGGTAAATGTTTTTTTTTTTGGAATAGAAATTTAGAGAATATCTTCACTATCTTTATTTACAGTAACTATTTTGTTTGAATTCAACTTAATAAGTAAATCTTAATCATATGTCAATCCTAAAAATCAATGGTGGACATTTTTATCATGCAAAATCTAGAAGATTTAAAAATGAAATTATTTTGTTCAAAAAGTCAAGTCAGTGGGATTATTCTATTAAAAAATTTAAGTCAATGAGATTATTTGGTATTGGTATAATTGTATATCGTGGATATCAAATAGTATTTTGTGCCTTAAAATGGGTTTGGTTGACATTTTTATCATGCAAGATGTGGAAAACTTAAAAATGGGATTATTCTGTTAAAAAACAAGTCAACGGAATTGTTTGGTATAATTGTATATGGTGGGTATCAAATAATATTTTTTTGCCTTAAAATGGGTTTGGGGTGGTAATTTTTTCTTTTATTTTTTAGCCGCTACCTCTTCTCTCTCTTGATCACCTCCATGAGATGAGTTTACTGCACCAGAATAGGGACATATCTGTAACACAGAGCAACGACTAAATCGGGAATGTGCTTAGAGCCTCCACTGTTGCAGGTAAGAAGTATGGCGATACCAAGGTCACCTGCAAGCAATCCTTAGCTTCGTCGAAAATGGTACAAGTGGTGGATACATATAGGGGTGACGATTGCTTGCTTAAGGTTTATAGGAGGATTAGGTTTATTGTGGGAGGACTGAGGAGATAGTTTACAGTCTACGTCCTCCCTCTGAATTGGTGCCGTTGAGACTTCCAGATATCAGAGTCCTCGATTAGTTGATTTGTCTTTGATTATTGTAGTTTATGTTGGAATACAACACTTATTGCATTTATTTTAGTTTTCATTGTATATTTGATATTGTTATTGTACGGGTTTATTAACCTATTTATTTTGGTGATATCCCTCCTAATTTAGTCAGTTATATAATTAGGAGAATAAAGCCTATTTTGAATATACGAAATTATTTTTCTTTTTATCTATATCCTTTTTGGTATCTAGAGCTAGAATTTTTTCCTACCCAAACCCAAACCCTAACCCTAACCCTAGCAATCCACCCCACTACATAGGCAGTCGTCGTGCACATCAGTAACCCTAACCTTAACCCTAACAACTTTGGCACACCAGACCCTAACCCTAATAGTTGCACACCAGATCCGCACAACCTTCGCGCACCAACAACATTCGTTGCGCACAGTCTCGTGTACAACTGTCTTACACCAGCAGCCTTACGTGCACCAGTCATCGTCCCGCACCAGAAGCCTTGGGCGCACCCGTCATCAATTGGGCGTCTTCGCAGGTCACTGTCTTCGCAACCATCACGCTCTTCGCGATCGTTGTCTACCGTCTTTGCAGGTTATTGTCCACTGCCACCCATTGTAATCTGTGCATCGCCGATAACTCGCGGCTATTCGTTTGACACTGTCGTAGGCAGCCGTCCAACTTCTGCCTACTAGCGTCCAACACCTGTCCCATGTGTTGTTAATCGAACGTTGCGGTTTGTCCATTGCCGTAAGCTGTAGTTTGTTCGCAGTCGATAAATCCCTGTTGTCCATCACTGTTCTACATCTGTTGGTGTTTTGGAGGTCCTAAACACGTGGTAGTTCTTTCTATCTATTGTATGGTTGGGTAACCGCATCTTTGGTTACCATAATCACATTATACCTTTGTTTTTTTAGAGCATGGTTAGTCTTCCGCAATAGATGTCAAATTGTTTTACTGTTACGATCTCGTACTATTTGTACCCATGGCCTCTGAAAAAAAAGATGATGTTGAATCCTGAATCGTACCTACTCCATAGCTACCCACCCACTCAAACCCTACGTGTGAGAATGATGTCTCGGTCCATTCTGTCACAACCACATCGTGTCACAACTGCATTACTCAATGGGGCGAATTTTTATGCATGGTCTCACTCTCTCTGTCTCTACTTCGGTGCAAAATGTAAGACCGGATGGTTCATAGGTACTGAGCCAAGGCCAAATATCAATGATCTAAAGTTCACTTAGTGGGATGCGGATAACTACATCATCCAAGTGTGGATTTTCAATTTTATGAAGAAACGGATCTATAATATGTTCATGTTCCACGAGACAGTAAGAGGATTACGATCTGCTTACGAAGATGTATGCCTACTCTCGTAATGAATTACATATCTTTGAGCTCTATCGTGAGATCTCTTATGCCTCCCAGACATTCCTAGGACTATTAGTTGTGGATTACTTTGGGTACCTTTAGACTCGGTGGGTGGAACTTGTGCAGTATGAACCTCTGAGCGAGTTCCTCAAGCTGAGATTGAGTCCAAGTGCTAGGATCGTCATAACACATATCATTTCTTGATGGGTTTAAATCTTAAATATGAGAATCTTCACATTCAGATTTTAAATACATCCCCGATGCCTAATCTTTGTGGAGCATTCTTTATTGTCAATAGCGATTCAAAGCGCGGTCTCCTCTTCCCTCCCAAAGTTACTCCTTTTGTCCCTGAGTAGATGACCTTTGCATCTCCCTCCGGTCCTCATGCATCAGGATCATGTTAGTTCTATTAGCACTGCCGAAGGCGTGGTTACCACATTAACCGTTGCTATGACCTCCAACTTGAGTTGAAACCTCAGAACATAGGACGTAGGAAAGGAATAAGGGTACCACGTACTAGTGCTATTGCTGATATCATACCCGGTTTGGTAGATCCGCTACCAGCTCACCCTGATATTTCCCAAGTTTAGGCCCAAATTGCGGAGCTTCAAGCTCACTTAACCAATTTGACATCGTTTTCTGACCTACCACTACTCTTGCCTAGGGTACTCCTACTGCACTGCATGGTAAGGCTAGTCGTCCTACTTGGATTCTGGATTTTGGGGCTAACAATCACATGACTGGTGAGCTCTCTACCTTTATATCTCCTGTTTCGTCTGTCGAACAATCTGTGTGCATTGCAGGGGTACCTTTATCCCTATTCGTTGTTAGGAAGATGTCTGGAATTAGGGATAAAATTGTAATTTTTTTTTTATATATATATATATATATATATATATTTTTTTTTTTTTTCTTCTTCTTGATGACTTGATGTGTCTCCTTAATCCTCTCCATCTCCCCATCTCCAAAAGAGATGGAGGTCACTCAAACGAGGTGGGTCTGGTCCATTCTCGTGGTGTTCCAAACACCAAATGACCTGGCAGTGAAAACGAATATGTTATTGTTAGAGGAACCACAAACCAAACAGAGCTTGGTCTTGTGAGTAGGGATGTCAACAATCCGGGTTCAGTTCGGTTTCATACAAAGCCAAAACCAAAACTACCAAATTTTTTAAACGGTTTTAAAATCGGACCATTTAATTTTAACTACAACCAAAACCAAAACCATTTAAGATTTTTAATTTTATAAAAAATTAAAACCTAAACCAAAACCAAAACCAAGACCAAAACTGTGGACCATTGTTTCTTATATAAGATAAAAAACATAACTTAAATATAAAACATAAATTTCAAAAACAAAAATCAAATCACAAAACTATTAATGGTAAACATTCCTAACGATAAATAAAATAAAACAATAAAATCATAGATATTAATCACAAATAATACAAACGGTCTCTAAATCATTCTTATACATTAATTTTTAATCCTGCAAAATCAACTGCATAAAAACAGTGTAAAAGGGTTAAAAGTGTAAATAAAAAAGGAATCAAACTGTAAATACTAAATAAATAAACAATAATATATATATATATAACCCGGACCATTTGGTTTGGTTTCTCTCAGTTACCCATCGGTTTGGTTTTTTTTGCTATCCCTACTCGTGAGTAGGGATGGTCATGGGCCGGGCCGGGCCGGGCTTAGACTAGTGTATTACAAAAAAATATTGGGCCCTAACCCGGCCCGGCCCGGTGATCGGGCCTTAATTCTATGTCCAAGCCCGACCCTATAAGAAAATTTTAAGCCTAAAGCCCAACCCACGGGCCCCCAACCCTATTTTTTTTTTTTTTTAAATTTTAAAAATAAATACAAAAAATTCAACATCAAATCAATAAAAAATATTATAATTACAATTTTTAAAGATAAACCAATATTTCAAACAAACTAAACTAACAAGTAATATTAAAATTACAATTTTAAAGAAAACTAATATTCCAAATATTAAGGTTGTATTGTAACGTGTGTATATATATATATATATATTTATTTATTTATTTTATTTTTTTAAATATTCTTCGGGCCGGCCCGGGCCGGCCCTAAAAAATTTTAATCTTGCCCAAGCCCGGCCCTAATTTTGATCGGGCTCTAATACCTAGGCCCTAGCCCGGCCCGTGGGCTTAAACTCTAAGCCCAAGCCCTAAAAAAATAGGGCCAGGCCGTTCGGGTTGGGCGGGCCCCCAAGCCCATGACCATCCCTACTCGTGAGTGCCCCAAGTGATGGAATTAACACAGGATTTGTGGTTGGTGAAAACGTGGGCTTGGGTCCAATCGTTTTGGGTGCCTTCTTTCTAGATTATGACACGATCGTCGTAACAACAAGAAGTAAGGAGGGACCCGAATTTGGGGTGGGCCCAAGTGACTTGCCAAACGTATCCTTGATGACCTGTCCAAGTGGCAAGGTGTTGGAACTGTTGCTTACGCCTAAGATTTTAATGGTGGTGTTGAAAGAAGCGGTTGCCACACGCTTTCCGTAGTAATCCATGGCTACATTGCGAACATTGGCATTATGACCGTTTCAATCTTCTTAGCAAGCATTTCTTGAGTTAATACACCCTAGATTTGCCCTGATCTGGAATCACAACATATATATATATATATATATGGAGGGTATGGTTGTGGAAGCTATGGAGTACGATAGAACTAGAACCGTTTCTACTTGGGTGGTGGAGTTGGTGGTGATACAAAAGGGATAGTGGTGGGTAACTTAGGGTTCGTGGGTGGGGATAAATGAATGAGTGGCATTAGGCGATGGTGGTCGGAGGAATGAACTTGGTGGCAGTGATGATGTTGGCTAAGGGAGAAACAAGAAAAAACGAAAAATAAACAAGAATGAAAAAGAATAAAAAAAAATTAAAAAATAAATAAATTGACTAATATACCCCTAATTCCATCTAATTGAACAATCAAAATAAGTAGAAAGACTAATTAAAAATATAAAACTTAAAATGAAACGTATAAATTTATTAAATTTCGTAAAAACATGGTTGTTACCTGTTGCAGGATGGGTAAGTTTGAGAGTTGTGTGCGTTTCTAATTTCGTAAAAACATGGATGTTACCTGTTGCAGGATGGATGAGTTTGAGAGTTGTGTACGTTTCTAATTTAGTTATATCCGTTATGATTAATAGTAGGACATATAAATTTATTACATCATAAAAGGGGTTAGATTCCACTAAGAACAGGTGCCACGGGGTGTAGACTCCCATCCACTTGAAATTGGTGCCTATTTATTGGACAAAGAAATATATATTGTTATATCCTACTCGGAATGCCACCACCTCCTGGCCATTGTTAGCACGTCAAACTACACTAATCACTGGGTGGATACCACATTCGCAATTCCATTAATTCTTCCCCCCTAAAACACTACCCCAGGATTTACTCTCTCTCGCGCTCCCTATATATGTGTTATTCTGACGTTCCTCTACAAAACATATGTTACTGAAAGATGATTGGAATGCAGAGTAGAAAGATGGAGGATGAAACCACAGAGCTGGTAAAATCAACCCAAAAACCAGTAACGGTAGACGAGGTAGTGGAAGAGTACGTGTGAGCTCCTGGATTCTCGCAGTTGCTGCATGTGATGTTGGTATCGATAGCATGGATATTCGACTCCCAGAACACGTTGGTCACCATTTTCACTGACGCTCAACCGGTATCCTGGAGATGCAAAGACTCATTGTCTTGTATTAGTAGTAGTGGTGGGGATGTTGAGTCTGTTTGTGGGTTGTTGGCGGGGACTTGGGAATGGGTTGATGGGCACAGTAGTTCTACTATTGCCGAGTGGGGTCTTGTCTGTGACCGCAAGTTTCTTGCTGCGCTACCGTCTTCCCTTTTCTTCATTGGTTTACTCATAGGTAATATCTTTTTTTAAATGTTTTTACAATTTGATTTTTCTTCTGCTTGAAGTCATAGAGAAATCTTTGTTCATTGATGACACCATACGGTAAGATGTGTCGGGGCCAGTTTACACGTATCTCGACAAATCACCTCCCTAGGCAATTTTAAGGGCGCACTCCTCATATTGATTTGGTGCATTCAGAATTAAATTGAAGATGTAGTTTTAGAGTCTTTTTGAGAACAACTATGGTCAAAAAATAAAAAGAGGGGGCAAACACCTCTAAATCATGCCAAATTCTAATAATTAAGTTGTGTAAAGTAAACAAGGAAACATATAAAATGAACCAAAAAGAAAATCTATGAATGATTGTTATATTGGTCATCCCAATTTTGACGCTCATACCAACTTATGATTTAATGGTCAGTCTGAAGTTAGATATTCCGGGAGGGAATTAGTCTGGAAGGTCCCCTTTGGTTATTATTTTTGTTTTGGCTCTCAAAATTGAGATTAATCTAATGGTAAACACATTTTTATTCTTAAAATTTTGAGAGTAATTTGAGACTATTTTTTGAATTTCTTAAGAATTTGAGAAAAAGAAAAACATATTTATTTCTATCACTTCCACAAAATTATTTCCACTTCTATTCCACCGGCTACCACTATCTTGCCGATCACCACCACCCCGTCCGTCAGTATCACCTGCCGGCCACCATACATTTAAAGTAAAAAAAAAACAAATCTTGCAACTAAATGTATTTTTCTTGTTTTTGGTCTTATAATTTTTTTTTTTTTTTTAAAAACAAGTTAATAATTGTTACCAAATATATTTTTATTTTTGAAATATTCATAATGAAAATAGAATTTCTATCTTATTTCATCCCAATTATCGGAGGTAGAAGAAACACTAACCAAACGCCACATAAAAATTTCAATTACCTGCCAAACAATACCATCTAATGACGCTGGTAGTGGACCATCTACCAAGGATCTATCGGTTTGGTTAGTAGTTACACTTGTCAAAAATTTTATTTAAAAGATGTTTCTTCACTTGTTCCCACATCGTTTAAACATGATTCACCCTCTTATTTTGATAAATACTAAGAATATGCTATATTTATTTTTTCAATTTAATTATTAAGACACTTTTAATTATATTTGTTGACAAAAATATTCTTATAATATATTTTTTTCTTTCATATTTTTGATTTTCTACTCTTTATATATTTCTCATGTTATCTATTTTTTATATTTTTATTTTTTTAGTTTTATTCTGTATTTTTTAGTTTTATTTTGTTTTATTTGTTTATTTTTGGTAAATAAAAAATAAAAAAAAAAAATCTAGAAAATAAAACATGAAAAATCAAAAAGTAGAATTTCATAAATAAAAAAGGTTTTATATTTTTTCTTTTATTTTTTGTCTTCTAATTTTTAATTTTAATTTTTTCTACAAATACCATATACCAAAAAAAAAAAAAACAAAATAAAATAAAAAATGCGGATCAAAGGTAAAAATAAAAAATAGAAAATAAGCGAGAAAGATAAGAGAGTAAAAAAGAAAAGTAAAAATAAAAATAGAACATAAAAATTAAGAATTTTTTTTAGTGATATTTTTATCAACAAAATTTGTTAAGAGATGTCTTAAGTACTATAAAAATTATAGAAGATAACTTTGGTATTTGTCAAAATGACAAGGGTGTCTTGGTATAAAATAAAATAATACTGTTTTATTATTTTTAAATAAAAAACAAAAAGGAAATCAAAATAATGGATAATAAAAATAATACTTTTAATAGATAAATTTTGTACTTAGTTGAAGTTAATTAAAAACATGATTGGAAAGAAGGAAAAGGAACCTATAACGTATTGAGTTTGCATTACTTTATACTTTTTGGTAGTAAGGGGTTGGAGATAATGAAAATGAATTTTGATTTGGATCCTTCCATTAACTTCCATCAAGTGTGTCGTGAGAGATTGTCCATCAACCACTCAATTAGACACAACACAAGTTAAAAGAAAGTTGTCGCCCTAATTTCAACCAAACCCCTCCCCTTTTTCCATTATACACCACCGTGGTAGAAAATAAAAAAAATCGAAAGTAATAATATAAAAAAAACAACCAAAAAAAAAACTAAATTAAAAATAAAATAAAATAAAACAAAAGCAACAAATATATATATATATATATAATACAAAAAAATACTATATTAGTATTTTTAAAATGTGACAAGAGATATCTAAAATATTATAAAAATGATACTTGATGATTTCAATATTAATATTTATGGAAATGATAGAACTATCAACTCTTTGTAATTCAACTAATGTCATACATAGACAAGGGGACAAGGGGTGATGTATGTTCGTGCACTTTCTTATCTCTAAGGATTTTATATTGAAATTTAACTACAATTCGACAAAGACTTTAGATAAGGTGTTTGCTTACTTGGGAGATCACTTTAGCTTATTTTACGTCCATCATGAATAATTTTTTAGGCCCATTCAATTTTCTAATGTGCAAATCAATAATTTTCTTTGCCATTTTTTAAACTTTAGATGATGACACTGTTACCAAAATTCGACTGTTTGGGGAGAATTTCATTTTCAGGAATTAAATTTTAAATTTAATTCTAAATGCATGATGAATACGCTCTTACGGCATGTTTGGTTGGACGGAATGAAATGAGGGTGAAATAGAATAGAAGAAGTAATGGAATGAGAGAAAGAATGGAATGGAATTGTGAATAGAATAACTATTCCATTCTCTTGTTTGGTTGATATGGAATGAAAGAAATAATGGAATAGTGAAATAAAGTAAATTTTTTATTTTGCCCTTATAAAATTATTATTTCATTCTCTTCTTGGTTGGTTATAATAAAATTTTATTATATTTCACTATTCTATTTCTTTCATCATTTTATTATATTTCACTATTCAACTCAATTTTAAATTTTTGTTCTCTAATTTCTATTTTTGTTCTCAATTTTTAGTTTCAATTCTTTAATTTCTATTTTTGTTCTCAATTTTTCAGTTTCCTTTTTCGATTTTCTGTTCTCTAATTTTCTATTTTTTGTTCTCAATTTTCAATTTATGTTCTCAATTTTTTGTTTTTGTTCTCAATTTTCTATTTTTATTCTTAATTTTCGGTTTCCGTTCTCAATTTTCTATTATCTAATTTTATATTTTTGTTCTCAATTTCTATTTTTGTTCTTAATTTTATGTTTCTATTATCTAATTTTATGTTTTTATTCTCAATTTATCAGTTTTCGTTCTCAATTTTCCGTTCTCTAATTTTATATTTTTGTTCTCAATTTTCAGTTTATGTTCTCAATTTTCTATTTCTGTTCTCAATTTTCTATTCTATAATTTCATATTTTTGTTCTCAATTTCTAGTTTATATTCTCAATTTTTTGTTCTTTAATTTTCTATTTTTGTTCTCAATTTTCGGTTTATGTTCTCAATTTTTGTTTCTATTCTCAATTTTCTAGTTTTGTTCTCAATTTTCTATTTTTATTCCCAACTTTCTGTTCTCTAATTTCAATTTATGTTCTCTAATTTATATTTTTGTTCTCAATTTTCAAAGGTTTAATTACAAGGAGTATCATATAATTTAAGATATTGATTCCATTGGGTTGGAATCCCATTCCACTCCATCTCAAATGGAATCCCATTCCATCTAATTTCATTCCAATGGAATCACAAAAGTGATTCTATTGAAGAACCAAACAACGGAATAGGAATCGAGGGCGGAATGCGATTCCATTCCGCCCTCGATTCCATCCAACCAAACATGCCGTTAAGATTGTCCGGAAGATGATTACTGAAGATGTACGTAAACTGTCCCGAACACATCTTATTGTATAATTAAAAAGAAAAAAAAGATGATGACACTGTTACCCATTTTCAGAATCTTGACATTGATGACATGATTTTTTTAATAGGGGTAATAGTATAAAAAAACACATACTAGGGAACCATATAAAAAGAATCTTTATAAATTTAGGAGTTTTCTCCTATAAGTTCTATTTTAAAACCAAATAATTTTTTAAGACCCACTATTATTCGCAAGTCTTATTTAAAAAAAAAATGTGTACCAACTCCTGTTAATATTTTTTTTATGACAAAAATTTAAGTGCAAATTATTTTTGTACAAATATAAAGAAGGGGTAATTTTTGGAATAAAATTCTTATGTACTTCTGGTATGAAATAATTTTGACTAATTCTTAAAAATTTGTTCTTTTAAAATTTGGGAGCTCTCAATAAATTTCTCAAGGCTTAGTAGTCATGTAGTGACTCCTTCTTAGGAGGTCACGAGTTCAAGTCGTATTTTTCTTTGGGTTAGTCAGATAGCAACGATGAGGTTTTGAACTGATTTCATTAGAAATCAAAATCGTTAGGTGATTTTTAAATCGAATTGTTCAATTTTATATAAAATTAAAACCAAAATTGCAAAACTTTTAACTTGTTAAGATTTTTTTTTTAATGTTTTTTAAGAACACAAGTTTGTAAAATTATAAATAAAAATATAGTGAAAATCTAAAATCTAAATTCCAAACAAATTCAAAATCAAACTACAAAATCCTTAATTATTTATAATAAACATGCCAAATATAATTGAAGTATAACACAAAGTATAATAAAAAATAAACAAACAAACAATATATATATAATTTAACGGTTACGCGATTCGGTCTCACGGTTACAAATGTAACCGAAACTATTTGACCGGTTTTAAACTAGAACCATTCGGTTCGGTTTACTTTGGTTACCTGTCGGTTCGGCTTCAATTGTCATCTCTAATTGCTAACATAATTGTTTGTGTTTATTTTCTCATATTTGTCCGATGTTAACTGATATTTTTATATTGGGATAGTTGGTGATTAGTCCCAAATAACGGGCGTAATTTGTTAGTAGTTCCATTGAAAACATAAGTTTTTATTAGTCCTTTAAATTCGTTTTTTTTTTGCGTATTAGTCCCCCATGTGGTTACATCTGTATAATATTAGTTACATATATCTGTGTAATATTAGTCAGATGTTATAAATTACATGTAACTATATTATATGTACTTGTGTAATATTTGTTACATTCAATAAATATTTTACACACAAATGAGATACATGTAACTGCTAGAGTGCAACGCATGTATTGGGCCTTCCGCTTATTTTTTATTTTTTTTCAATGTGCGAGATTAAAACACAAGTTGCAATTGTGTATGAGACTTTTTTAAAATTAAAGGAAAAATAAGCGACTTACCACATAAACACTTAATAATTAAAATAAACAATCAAGTTTCATACAAAACAATGAAAGTAAACAACAATTAACGAGCATGGTTCGCATCAATCTCTACCCGGTTGGAACATCGATATGCCTCCGATACGTCGGGATACGCTTTCGACACATTTAGATATTTCATTTTTATAGGACACGTGAATAATGCATATCCAATATGTATTTATGGAGTGTTATGTTCGACACGCATATCCGTGTGTCTGATATGAGTACGAATAACCTAAGAGAAGTATCCGTGCAGGAAACAGAGAGGTGGGGAGATCTGGCCTCGCCAAAGAAGGGGAAAAAAAAAACTATTTTAGTAGATTAGTAATTTCTAATTTTTTTTTTCTAACATTTTAGGAAATAAAGGCAGTATATGTAATAAAATTATAAAAATGGCAATATATATGCACCATCCCAAAGTGAGGGCACTTAAGAAATTAAATTTTAAATTTAATCCTAAATGCACCAAGCCGATGTGGGGGAGTGCACCCTTAAGATCGTCCGTGAAAAGTGATTAGTCAAGGTGCGCGTAACCTGGTCGGACATATCTTACCGTATAATAAAAATAAGTAAAAAATGAATGCACTGTAAGATAACATGTCGGCATACTTTGACCAGCACTTGTTGGGAGGGATAGCTACGCACCCTGAACGAGATAGTTTTTCACCCTATGTGGGTAGGGAGACACTCGTGGATATACAAAAAAAAGTGGTTGCCACGAACACTAGTATTAAGAAATCTAGAGTTAAATTTGGTAAAAGCTAAGTGCTTGGTTGTAAGATTTTTTGAAGGCTGAAACTATCTTTGGAACATCCAAATTGTTGTAACTAAACTGCGATTTGAGACGTGGGTTCGACTCTCTTGGGGAACACTCAAGGAATTAATTCTTGAATGGTCTCTCTCAACTCCAAAAGTTAGTTATGTTAGGAAATCTAGTTTTCTAATCTGTATTGGATAACATATTATTAATTCAATTATATTATCTATTTAATTTAATTGGCTAAAATTAAGTGATCTAATTAATTTGAGTAAGCTCGTAAACTGCTCAAAATAATGTGGGTTAAATATGTAGATACCAATTTTTTATAGGGGTAATTAGGGGATTGTGTGAACTCTAATCACAACATATATATAGAAAAATATGTGTTATGATCCCCAATATATCAAATCGCAGATGACTTCCCTTTTTCCCATTTGGAAGAGAAACGACGGTCTCATTGAGGAATTAAGAAGATTTGGTTGAGGAAGACCGCATACCCATCTCGATCTGCTCCCTATTCGTGATCAATCGTCACAGGTTTTTCACATCGTTAGTCAATCATTCGTAATGGATCCAGGTACGCGATTTACGTGTTTATGAACTTTTGGTGATTCGACATGTTTCTATAGGGTTTATACATTCAGATATATAGGGATTAAATCCAATAAGTGGTATAAGAGCCTACTTCATGTTGACTAATTAAGGTTCTTAAGTTTTTCACGTTTGTAGAATTTTTGGATTTGTGTTTTCTCTATTGAAGTTTGATTCTTTGTGGAATCGTAGGAGAAAACATTAAGATTTTATGTGGTTTGATTTATTTTGTTAAAATTACAAATTTGTTATGGATGTAAAGAAAGAAAAACCTTTCCCCCCCTCCCCCCTAGAATTTTTGGGTGTGTTTTGGCGCAGAAAATTAAGATTGGATTCAGATCTGATTGAATCGTTTAACCGATTCAAAAAATTGATCAACCGATTCGTGCAGAAACTGATAGGAATTCGGCTCTGACTAAATCAGTCAATCAATTCATAAAAATTGGTCAACCGATTTGGTCAGAGGTTCACTAGTGGCCGCAATTAAGCGTCGCCACTTTCACCGCAAGCGTACGGGTCAAGTTTTAGTATAGGTTTGGAGAGTAGGGGTATCGTGTTCACGAGGATTGGTTGAGAATATCGTTGAGTATTGCGATTATCATAACTCGACTTTATCTAGTTGATAAAAATGGTATTTAACTAATAAATACTAATACTACAATACTAATTTATTTAATTATACTAATATATTGGTAGGACGTTTATGGGAATTATTGCCTAGGGATCAATATCGTTCACTTAAACATGTTTGTTTCAATCTATTTTCATTAATGGCGTTCATCATATCCGACAATCTCTGTATCTATAACTCGCTCACTCATTTTTTCGAGTGTAAAGCGAACGAATGTATGACTTCGTGTTGACGCCGAGGTCCCTTCGAACGTATTTTCGAACACATAGTCACATGAGTCGTGAACCAACGTCATTGATTGCACACTTTCCAACTTTCTCCCGGGTTATTGGATCGTCGCGTTATGTTTACCCTAATCCGAATCCGGGGTTACCTCTCTCGAGTGTTAAACCCTTATTCTCGGTATATCGTAACAAGTATAATAAACAATACAACATGGCAAACACAATCAGATAAACATAAACAACCACTAACAAAACATCGATTTTATATAAACAACGTTTTCATGAATTCAATCAAGCCTTAGACAATATATGTTTAGTTAAACATTGCCATATACAAACATTCAACCAAACCTAAGAGAGAAACGAGGAAACTAGCCATTTATCCAAAGATCTGACGCTAAAACCTTTCTGAGAACGCTTCCTCCTTCTTCACAACTTGATCTTCCCTTGGTCGAATGGCCTCGGAGCTCTTAAAACTTCCCAAAACGTCTAATCCTTGAAATAGAGGAGAAGGGAGGATATATATAGGCTCCAAAATATCCTAAATATCTTAAACTATCTGTAGAGGGACCGCCACAGCGGTGGGATTCATTGCTGCAGCAGTGAGTATGTCGGTTCAAAGATCGCTTTAGTGGTGGAAGAGGCGGTGAATTCAGGAACTCTCTGTCATTTCATCGCCTAGGCGGTGAATTTACAGTATGTATAGGCCCTTCTTTGCATTTTCACCGCCACGACGGTGGTCTAGACGCTGTGGCGGTGGGCTACTTTCAGAATATTGCCTCCTTGCTTATTTTTTCACCGTTCTTCCACCGTTCTTGATCCGATTTGACTGCATAAGGATTGTTTTAGTTCATTTTCACACCAAATACCTGTTTTATGGAAAAAAGAATATAAACGAATTAAAACATAATAAAACGTACTAAACATACTCGTAAACTAACAAATTCAGTTTGGAAATAGATAGGTAATTTACATATATCATTCACTATTTTTGTTCTGACGGAATCGGTCAACCTAATTTTAGAATTCGGTCGACTGATTGATACATAACAAACAATTTTTTGTTTCTGACCGATTCGGTTGACCGAACCTTTATGGTCGATCAATTAACTATTTCGGAACAGAGGCCAATAGGCCTTTGTCCAATTCGGTCAATTGAATTTTTGGACTAGTCGACCGATTGGATGCCCTAAAGTTAGAAATTTTAACCCGTTGCACGACATTCGATCAACGGACCATTAGGACAGTCAAATAATAAAATCTTATATCTTGAAATAAATTAAAATGAAACAATATGTTAGCAAAGTAATCTCTGTAGTGTAGTTTATTTTATTTTGGGATATTAAGATGTTGATGTTTGTTATTTATGCGGACAATAGTCAACCCAAAGGAAGATTATTGTTTGGCCGAATAATATGCATTGGTGTTTGTTGTTTATGCGAATCATAACTGGCCCAAAGGAATGTTATTAGTTAACTAAATGATAGACATTGTTTTGATATTAGTATTGTTATTATTTATGCAACCAATAATCAATTGAAAAGAAGGTTATTGTTTGGCCAAATAATAAATGTACCTACGGGAATGAATGTGTGATGATTATCAAGTTTTCATGTAAACAGTAAGTCGGTCCGAAGAAAGGATAATTGTTTGACAGGATTTATTATCAATATTTGATTACTGCACTGAGAGTACTACTTACAGTTAATTTATCTGTCCAAAGAGTAGGAATTAATATTGTGTTAGGTATCTTGAGATGGGTCCCCCAATTTGGATTAATTGTTCATGTTTAATTTTATTATTTTATGACATGCTTGTGAGTATTCTTGTTTATTTGTTCTCTATATAGTTTCTGTTGCTATTGTCACGAATGTTTCTGTCGAAGCTAGTAATATCCCAATGTTGAGCGGGACGAACTTCAAACTCCGGAAAGAAACCATGAAGATTGTCCTCAGTTGTATGGATTTGGATCAAGCACTTTGGGTAGATCGACCTACTGCTATTCTAAAAAACCTCAATGAGGTTAAAATTGAAAAGTGGGATCGGTCTAACCGAATGTGTTTGATGATCATGAAGCGCTCCATTCCGAAAGCGTTTCGGGACTCTATTACTGAGAGCAAGAGCGCTAAGAAGTTCTTGGAAGAAATTGAACAATATTTTGCCAAGAACAAAAAGTCAGAGGCGAGTAACATTTTGGGCAAACTCGTCGCGATGGAGTATAAGGGTAAAAGGAATATAAGGGAGTACATCATGGAGATGTCTCATATTGCGTCGAAACTAAAGGCACTAAAGTTAGAGTTGTTTGATGACTTGCTCATGTATTTAGTTTTGGTCTCTTTTCCTACACACTTTGGGTTATTCAAAGTGAGTTGTAACACTCAAAAAGACAAATAGTCCCTCAATAAGCTTATATCTCACTGTGTACAACAAGAAGATAGACAATAACGAGATAAGACTGAGAGTGCTCACTTGGCCTTAACCTCTCAGAATAAGAAAAATAAGAGAGTTGAGGTTGCTGTAGAAGGATCATCTTAGTAGAAGAAACAAAAGAAGCATGTTGAGGAATTTACATGCTACTTCAGCAAGAAGACGGGTGATAGGTGTAAATTACCTACGTATTTCCAATCCAAATTTGTTAGTTTTTGAGTACGTTTATAGTTATTTTTATATGTTTTAATATGTTTTTATACTTTTTGTATAAATCAGGCGTGTGGACCAAAAAGATAAGAAACTGGAGCGAAAACGATGAGATCGAACCAAAGGCGAGTCGAAGTTACGGTGGATAAACAAGCAAGGAGGCAAAAATATGAAAGAAGCCCTCCGCCTAGGCGTCCAGACCTCCGCGTAGGCAGTGAAGATGCTGAGAATGACAAAAGGCTACTGACAGCCTACCGCCTTAGCAAGAAATTCCTCTTCCTAGGTGGAAACCCCAGTAGAAATATTTCCAAGTCCATCGCCTACTTCTTCGCCTAGGCGGTCACCAAACCTGCAAAGCCGGTACAGGTGTTGTAACTTCAAGGCTATTTTGGACTATTATGAAATCCGATTTTGGAAATACTCAAAACATGGAAGTTGTAGATATTTTTCTTATCATTCCATAGGTTTTTGAATCACCTCAATCGGAGTTCGGATGAAGAAGTTACAGCCAAAACAAAATTTCAAACCTGCAGTAACTTCGCCTAGGCGAATTTTTCTGCGCCTAGGTGAATTTCCGGTAGAAAGTTGACCGACTTAACTTCGCCTAGGCGAAAATCCTGCAGCACACCGTTGATATTTATTAGATATTTTGAGATCTCTTGGGATTTTATTTTCCCTTCTCTCCTCCTCTCTTCATTCTCTTCAATCCTTAAGGCCTTAGGCAATATTTTAGGAGTAGGATTAGGGATTATTGAGGGAGAGCTCTCAACCCGAGATGGAGGATCAACGAGGAAGCGATCGATCGACGTTTCTAGCGGCAAATCTTCGGATATCGGCTAAGTCACTCGTTTTCTCTCTTCGTTTTCTTCATTTTGGTAGTTGTTGAGCATGTTTAGCTTATTTTACATTGTATAAATGGTTAGGGCCATGAGTTAAACATGGATTGTAATAGGATTAACGTATTATTTATAAAAATTTAGTTTTGGTTGAATTTTTGTTTCGTTTATGGTTGTTCCTTATAATTTCGATTGTGTTGCCGTGTTTTCTATGATTATATACTAGTTTAGATATATTGAGAATACGGGGTTTGACACTCAGGAGAGGTAACCCCAGATTCGGACTAGGGTTAACACAACACGATAATCTAACGACCCGGGAGGGCGTTAGAAAGTGTGCAATCGATGACGCTGGGACGAGACTCACGTGACCTAGAGTCATTAAGACGTTGAGGGGGACTTCGGAGTTTACACGAAGTCACGTATTCCCCGATCTTACACTCGGAAGAGGTGGCGAGGGAGTTTACAAACCGAGATTGTCGGATACGCCGAACGCCGTTAATGTTAACTAAAACAAAATCAAATGCATTTAAGAAAATAAAGTTAATCCCTAGGCAATCTACTCCCCTAGACAATCTTAAATTAGTATTTATAGTATAATTAACTTAATTAGTGTATTAGTTTAGTATTAGTATTAAATTAAATTCCATTTTTGTCGCCTAGATAAAGTTAGGTTACGACAATCACGATACTCAATAGTAACAACACCAATCCCTGTGGATATGATACCCGACCGAAAGGTCCACTATACTAAAATTTGATCCGTACGCTTGCGGTGAAAGTGGTAGCGCATTATTTGCGGCCACCAAGTTTTTGGCGCCGTTGTCGGGGATTGGTTGTTTGTCAAATTTTGTTCCCGGCCTCGTCACCAAGTTTTTGGCGCCGTTGCTGGGGATTGGTTGTTGTCAAATTTTGTTCCCGTCAACGTCCACCAAGTTTTTGGCGCCGTTGCTGGGGATTGGAAGGAGTGTTACTATCGATATTGGGAGTAAATAACTTGATTTTAATCTAGGCATTTTTGTATATAATTTTCGTTTGTAGTTTTGTTTTTGTTTTCCTATAGGATGCTTGAAGATGTTAGATCGACAGGTACTCTTGTGTTTCGTTCACTGAAAAATCTCGCCAGTCTGGAGGGCATGTGTCGGGCCGAGGACATTAAACCAAACACTTCTTGGGAGGCAACCCAAGGTCACAAATAAGTTAGATATATCTCCGTCAATTTGAGTCAGAGGCGAGATCCTCTCGCCTCCCAGGTATGTGTTCTAAACCCTCGTCTTCAATATCATGCTATATTCTGTCTATTGGGATCGTTGATGGCTCATTTTGGACATCACCTGTTTTAAGTTGGTGGTGATGTGTAGTATGTTTTAGTATGTGTTTAGTTAAATTTTACTGTTTTTATTGTTTGCATCCTTGTTTAGGATTAGTTTGTTTAGTTTAGTTGTTGTTTTATGCTGAGTTTTGACGTCATCTGGGCCTTTACCCGATGATGACTCTGTCCCCTGATTGTTTTGAGGTCGAGCGTAACACTCATTCATGTGTGTTCTGTGTGCTTAATGTATTGTCTTAGTAAAAGTTATTGTAGACCCTAAATGCACGAGCACGTAAACTCAATATAGCACTATCTTATTGATTTGAAACTGATTATCCGTCAATCAATTTCATGACAATAGGGGTTCTAGAACCTGATTTGGGAGAAATTTGAGGCGAAATCCTAGGTGAGGTTGTTTAGGAGATATGATTTAGGCAATCATTTGATCGCTTGAGCCTTTTAAAGCCTACTATGCAATATCATTATCCCTCGTTACCCTGTCGAAGCCTAATAGCTGTTTCAATTTTAAACACTTAACAAATACCCTAGCCGATTGAACTTTTTCCAAACCTATATCGCTAAACTGAAGGCACAATTTGAGTGAATCAAGTTAGCATTTCGCTACTTGATGTGAGCGATTGGGTTTAGGCTGAAATTATAATTTGGTTCGGTATTCGAGTACTCGCTTGTCGTTTGTCGTTCATATTGTTTGCATATTCCTAAGGTTATAAGAATTCGAATACGTTTTGGGGTGTGTTACTTAATCATTTTTGCACACTCTTAAAATTGTAGAAATTCGAATGAGTTTGGGGGTGTGTTAAAAAAAAATAAAAAAAAATAGTTTCTTTTTGACATGACAAGTGAGTACGATGTTCTTAAATGTTTGTTCAAGGTTGTTTCTAATTAAACTATAGGGTTTAGAGTGTGAGGGTGCCAAGCGATGTGCCTCGGGTAACGTTAAGTTAACGACGTTAACCTATTTTCAATTCTAAAATACCCTTGACCATTATTCCAAAACAGAACCAAGTCCTATTGATCTTTTTGAACCTCCGAGCCTACATTAGTGGGGAATAGATCCCAGGTCAGGCGTATGGATTCCCTATATCTTAAAGGTTTTAGTCATGATCTTTATTTAAGGATAATCCCATCTAATCAATGGATAGTAGTATATTTGAGTTTAATCACACACACACTTAAACAGGATCTAGAATAGCGGTTACTATTTTTGAACGTTGAAATTCTAGAACACCACATGGTGTGATTTATGCTTGAACTTGATAGGATTAGGGGCCGATGAGGGAAAAGTCTTTCGGCTGGTAGATGATAATCAAAACTTACACATTTTTGTTTTTAATGTTTTTCGTTTGTAGTTTTTAATTTTGTAATTAGTTTGTATACTTTCTCTATTGTGTGGGTGTTTTGCTCGAGGACTAGCAAAATTCTGAGTTTGGGGGTATTTGATAGGTGTAAATTACCTACGTATTTCTAATCCAAATTTGTTAGTTTTCGAGTACGTTTATCGTTATTTTTATATGTTTTTATATGTTTTTATACTTTTTGTATAAATCAGGCGTGTAGAGCAAAAAGATAGAAAACTGGAGCGAAAACGATGAGATCGAATCGAAGGCGAGTCGAAGTTACGGTGGATAAACAAATAATGAGGCAAAAATATGAAGGAAGCCCACCGCCTAGGCGTCCAGACCTCCGCCTAGGCAGTGAAGATACTGAGAATGACAAAAGGCTACTGATAGCCCACCGCCTTAGCAAGACATTCCTCTTCCTAGGTGGAAACCCCAGTAGAAACATTTCCAAGTCCACCGCCTACTTCTTTGCCTAGGCGGTCACCAAACCTGCAAAGCCGGTACAGTTGTTGTAACTTTAAGGCTATTTTGGACTATGATGAAATCCAATTTTGGAAATACTCAAAACATGGAAGTTGTATATATTTTTCTTATCATTCCATAGGTTTTTGAATCACCTCAATCGGAGTTCGGATGAAGAAGTTACAACTAAAACAAAATTTCAAACCTGCAGTAACTTTGCCTAGGCGAATTTCCAGCAGAAAGTTGCCCGACTTAACTTCGCCTAGGCGAAAATCCTGCAGCACACCCTTGATATTTATTAGATATTTTGAGATATTTTGGGATATTATTTTCCCTTCTATTCTCCTCTCTTTATTCTCTTCAACCCTTAAGGCCTTAGGCGATATTTTAGGAGTAGGATTAGGGATTTTTGAGGGAGAGCTCTCAACCCGAGGTGGAGGATCAATGAGGAAGCGATCGATCGACGTTTCTAGCGGCAAGTCTTCGGATATCGGCTAAGTCGCTCGTTTCCTCTCTTTGTTTTCTTCATTTTGGTAGTTGTTGAGCATGTTTAGCTCATTTTACATTGTATAAATGGTTAGGGCCATGAGTTAAACATAGATTGTAATAGGGATTAACGTATTATTTATGAAAATTTAGTTTTGGTTGAATTTTTGTTTCATTTATGGTTGTTCCTTATAATTTCGATTGGGTTGCCGTGTTTTCTATGATTATATGCTAGTTTAGATATATTGAGAATACGGGGTTTGACACTTGGGAGAGGTAACCCCGGATTCGGACAAGAGTTAACACAACACGACAATCTAACAACCTGGGAGGGCGTTAGAAAGCGTGCAATCGATGACGTTGGGACGAGACTCACGTAACCTAGAGTCATTAAGACGTTGAGGGGGATTTCGGCGTTGACACGAAGTCACGTATTCCCGGGTCTTACACTCAGAAGAGGTGGCGTGAGAGTTTACGAACCGAGATTGTCGGATACGCCGAACGTCGTTAATGTTAACTAAAACAAAATCAAACGTATTTAAGAAAATAAAGTTAATCCCTAGGCAATCTACTCCCCTAAACAATCTCAAATTAGTATTTATAGTATAATTAACTTAATTAGTATATTAGTTTAGTATTAGTATTAAATTAAATTCCATTTTTGTCGCCTAGATAAAGTTAGGTTACGACAATTGCGATACTCGATAGTAACAACACCAATCCCTGTGGATACGATACCCGACCGAAAGGTCCACTATACTAAAACTTGATCCGTACGCTTGCGGTGAAAGTGGCAGTGCATTATTTTGCGGCCACCAACGGGACACATGAAGAATGAGTATTCCAAGTACGCCGCCTAACGTGAAAATAAGGTATGCTTCTAACTTTGGTTTGTTATTAAGTTAATTTAGCTTCTGTACCTAAGGATACTTGGTGGGTAGATTATGGTGCTACTACTCACATAAGTATGACTATGCAAGGTTATCTGTGGAGCCAACCACCAAGTAATACTGAAATATTCATCTTTGTGTGCGACGATAGTAAAGTTGCAGTGAAAGCTATAGGGACTTTCAGATTACAGTTAAAAATTGGATCTTGTTTGGATTTGTATGAGACATTTATTGCACTGTCTTTTAGATGGAATTTAATTTCTATTTCTAGTTTGGATAAATTAGGATTTTCTTGTTTTTTCAGAAATAATAAAGTCAATCTCTATCAAAGTTCAAATTTTATTGTTCTTGGTTCTTTAATTGATAATTTGTATATGCTTGAAGTTAGTTTCCATAACAAAATACTACAAACAAGTTCACATGGTATGAAACAAAAATTAAGTGGGAATTCCACCACCTTATGGCACAAGCGTTTAGGTCAAAATAGAGAATTTAGAGGGTTGTTTTAGATGAAATTCTTGAACCCCTAGATCTGACAGACTTTCAAGTCTGTATTGAGTACATCAAGGGGAAACAAATAAACGATAGAAAACTAGGTGCTGAGAGAGATACAGATGTCTTAGAACTAATACATAAATATATCTGTGGTTCATTCCCTATGGCTTCATGGAATGGACAACACCATTTCATTACGTTCATAGACGACTACTTTTGTTATGAGTACCTATATTTGATTCATGAGAAGTCTCAATCCTTGGATGTTTTCAAGTCTTTCAAAGCTGAAGTTGAACTTCAACTTGGAAAGAAAATTAACGTTGTCAAAGCGAACTGTGGTGGTGAATACTACGGGAAAAATGACGGATCAGGAGAACAACATCCATGACCCTTCAAAATTTTCCTTAATGAGTGTGGAATTGTTTAGCAATGGACCATGCCGGGTAAACCCAGCATAAATGGTGTTACAGAGTAACGAAATCGAACTCTTAAAGATATGGTAAAGAGTATGATTTGTCATTCCTCCTTACCAGAGTCACTTTGGGGAGAAACTTTAAAAACCTCAGTATCCATCATTAACAGTGTACCTAACAAAGTACCCTCTATGAGTTTTGAATAGGCAAGAAGACTAGCATTAGGCATTTGCACATTTGGGGTTCTCCAGCTGAGGCACGGCCTTATAGGCCACATGAAAGATAACTGGACTCAAGGACGGTTAGCTGCTATTTCATTGGTTACCCTGAACGCTCTCAGGGCTACAAGTTTTACGATCCCACACCAAGATCTTTCTTTGAAATAAGAAATGCGAGATTCCTTGAGGGTGTTGAGTTTGAGGGGGAAAGAAACATAAGGAATATTGACTTTGAAGAAGAATCTGTTATTGATGATGATTAGGTCTCTGTACCTATTTCTATTTAAGACACAATTTTCTTCGAAGGGGAATTTGATATTGATGGTGATCAGGTCTCTATACCTATTGCTGTTTAAGACACAGTTTCGGAACTAGATAACAATGTTCAGGTCGTATTCCTAACATTGTTCTAGTCCAAGACAACAATGAGATTCTTCCTCAAACACAACCTATAGAATAAACTCAACAACCTCAAGAAGTTCCATTAAGAAATCCACCAGGGAGAGGAGAAATGCAGTTTCAGATGAGTATATCGTCTTTCTCCAAGAACATGAGGATGACATTGGTTTAACAGAGGATAACCCAATTAACTTCTGTCAAGCCATGCGTAGTTCTAACTCTCAAAAGTAGATTGATGTCATGAAGGATGAGTTGAAGTCTATGAAAGACAATAACGTTCGGGATCTCGTCGAGTTGCTTGAGGTACGAAGCCCATTGGTTGTAAATGGATATTTAAAACCAAAAGGGATTCGAAGGGTAATGTCAAGAGATATAAGGCTCATCTAGTCGCCAAAAGCTTTACTTAGAAGGAAGACGTAGACTACAAAGAGAGTTTCTCTTTGATATCTTCAAAAGACTCTTTTAAAACTATAATGGCACTGGTGGCTCATTTTGATCTAGAACTGTATCAGATGGGTGCCAAGATTGCGTTTCTCAATGGAGACATTTATGAGACGATTATATGGTACAACTAAAAAATTTTGTATCGGGAGATCCAAAGTTTTTGGTCTACAAGAAGAATAAATCTATCTATGGTCTCAAACATACTTTCTGTCAATAGTATCACAAGTTACATTGAGCCATCACCTCGTATGATTTTGAGGCGAATGTTGTTGATGACTGTGTATATCACAAGTTTAGTGGGAGTAAATATATCTTCCTGGATTTATATGTCGATGATATTCTACTTGCTAGCAGCGATATAGGCTTACTGCACGAAACCAAGAAATTTCTGACGAAGAAATTCGAGATCAAAGATCTTGGTAATGCCTCTTTTGTATTAGGTATTCAGATACTGAGGGATCATTCTCGGGGTATCCTTGGATTTTCACAAAAGATCTATATCGATAAGATTCTGAGTAGATTCGAAATGAAAGATAGTAAATGATAGGTGTGATCTACCTACGTATTTCCAAATCGATTTTGTTAGTTTTCGAGTAGTTTTATAGTTATTTTTATATGTTTTAATATGTTTTTATTCTTGTTGTATTAAAACAGGTGCATGGGGGGAAAAATGTATGAAATCGGAGCATAAACGATCAAATCGTATTGAGAACGGTCGGAGAACGATGGAAAAATGAGCAAGACGGCAAGATTCTGTAAACAAGCCCACCGCTCGGCCTCTAGACTACCGCCGCGGTGGTGAAGATTCTAAGAAGATCAATTGATGCTATACCTCACCACCGCGGCTGTGGCCTCTGCATAGTTTAGATATTTTGTTAGATATTTTTTGCCCCATTTATACCCTTCTCTCCTCCTCTCTTCCGATCTCTTCGGCCCCTAAGGCCTTAGGGTATATTTTTGGGTTAGGTTTATAGATTTTTGAGGGAGAGCTCTCAACCCGAGGTGGAAGAGGAAGAGGGAAGCAATCGTTCGACGGTTCTAGTGGCTATTGTTCGGATATTGGCTAAGTCGCTCATTTCTTCTCTTTGTTTTCTTTTTTTTAGTAGTTGTTGAGCATGTTTATGCCATTTTACATTGTATACATGGTTATGACCATTGGCTAAACATAAGTTGTATTGGGATTATTAATATAATTTATGAATTTGTTGTTTAATTGAGTTTATGTTTTGTTTGCGGATGTTCTTTATTATTTTGATTGTATGTGCCATATTGTTTGTTTATCATGTTATTAGAATTATGTTATGAGAATATGAGGTTTGAAAAATCCCGGATTCGGACTAGAATAAACAAACGCTACGATCCTATAACCCGGTCGGGGTTTGGATTATGGACAATATATGATGTTGGGGCAAGACTCACGCGGCTTAGGGTCGTTAAGACGTTGATGGGGTCTTCTTCGTTGATTCAAAGTCGCGTATTCCCTCGTCTTACACTTGGGAGAGGTGGCGAGGGAGTTTTAGAACTGAGATTGTCGATAGGGTAAACGCAATGCACAATCCAATGACCCGGTCGGGAGTTGGATTGTATGCAATCAATGACGTTGGGACGAGACTCACGCAACCTAGGGTTGTTAAGATGTTGAGGGGGACGTCTTCGTTGACACGAAGTTGCGTTATATCCCCCGTATTACACTGGGGAGAGGTGGCAGAGGAGTTTTAGATACCGAGATTGTCGGATAAGTCGAACGCCATTAATATAAACTAAAACGAGACTAAACACGTATTCGTAAACGAAACTAATCCCTAGACAACCTATTCTCTCAAAACTATCTCAATATAGTAATTTGTATAGTAAATTAGTATTTTAGTAGTAGTATTAAATTATATTCCATTTTTTTCGCCTAGATAAAATTAGGTTATGATAATCGTAGTACTCAATAGTAATCTTAACGAATCCCTGTGGATATGATACTCGACTGAAAGGTCTATTATACTGAAATTTGATCTGTACGCTTGCAGTGAAAGTAATAGCGCATTAATTACGGCCACCAGTAAACCAAGAGACACGACCATAGCTAAAAGAGACAAGTTTAGTCTCAAACAATACCCCAATAATGATATTGAAAGGAAAGAGATGTATAAGATTCTTTATGTGTTGGTAGTGGGGAGTCTAATGTACGCTCAAGTCTGTACTTGTCTTGACATAGCATTTATAGTGAGAGTTTTAGGCAGATACTTAAGTGATCTAGGTATGCAACATTGGAAGGTAGCCAAACGTGTGATGCGTTCCTTGAGGAGAACAAAAGACTACATGCTCACTTATCGGAGATCAAACAGTTTAGAGCTTACCGGGTTCTCTGACTTCGATTTTGCGAGATGTCAGGATAGCAGACGCTTCCCATCAGGCTACATCTTTATGTTAGCTGGAGGAGCTATCTCATAGAAGTCTGCTAAGCAGACTCTCATAACTTTTTTAACCATGGCTGCAGAGTTTATTGCTTGTTATGGGGTGCCCAACCATGGAATATGGTTGCAGAACTTTGTCACTAGGCTGTGTGTGGTAAATAGAATTGAAAGGCCGTTCGAGATTTACTGTGACAATAAATCGACGGTGCTTTACTCTAACAACAACAGAAGCTCAACGAAGTCAAAATTTATCGACACCAAGTTTCTAGTTGTTAAGGAGAGAGTTCTAGATAAATAGATTTTCATAGAACATATATGGATAGATTTTATGCTAGCGGACCTATTAACCAATGGCTTAACCCCTAAGTCTTTCATGAGCACACCGTTTATATGAGAGTTATTTTTGGTAATATCTTGGTTTAATGGGAGTCATTTTTATGTCCTATATGTTTGACTTTAGACATTGGATTGTTTAAGTTTTCTACAGAATAAAGTTGACGGTTTATGATTTTTTGTTTGCAATGTTCGCATTGCATTAAGGACTTTAGATTGATCTCATTAAAGACTAAAGAATAACCAGTTGGAAATAGGCATGTCTGAGATTACATTGCATGTAATTTTCATGCTACTCATCTACATTTGATCTATGTCATTGAGTGTATTAATATGGTGATCATCGTGGTTTAGTCACGAATGTATTGTGATAAAAGATGCGGTAATTCCATTACTAGTATATGAGATGAACCAGATTGTTTAGGGAGAAGTTTAAGGATAAATAGCATACGTATGCGCGCATAAGAAATTTTGTGATATAGTTATTTCAAGAATAATATGTTGCCCAAGTGAGAGATTATTAGGAAATCTCATTTCTTAATCTGTAATGGACAACATATTAATAATTCAATTATATTAACTATTTAATTTAATAGACTGAAATTAAGCAATCTAATTAATTTGGGTAAGCTCGTAGATTGTTTAAAATAATGTGAGTTAAATGAATAGATACCAATTTTTTATGGGGGTGATTAGGAGATTATGAGAACTCTAATCACATACTATATATAGAAAAATATGGGTTATGGTCCCCAACACACTAAATCGTAGACGACTTCCCTTCTCCCCAACTGGAAGCGGAATGACAGTCCCATTGAGGAATTAAAGATATTTGATTGAGGAAGACCACATACCCTCCTCGACCCACGCCCTATTCATGATCGATCATCACAGGTTTTCCGCATCGTTAGTCGATCGTTCATAATGGATCTAGATACGCGATTTATGTGTTTATGAACTTTTGGTGATTTGACATGTTGCTATAGGGTTTATAGATTCAGATGTATAGGGATTAAATCTCAACAAGTTCATGGGGTGAGATTTTATCTCACACTTGTAACTTGACCACTAACCTTTTCCCCATCTGAAATAGGATAAACTCAACAATTTTCCTTCACACATCAGGCCTTTGGTTGGCTAACCATCACCTGTCTATCCCTTTATGGCGTTTGGGCTAAAGTTATTATAACCTGAGCTTTGATACTAGTATAGGGGTGATCTTGGACCCTCTAAATCCCAAAAAGTAGTTCATGAGGTGAGGTTTTCTTTCATATTTATAATTTGATCACCACTTCCTTCCACATCCGATTTGAGATAAACCCAACATAATCTCGAATGCATCAGACCAATGTGAGGAAGTACGTCCTTAAAATCATTTAAGAAAGTAATTAGTTAAGATGTGTGTACACTGGTCTCGACACACTTTACCGTTAAAAATAAAAGAGAAAACACCCCACTAGTGCAACAAATGGGTACTAAACCAATCTGCTAATATTGCTATAGTCGAATGTTAGTGGTTAGCAATTTTAACTAACTTCGTAAATAAATAGCTTTTCCCCTGTAGTGCAAAATTCCTTCCACTCATTTCTCTCAATATGTTTGTTCTTCTTCAATTCTTCTTTTATGATCTGGTATCATAGCTTTATTCGGACTGACGTCCGATAAAGTGATCATCCAATCCAATCCAATTGTTCTTAGTTCTTTTTCGAACATTCCATCCCAATGAGAGAAATGTTAGTATATTGATAGAGGGGATTAAATATCTATTGCTTGTCAACACAGTGTCAACATTCCGTAATCATATTACTAAAAGTATCAAATATTAAAATTTAGAAATTTAGGTAGCGCAATACAAATGTCGAATAATTTAAACATAAAGCAGAATCTATCCATATTAACATAAAACAAAATAAATAATATATTGATGAAATCTCATTTAAATTTTACACATCTTTCGATACTTCAGTCTTTAAACCAATTGATCCCGAGGTGTAATTTGAGAATGCTCTTTCAAAAGCGGTTGAATTTATTCATGTATCTACACGTGTTTCTTTATCTCATAAGCAACACAAATGCTTTGTCTTTAGCAATATTGTTGGTTCAAGTCTATCCCCCAAAACCAACAAAATGCCATTTGAAACACCTTTGGAAAAAAGTATTTTTTGTCTTATTATTTTTCAAGAAAAATAAAGATTTGGGCCTTTTTTATGCGCTGGTTTAAAAAAAAGATTGAGCCGAATTTTGAAGAAAATGAGTAGCCACCTAACATTGGGTTAATAAATTTTGAATACCTATTTCGTATTTCATCATTGCATTACATGAGGAAAATAAATGAGTTTAATAAATTTAAAAATAAAAAAATAAATATATTTTTAAAAAAATAATTTGTTTTTTTTTTCCAATTAAAAATTAATAAATCGGTAAATATAAAATTCCTCTAAAAACAAATAAAAAAGACTAAAGAATCTATCGGTTAATGTCAACAACCACCGTTGAATTTGTATGTGATATTATACTTAAAATTAACTATTTTTTTTTCCTTTTCCAAATAAGTTTTTAGTCTTGTAGTTAATATCGACAATTCATCTAGTTGGTATGTTGAATGTGTATATACTATTATACCTATAAATTAATTAAATTATTTATAAAAAGTAGTTCGTAAAAATTCAAAAATAAAAATATTTTAAAAACAAATTAAAACTAAAGAATCCATCAATTAATGTCAAAAATAAATTTGCATGTGATATTATGAGAGTTTAAACCTGAGACATTCCATGTCATTTCGATAAAGAAAAAGAGTTGCCACCCCAAGACATCCGTCCGAAGACGATATTTTTGTCTGAAGAATCTTGTATTAACTAAGTCTAAGCAATTTCAGTTTTTTTTTTTTCATCCTTTATTTATTTATATTCCTTTACTTCCTTTTTTATTTATTTAATTATTTTTTCATCATTTTTTTACATCTTTCTTTTTTCTTCTGTTTTTAAAGAAGAGAAAAACAGAGCAAAATGTCCTCCCTTAGACCACCTCTCGATTATGCTTAAAATCAACATGTTTTTGGTCCAGGGATTTTGATATGGTGAATTTTAAGATTTGAGTTATTTGGTAGGTGAAAGGATAAGGGAATATGTTTTATGCATGCGAAAAAAATTATTATTTTTTAAATAATAAAAAAAACAAAGGAATATTTTTTTAAAAGTTTTTCCTTGAAATTATTTTTCTAAAAAACCAATTGGACAAAGTGGAAATGATTTATTTTTTAAGTTCCTTTCTGAAAAATTTTAGAGAATGCATATTTTTTTTTTTTAAAGAAAAATTTAGAGAAAAAAAGGAAAGAGATCATTTTTGAAGTTTCTTGCGAAAAAGTAGTAGTAGAAAATATATTAGATTTTTTGTTAAAAAAAAATTATTTTTAATAAAACATGACTTCCTTCTTAAAGAAAAAAAAGATTTTCTTTTATGAAAATTTTACCGACCAAAAAGGAAATCTTCTTCCCCGTTATGATTTTTTCTTCTTTTTCTTTTCAAAAAAAAAAAAAAAAAAAAAAAAAAGGGGGAAAGATAAACCTTTTCAAGCAAAATATACATCGTTCTTTTTTTTTTTTTTTTTTTAAAAAATAATAATAATTTGAATATGATTAAAAAAATAATGCAATGCAAATGGAAATTATTTTTTTCTCCTTACCAACTTATCATAAACTCAAAATCCAACTTAGGGAAGTGTCATTCTAAACTCACAATTTAAAATTTCGCACAAGTCGAAAAACTTGGAACAGTGGTACATAAAAACTCTCAATTTCTCAAATGTTTATGTAAAAATTCTTTTTTTTAGCAAGGCAAATTAGCACATATTGGGATTATTAAAATTTCGCCTTTCTTTTCTTTTTACATAAACAAGAATGAAATTAGTGCAAGGAAAAGAAAATATACTACACCAAAAGTTAAATATCATATTTACAAGAACAAAAATATAATTGCGACCCTATATATCCTTGCGGTGTTTCACCGGGTTAACCGACCATGTCTACTTTACCACTAGAACACTAAAATACAAAAGAAAGTAAGACAAGGAAAAAAAATACTAGAATAAAACCTATGTATCGTTACGGTGTTTCGTCGAGTCAAGTGACCACGTCTACTTTGCCGCAAGGAGGCTAACGCAAGAAAATAAATAAATAAAAACTATATATTATTATGGTGTTTCGCATGGTCAAGTGGATATGTTTGCTTTGCCACAATGATGCTAAAAATAAAATAAAATAAAATAATACCTATGTATACTTATGGTGATTCGGTGGGCCAAGTGGCCACGTCTTCTTTGCCGAGAGGTATCAATCCTCTCTACTGAAGGCTGGGAGGTAAGCTTGATTTTTGTCATTTAAGTCTAATCCTCTGCAGCCACAAGCTGATAGATATAAATCCTTACTACCGAAAGCTATTCCCGTAAGCAAGACTACATTGATTGAACCAGGATATATCGTTGTGTACTGTATTATTCATTTTCTATTATATTGTGTTTGAGTGTGCATTTAGTATTAAACACATATCCGTTGCGTAACTAAGATAATAATAAATTTATTAAAATTGATTATTTGATATTAAGTGTTTAAAAATAATTTTTTAAATCTAGTAACTACCTAATTCACCCCCCTCTTGGGTAGCTCTTTGGGCTAACAATTGGTTCCAAAGCTAGTTTAACTCGTTTGGCTTAAAATCCTAGCTAAGAAAGATCACATGGCGCACCCCATAGACACTCTAGGTGAGGGACAGTTTATACACTATCCACTTTTATTTGCAGGTGATAACTATTCATTTTGGAAGGATAGAATGATTTCTTTTCTTTAGGCCACCAATTATGATGTGTGGCTAGCTATTGTGGATGGTCCATTCGTTCCTAAGGAAAATGGAGTTACTAAGAAGAAATAGCAACTGACAACTTCTGATAAACAAAAACTTTCTATTAATTCTCAAGCTATTAATATTTTGTCTTGTTCTTTAGATACAAATGAATATACCAGGATTTCAGGTTGTGGATCGGCAAAAGAGAAGTGAGATACATTGAAAATCACACATGAAGGGATAAATTAGGTGAAACAATCCAGGATCAATGTCTTAGTTCGACAATTTGAACTATTCAGAATGAGTGAAGTAGAATCAATTATGGAAATGTACACGAGATTCAATAATATCTGCAACAACCTTGGTTAACTCGGAAACCCTTATACTATGGAGGACAAAGTACAAAAAATTCTGAGATCATTAACTAAAGCCTGGGAATCGAAAGTAACTGCTATAGAGGAAGTTAAAGATCTCATAGTCTACACTATTAATGAGCTCATTGACAACCTAATGACATATGAGACGACCATACGAGGATATGAGGACGAAATAAGAAATATAAAAAACAAGTCCTTGGCATTGAAAGTTCAAAAAAATGAGAAAGAAGATGACAGTAATGATATTAATCTTGGCAGCGAGCAAGAAAAAGATGTGGTGCTTCTCATGAAAAATTTCAGAAAAATGGCTCGACGAACATTCTAGGAAAAGAGAAATTTCAACATGCGTAATGTGGAATTTTTCAATTGTCACAAGAATGGACACTTCCAATCCGACTGTCTCGAACCAAAAAAAGAAAAAGAAAAGAAAAAAGAGGAAAAGAAGAAGGTAAAGAAGAGTAAGAAGAAATCAATGAAAGCCACCTAGGATGACTTTGAGTCAAGTAGCTAAGAAAAATCGGGCAGTGACGATTCATCTATGCTTACTTTGATGGCCACTAGAGATGAGGTAACGAAATGTTCTAGTTTTTGTTTTTTATATTTCGATGATTTATTTGATATTTATCCAGAACTAACACATGATTATAAAAATCAATGTTCTCAAATTAATACCCTACAAAGTATAATTAACACACTTAATAAGCAAGTGATGAAATTCAAATATGAAAACATTGAATTGAAATCCAAGATGACGGATTTACATTCAATAGTTCTCAAATTCACAGGTGGTGAGAATAATTCTAAAATACTTTTTGGACACAAGGTATCTTTGATAAAGTTGGAATTGAGTTTTAGAAAAACCTTAAACAAAAAAGATTTCATAAATTCTTTTCTAAAACCAACAATTTTGTTAGATGTTTTAAATGTAATATTGTGGGACATACTATTAGTAAATGCTTTTCTAAAGTATCTAAATGCAAACAAGTTTAGGTTCATAAATGAACTAAAATTGTCCCGACTAATAAGATCAGACCCACGTAGGTTGGGTACCACTTAGGAATTATTTGAGGTGCACCTTGCAGGTTACTCTGAAAGCATCAATAGACAAGAAAAAATGGCTCATAGATGTGGTTGTTCTCGGCACATGATGTGAGACAAATCTAAATTCACATCTTTGACACCTAAAAATGGAGGTCCTGTGACGTTTGAAGATAACACAAAGGGTAAAATTATCGGTATAGGTAATATTGGTAATATGTCTACTACTATTAAATATGGTTTCCTAGTATAAGGTCTTAAACATAATCTTTTTAGCATTAGTCAATTATGTGATAAAGGTTATAACATTATTTTTTATCATGATAGATGCATTATTAAGAATGGGTATGATAGTAGCATATTACTTGTTGTATCACGATTTGAGAATGTTTATATATGTTTATTTGGTTATTTATCTTCTCAAAATTTATCATGTTTGAATACATTATTTGAGGATAGTTGGTTATGGCATAAAAGACTGAAGCATGCTAGCATGGAGTCTAAGAAAAGTCTTGTAGTGGTCTACCTGCATTAAAATATGCGAAAGACAAAGTATGTGATGCATGTCAATTAGGTAAACAATCTAGATAATCCTTTAAGAAGAAGTTGCACACATTCACATCTAGATGTCTTGAATTATTGCATCTTGATTTATTTGGTCCGAATGCCATTGCTAGTTTAGAAGGTAAATTTTATGCATTTGTAATTGTGGATGACCATTCTAGATATACATGAGTGTTTTTCTTAGTTAAGAAGAATGAAGTTGCTTCTATATTCTCTACGTTTTGTAAATGTGTTCAAAATGAGAAATAATGTTGCATCATTAACATCCGTAGTGATAGAGGCAAAGTGTTTAGGAATGATGAAGTAATAAGTTATTGCGATGAGCACGGGTATACTCACAACTTTTCAGCAGCTAGATTGCCACAACAAAATAGTGTTGTGGAGATAAAGAATAGAACACTTTAGGGAATGGTCATAATAATGCTAAATGAGAATCGTCTTCCTAAATATTTCTTGGCCGAAGTTGTAAACACCACTTGCCATGTAATAAACAAGGTTTCTATCCAAAGAGGTTTTAATAAGGACTCTTATGAAATTTGGAATGGTAAGACTCCAAATATATCTTATTTTAAAGTTTTTGGTTGCAAATGTTTTATCTTAAATGATAAGGATAATTTGGGTAAATTTGATGCTAAATCTGATTATGATTTTTTTTTAGGTATGTTTCTAATAGTAGTGCTTATAGATTTGATAATAAAAGTACTTTATTAGTGGAAGAATCTATGCATGTCGTATTTGAGGAATTTGATCTACTTGTGTCGAGAAAGGTTTTGAATAATGATGATGTAGGTACATAAAATAACCAAAACTAAGGAGGTGATATGACAAATGAACCATAGAATGAGGAACCTAAAGGAGATGAGACAACTTTACCACGTGCTATAAAGATAATACCGAGACATTCGGTAAGAGAAATTATTGGTAATTTCGAGAAAGGTGTAAGCACAAGATTCTCTCTTAGAGATATAATTAAAGTTGTTTTTCTATCTCAAATTGAGCCTAAGAATGTGAATGAGGCGTTAATTAATGAATCTTGGATCTTCGCGATGCAAGAAGAATTAGTTTAATTTAAACATAATAAGGTGTGATCTCTAGTTCTTAGACTGGACTTTTATCCTGTAATTGGTACTAAATGGATTTTTCGTAATAAAAAGGATGAAATGGGTATTGTAATTAGAAATAAAGTAAGATTAGTAGCACATGTGTGACAACCCGATTTTCCAGGGCCGCCACGCGGTTTCTCCTCTTGGAGAATTTATACCAAAACCGATTGACCGAATTTTTTATTTTATAAAATCTGGTAAATTTTATAATGCGACGGAGACAATTATAATTATTAAATTTATAGTTTATCGATTTGTCAAATCGATAAACTATTACAATGATGATTAATAAATACAATTATTACAATTTTAAATAAAAATTCAAATGAGATTCTTGTCGCCGTTCTCGTTCTCACCGGCCCTGCAATAAAAACTGTGGGGTTGTAAGCCAACGCTCAATAGAATTCCAACTCCTCTAATATGTGCATTTAATTTATACAACAAATAAAATACCTTGGCATAATTCCCACATAATTTTTATATAATCGTAATTATTTCATAAAATTTAACGGGTAAAATTCAACAAAAATAATACCATGAATCACACGATAAGAAAATTAAATACATATATTAAAAGAATTAAAAATTCTACCTTAAATCCGAAGCTAAAATCTAAACCGAGATGACTTTCATGCTAAAAAAATATTAAAACATATATCCCAAAAACCATTTTTTTCTTCCCTCTTTATTATAAGACGATCCTGTGCTTAATCTATCCATCCTTCTCGATTGAATATATCCTCTATATACATATAAGCATATAAATGAACCCATGTGATCATTATTCATTTTATTTTATTTTATTATTATTATATGATAATACAAATGTCCACGTGCATGCTCACTAGTTTGATCAACATTGCTAGTTTTGTTATATAATTATATTATTATTAGTCTTATCATGATCACACATGCCCCTAGTACATCTTGTGTATTATAAGGCTATCTTTGCTTCCTTCTTCACAAAGGAATTTTTTTTTTTAGCCATTTATTGATTAATTTATTTATTACATAAATATTCTCTTAAAATAAAAAAAATATTAATTATATCCCAAAACTTTTAAAAGTATATTTTAAATAACCCAATAGTCCCAAAACTTCTTAAATCAATTTAAAATTAACATTTAACTCCAAAAAATTATCAAATATTATTTTTACCATAAATTCGAAAAACAGTTCCAAAAATATTAAACTTTTATATAAAGTAATATTTTCAAGAATATAAATTTTCGGGGTATTACAACATATTTATAATCAAGAAGAGAGAATTGATTATGATGAGACTTATTTTCATGTGGATAGATTAAAAGTTATTAGAATGTTAGTCGCCTTTGCATGTTTACGAATTTTTAAATTATATCAAATAGATGTAAAGAGTGCATTCTTGAATGACTTTCTATTAGAAGAAATTTAGGTCAAACGACCTCCGGGATTTGAGAGTAATAAACTTTCCGATCATGTGTTTAAACTTCAGAAGATTTTATATGAGCTCAAACAAGCTCCAAGAGTTTGGTATGAGAGACTTAACCGATATTTGATCGAAAATGATTTTCGACGAGGTCTTGGTTGTATAACTTTATTTATCAAGCAAAATGATTTTGATATCCTATTAGTATATATATATATATATATATATATATATATATATATATATATATATATATATATATATATATATATATATATATATATATATATATATATTGATGATATTAGATTTGGTTCTACTAATGAGGATTTTTGTCAAGAGTTTGTTAAGATTATGTAGGTTGAGTTTGAAATGAGTATGATGGGAGAGTTAACTTTCTTTCTTGGGTTGCAAATCAAGTAAACCAAAGAAGGGATTTTCATTAATCAATCCAAGTACACTAAAGAGTTATTAAAAAAGTATGACTTGGATAACGCTAAAGAGTATAAAACTCCCATAGCAACAGTTATGAAAATAGACAAAGGCGATACGGGCACAAACGTAAATGAGAAATTGTATTGAGGTATGATTGGTAGCTTGTTGTATCTTACTACTGGTAGACTTGACATAATGTTTAGTATATGTTTGTGTGATAAATTTCAGTCTTGTCCTAAAGAATCGTATTTAACTGCGGTTAAGCAAATCTTTCAATATTTGAAAGGGACAGTGACCTAGGATTATGGTATCCTAGGGGGAGTGACTTTAAATTAATTAGTTGCTCCGATGTTGATTTTGCCGGATGCAAAATTAAGCGTAAAAGCACAGGCGGATCATGTCACTTTTTAGGATGTGCTTTAGTTTCTTGGTCTAGCAAGAAACAAAACTCAATTGCCTTATCGACTACTGGGGATGAGTATATGGAAACTGGTACTTGTTGCACTCAAATTCTATATATTACGCAACAATTATATGATTTTGGAATATGTATGGAGAAAGTCCCTATTTATTGTGATAATAAAAATGCTATATACTTAAGTAAGAATCTAACAGAGCACTCACGAACTAAGTACATAGAGATTAAACATCATTTTATTTGTGATCACATTAAAAAAAAAGGATGTAACTATTGAATATATTGATACCTCCGATCAACTTGTTGACATCTTTACCAAAACCTCGAGCGAATTTTTTTTTCCTAAAAAATACTAGAGGTTTAGGAATAGCTAGGCATAGGGATATATGCCTAGAGGGAGGTTTTTGGGTCTCTACCTCCACGTTTTGAGATGACAATAGGGAGATATTGTTGTTTAAATGAGTTAGTTGATATTTAGGAATTTGTTCGCCTACGCATTGCATTGATTAAAGGGAGATGTTAGTTATTAGGCTTCATGTTGAATATCATTGTTGATTAAATTGGACTTATATTGTATATCTTTATTATTGTTTGCTTGTGTTTTTCATATTTATACTTAAATGAGTTTAAATACCCGTTCTCGGATTTAGGGAGAGCGTGGTTACATTCTTTATTGAAGAAAACATCAAAGTTAATTGTTATCATAAAAAAATGAGGAGATTGTTGAATCCATGGTTTTGAAGAACAATTAAGTATTGATATCTTAGGTAGAACTAATGATTTTATGGCCGACCTTTGTCTCTGTTCGACTAGTCGGTCTCACAGTCAGTTAGGCTTATACCATTACGCTCACGAGCAGAATATTAGCTTGAGCCTACCTTCGCACATCTCCGTTACTCTTTAGGAGGCATCCGCTCCAGATAAACTGCCCACCACACAGTGTCTCGCCCCTCCTCGAATGATCGGTGCTGCGATGAGGCATCCTTAGACGAAATAGTGGTATTTCAGGATTTCTATTGTGTGTCCTAGGCATGTGATTAAGAAGAAGACCTCATGAAAAAAACATAAAGGGTGCAAGATGGATGCAATGAAGATATGAAAAGTTTTGAAGACCTTGAAAAAAATAGGTGAAAACAACTCTTTACTTATATACTCTTAATGCAACCTGAATTAGGATCACACAAGACACTTCAAATGAGTTAATTATATGTGTGACATGATAATAAGTGATAAATTCAAGATCCTAAAATGAGATATATGTGCTTCTTATGTGAAATAAAATTGATAATTGACCTAATTGGACAATATGTTTTAAATATAAAAAGTTTGGTCAATTCGGTCAATCGAGAAAAGCAATCAGTTAATCGAATTAAATAGTGAGTTCTAGAGTTAAAATGAGGTATTACTGATTCATTCGCTCAACCGAATGAGAGTGGTCGGTCAACCATTTCAAACAATAGCTGAATTGGCGAAAGAAGTGAGCACACTGAATTAGGATCACACACGACACTTTCAATGAGTTATTTTTATGTGTATCTTGATATGAAATGATAGAGTTGAAGATCTTAATTTAATATATTGAATGTGCTCTTTATGTGAAATAAAATTGTTAATTGACCTAAATAGATAACATGTTTTAAAGTATGAAAAGTGAAGTAATCTGGTCAAATCGGTCAACCGAATTAAACAATATGGTTTGAAGCTAAAAGGAGGTGCTACTAATCCAATTGGTCAATCGAATTAAAGAGGTCAGTCAACCGTTTGAAACAATGGTTGAATTGGCGAAGGAAGTGAGCATATTGATCCAGTCGATCAACTGACTGAAATAAGTCGGTCAATCGTTTAAGTCAGTAGGTAAATCGAAAAGAAATTGGAACAACCTGAATGAATCGGTTAACCGATTGAAGGCAGTCGGTCAACCGACTGGGCTGAAAGGAAACAGTAGGATCTTGTTCTGGATAGGTCGGTCAACTGACCAGTGTGGCTCGGTCAACTGACTGAGGTAGTTGGGAATTCAAGAGATTTGGTTTCTTGGTTAAAATCTATTTGTTTTTTAGGATTCCAAAAGAGAGATTTAGGAGATTTGAACTTAATTGAGATATTATATACTTATTCTATTATCCCCATTGATTTGGTCCATATACTTTGAGATTCTCCTAATTTAAATGGATTAGTACTTCTTATCTTTATGATTTTAAATTGAAAATAGTTTTGTAGACTTATTTGAGAGAATTGAAAGATATTTTAATGTGGAATACACTTGAAATGAAATGTAATGTTATATGAGGTCTAAGAGTGTATTTTAGAGGCATATCTTTGAAAAATTAGTCGTTGGAAGATTTGGTATTTGTCTATTAATATAGATATGCAGGAATAGAGATCAATACATCAAGAACTATCAGTTCAAGCTTTTCTAAGAGTTATATTTACACTGAGATTTTTGTGAGAGATTTATTTTTCGTTCTTGATCTAAAGCGCTTGTGATTTGACGTCACCAACTTGTGTGCTATTGCAATTCTATCATTATCTTCGGTGTTTCTCGGTGAAATCTTTCCAAGTTTTGTTATTTACTTTGAATTTATATATTTATTGATTGCTTGGTTTAAGATTGTTTAGAAAATCGTTTTTAACTTAAAAGCCTGAAAATTTATTTTAAACAATTTTATTTGATTATCTGATTACGTACTTAAAATTGTGCTAACCACTTTGTTAATTAATCAGATTTTATTTGCCTTATATTATATCTATCACATAGTAATTATTCGAATCATTAATTGAGCATATGTGTATTGAGGTGGTAGGAGCTCCTTGTGGGAAAAAAACTTTTTTTTTTCTTTCTATTTTTGAGTTTGAGCAGATTAGACACGCTTAGGACGGTGTCTAGTCAGGGTAGTTAGGTTTCAATCTTTTTTCATGTGAAAATGATTACGGTTTGATCTTTGTCCTGTTAAAAATGTTAGGTTATTCTTTTCACTTGAAAATAATTAGGTTTTGATTCTTCCGGTAATTGAATTATTATTTTGAGTGAATTGTAGAGATTTATCATTATCTGTGAAAAAGATAACTGAGATAGTGTTAGGTTAATATTTGACCTGGTAGAAAGATAGGGTTCATCCTTGGCCTGGGAAAAGGGTAATTTGTAAAGATTGATTATGTGCCTATAAAAGAATCATTGTAAGGGTTTGGTTCCTACTTGGTAAATGGATCAAAAGGGTTTAGTGGATTGTGACTCTCCGTGGAGATCGAGAGACTAGATATAGGCAAGACTAGCTTGGCCAAACTAGGATATATCGTTGTGTGCTGCATTGTTTATTTTCTATTATATTGTGCTTGGGTGTGCACTTAGTATTAAATACATATCCGTTGCGTAATTACGATAATAATTAATTTAGATAAATTGATTATTTGATATTAAGTGTTTAAAGAATTAATTGTTTAAATTTTATAAGTACCCAATTCACCTTCTCTTGGACACCTCTTTGGGCCAACAATTGTCTAACCAAAGATTTATTTGAAAGAGTTCAGAGATCAGTTACGCTTAGGGAAGGTGTTAGGCACCTCAAGACGTCTATCCGAAAATGGTACCATATGTCTAATTAAGTCCAATTGATTCATGTCTGAATGTTTTATTTTATTTTAAAAATATTTTCCTTCTTATAAACTCTTTTTGGTATTTTCCAAAATAGGATGGGACAAGTTTTTGGTATTTTTTGAAATGTTCTTTCAGTATGACCTCTCATCAAATATTAAGCGAATTGACAAGGATGGTCCCCCGGGGATGTTTTATATATGTTTCTAATGAATTTATTTAATTTAAGTAGGCAAATCAATCTAAGTGTTTTCTAAGTGTTGCATAAGGCAACATGCAAAACGACGTGAAATATTACGTTATTCTCCAAATGAATGCGATGTCATGGAATGACTATTTTCCTAATTTGCCTAATTAATTTAAAGAAATTATGATTTGGCATTCCCTCGAATCCTATGGAGATGAGAATTAAGTGAACATCATGGGAACAAATTTTATCGAAATTAATTCATTCAAGACTTAAGCTGGATATAACGAAACAACTTATTGAGGGAAGTGATTTCCTAACCTAATTGTGTCTAAATCTTACTATATTTGGGGAATCAAATCGTCAGTGTAGAAATCTTTCTTTCAATTTATTGAATCGCTGATTTTCCATAAGGCTTGTAAGAATTAATTCTTATAAAACAACTATTTTTTTTTAAACTATGAAGTCAACTGTAGCAACAACATAATAACAAGAGTATTTAAATAAAAAAAAAAAGAAAAAGAAATCTTTATCTTACGCTCGAAGGCTAAGCCCAAAAAGGAAAGTCTCGTCTCACGTTTTCATCCAATCATCGAATGGTTTTAACAGAATAAAACTTGCAGGAATTTAAATTGTGATAACAATAAGCGACGAAGAGAATTGAGGGAAAAGAGACATACTTGCCCTAACAAAAATCCTAACACATAGGTTTTTTATCTCTCAAAGGCGGCTTTCCGAATAGGTTTTCCCTCAGAATAGCTCCCTAGGAGGGTTACTGTCTGAATTTGGTTTTTCACTCAATTTAAGTGTCTCCCGGTTAGGTTCTTCTCTGAATTTTTGTCTAGACTATGAGAATTAAGGTTCTATTTATAGAGAAAGATGGGGAATGATGAAACCCCTAAAACCCTAGGAAACCCTAAGTAGCCTCCATCCCTGTTCCAAGTTCGACAAGTATACGAAAATCGATCCAAAGAAGGAAAGGGAAATATTGGTTTCTCTCGCTCTCTTAGGATACTTCTTTTTCTTTTTTCATTTTTTTATTTATTTCTTTCGTTTTTTTTTCTTTTTCTATTTTTTAATTTTTTTTTCTTCTATTTTTTTTCTTTTTTTTTTCCTTTTTATTTCTTTTTATTTTTAATTTCTTTTTTTCCTTTTTTTTTCCCCTCATTAAATGATAAAAGTACAAATAAATTACAAAATAAAACTAAAATTATTTTTGGGGACGGTCAAAATGGTGTGTCTAGACTACCCTAACTATAAAAGCCTTATTAAAACCTACATTCCCTCTTTCTCAATCTCTGGCCAATTATCCTTCTATTAATCCCCGACCACCACCACAACATGCATGTTTAACAACATGACCATGAGTGATCATAGAACAATTCTCCTTCAACCCACTATTTGATTTGTTAAAGTTTAAAATTATTTTTTTCAAAAATTATGAATTATACAGTTCATGTTTCATGTTTGATTTTATTTTTATTATTTTTTGATTAAGTACTCCCTTATTTTTGGGGTGACTCTTTGCTTTCTTGAATGCTTGCATCAGAATGATTGAGTAACAAGTGATTAAATTTTAAATGATGTCAAAATATTCACAGATATTTTTAGGTTCAATTTTTTGCATCCATTCCTTCAAGTATGGGGTGTACGCCAATTATTTTATAAACTAGGACAATAAATAATTTGAAATCATATTTTCAAAAAATATTCTTAAAGCATACTTAATTTGTTAAGATATTATGGAATGATCCATCACAAACATATTTTCAAAATATATTTAAATCCATTAGATCAAGAAATGAATGGTCACCATTAAAATATTGACTTTTTGTCTCACCTCCTATCTTTCTTACCTTATCTTCAAGTCAAATTTAAGATGTATACAATGTTTTGGATAGGGGATATTCAAGAAGTCCTGACTAATGTCACATGTAAGCAAGAAACTCACTAGTAAAGGTTCATAAGGACCTAAGGATTCTGTCCTGGGACCTCTTATAAAACTAAGGACTGAGGCTATAAGTGATCTCGAGGGCCTCAAATACTGACCACGACATTGACCTACATGAGGATTTAGCCTGAGTCCACACGAGATTGTTTAATCTTAGTCTTACTAAAGACTGAACGTATGTACCCCCATGACTTGACCCATTGCTTAGGGTAGTTGCCGAATTCATTATACAAAGAAAAGAGATCAAATAGCTAATTTAACAAGCATAAATCTCCCAATCCCGTGAATCTCATAAGGATTAATGAGGATTAGTCGAGATCCTAGAGAAGACTTGCCAATTGAGTCTTCCCACACCTATGAATATAGGGTGACTGCTAGGATGAGGTATATACTATTTTCCTAAGTAAAAATCTGCTAAATTTCTACCAAATCTAAAACTTTACTAATTCTTACACCTAAAGTGAAACGCATATAAGTTCAACCATAATGAATTATTTTTCAAGAACCAAAGTTTAGGGAGGTTATATTCTAGATTAGAGGTATACAATATCTAACAATTCAAGTTCAGGCATCATCAGATTGACACCGTTTGTCGGAATGACTTATCATTTCTCATACTTTAAGGAGGTTACTCTTTGATCCAGAATCTTGACATCGATAAAAAAATAGAGAGATAATATATTCATACTACGGATCTAGGTGTTGTTCCATCTGGTGAATCCATTGGCCTATTGTCGGAGCTGATGAGAGAGATGTGCGATATCTTACAAATGAATCTCTATAGCATCCAACGACTTACTGGGAAGAATCAACTACCACCACCACCATTATTGCCATAGGGCTATGTGCCTCCTTACAATACGACACTTGCCATTCTAGATGAAGGAGGAAGATTGACTATGTCTATATCCAGTTTATAAGCATTCCACCTAGAGAATCGACTCAGTTACAATTTTCGTGCTATTTGATCTTTTGATCTTTTTGTTCCAAAAAGAACTAATAGGGTATGGATTGAATTCAAAATCCCTAGTTCAATAATATATATTTGATTAATAATATAATTTATCTTGTGATATTAATTTGAATCTTATCATAATTATTACACTTCAACCAAATGCGTTATTTGAATTGCATTAAAACTAATCACTTATGATACTTCATTCTTCGCTGAGAGCTATAGATACTATGTTGCATATATAATAATCACATATTTGTTTCATTATACCTAATGATACCCTTGAACCTTCTTGGTTGGAAGATAATACTTAGTATTATCAATGTATAAGAACTCATCTATATGATTACTTAGTTCTCAAGTTTGAAGATCACAAATACCATCACAACTTTGATATTTTATTTTGACATTGACCAAAACTACCATACAGAATATCTAATATGATCGCATTCAGGCCTTTATTGCAAATTAGTAGTACTGTTATATATATATATATATAAACCCTTTTAACTTAATATCCAGGGTTAAACAACAATATGATTATAATAAAGAATAATATAAACAATATATTTTATCAACTAATACTTGAGATTATAATTTCACATAAAAAACCCCCACTAAATGATAAACTAAGATTATATCCAACAATGACATCAGTTGACCACTTTACTCCAAATAGCGACGATGAGATTAGCCTTTTCAGCATTGTTGTTCAGTGTTGTTTTGAGTTTTATGCTTTGGTATGTTGGGTTATGCTATTAGTAATTATATGTTTTGTATTATTTTTATGTTCTCAATACTTTTATATAATCATACATATAAGCGAAAGATGGTTCTAGAGAGAGAAGTTTTCAAAACTATTATAAAAGGGAAAATGTCTGAAGAAGGGGATGGAGTCCAAAGAATCACTAAGAAAGTTAAAAATAACCACCTAACTCAGTCCGATTCTATGGATATGGACTCCCAACCGAGCCACTCTGGGGAAAAAAAAGCTTTCTCATAATCAACCCCAGGGAACATACCTAGTCGATGACAAACTTATATTATCAAATGAGACAAACCCACAAACAAAGACCCATAAAGTAGACCAGTATTTCAAAGATGCATTGAAAGAAAATTCGAGTGAGAGAAGCGTCCATGTCCAGGAGGTTTTATTTGATGATGAGGATGACAACATGGAGGAAACAATTCCAGGTGAGTGTCACATTAACTCTAAAACCAACATGCATGTGATTAGGGTTCACCCACAACTCATTCCTTAAATAAGAGAAAAGTAGTGTGAAACCCTCACAATCCGGTTGCTTTGGTACCCAATCAGATATGAAGTCCTATGTGATAGAGCAAGATTTCTCTGGAAACTTCAGGAAGATTTTAAAGTAATAGACTTGGACCACGATTTCAACCTGGTTAAATTCAATAAAACGACGGATGGCCACAAGGTTCTCACTAATGGCCCCTGGGTTATCCTAGATCACCACCTTACAGTTCGTTAGTGGGAAGCGAATTTTCAACCTGTCAAAGCAAAAAAAAAAAAAAAAAAAAAAAAAAAAAAAAAAAAAAAAAACAAACAAACAAACAAACAAACTAAGGCATCTGTGTGGCTACACCTGCCAGGCCTCTCCGTTGAATACTATGAACCACTTGTGTTAAGATAATTGAGAAGTGGGAAATGAACCATGTATTGATATATTGAGAAAGAAATACAAGGTTACATGTATTAAGAATATGCAGAATGGAAACTATATATGAGTATTTATAGGGGAAGTGGGGTTAGGGTTTTGCCCTATGGGCCAAGTTGGCTAAGCCCATTATTACACTAACATCCCCTCTAAAAGTCAAGGTGGTAAGTAGGACGTGAACTTGAGTTTGAAAACGTTCGGGTGGATGAGCCTTAGTGAAAATGTCTATGGTCTGATCGGCTGAACTGATGGATTGTAGATGAACAGTATTCTAGAGAATGTGATGACGGATGAAGTGACAATCAGTCTCTATGTGTTTTGTACGCTCGTGGAATACATAATTGTGAGCGATTTGAATAGCACTTATGTTATCACAGTGCAGGATAGTGGCTGCAGGAGAAGAGATGACCATGACAGCTAGTAGCCATCGAAGCTCTTGAGTTGCATCAGCCATGACACGATATTCAACTTCAGTATTAGAGTGAGCAACCACAATTTGTTTTTTACTAAGCCAAGAAATGAGAGAATTGCCAAAAAGAAAAAGAAAAAAGTAACCAGTGCTTGAACGTTTGTCGGTAGGGTCTCCGGCCTAATTGGTATCAGAATAAGCTTGTAATACGGGAGTAGACTGAGCTGAGAAATGAAGTCCATGAAATAAAGTACCATCGACATATCGAAGAATACGAAGAACACCCGAGTAATGAGTGGTCTAAGGAGCGGACAAAAATTGATTGACCTAATGAATGGCATAGGCAATATTAGGGCGAGTGACAATAAGATATACAAGACTTCCAACCAGTTGGTGATATAGAGTGATATCCTGAAGAGGTGAACCATCGAGTGGGGTAAGTCTAACGTTCGACTCAAGAGGAGTAGTGGCATTGGTTGAGTCAATGATCCCAACCTTGGAAAAGAGATCCGAGACATATTTGGCCTGAGAGAGAAAATATCCATTAGAACCAAATGAGACTTCGAGGGCAAAAAAATAGGTGAGCACGCCAAGATCTTTCATATCAAATTGGCCACTGAGAAACTTTTTGAGTTTAGAAATGCCACATAAATCATCTCCAGTAATAACCATATCATCCACATACAACAAAAGAAGAATAATACCATTGGCAGTATGACAAATAAATAGAGACGAATCATGAGAACTAAGTGTAAACCCAAAACGATTAATATTAGTGCTGAATTTAGCAAACCAGGCACATGGAGCTGGTTTCAAACCATATAGGGCATGACGAAGGTGACAAACTTTATTTCTAGAGGCAACCAGGCCAGGAGGTGTATGCATATAGAATTATTCAAGAAGATCACCATTAAGAACTGTATTTTTGACATCTATTTGAAAGAGAGTCCATTTTCGAATGGCGGTGACGACAAGAAGTGTACGGACAATTGTTAGCCTTGCCACTGGAGTCAATGTCTCTTCATAGTCAATGCCATATTCCTACGCGAATCCTTTAGCAACAAGGCGGACTTTATATCATTCAACAGATCCATTAGAGAATGTCTTGATTTTAAACACCTATTTGCACCCAATAGGAATTTTTCCATGGGGCAGATTAACAATATCCTAGGTATGGGTTTTAGCGAGTGCCTAAAGTTCTTCGTCCATTGGTTTCTGCCAAAGAGAATTAGTACTAGCCTCCTTATAGGATTGAGGCTCATGCAAATAAAGTATAGCGGAAAAAACAATGAAAATCAGTAAGGTGATGTGGACGATGAGTTACCCTGGTAGAGTGGCGAGGGTATTTTGGAGCGTGGGTCTCAAAGGCAGTTGGTACAGAATCATCGGCCACAAGAGAAGTCTCAGGCATGGTCGTTGGAGCTAGAGAGGTGAGATCAGCTGGTGGTTCTAGAGTGGGTTTAGCTGTTGGGTCTGGGATGGACTTAGCATAAGGTGCAGGGATGGGCGCAATAGGTGATGCTAGAGTGGACTCAACATTTTCTGGAACTGTATCATCTGGAAATAACTTAATGGATGGATCAGAAAAGAATCTGGAGTTGGTGAGGGTTGACATGTCAAATGACCGTAAGGAAAAAAATATTTGATATTCCCAAAAAATAACATGTCGTGAGATGCGAAGGGTTTTAGAAATGAGATCCCAGCATTGATACCCTTTATGTTTGATGCCATATCCAAGAAAACAACACAGACGAACCCTTGGTTCCAGTTTGTTATGTTCATGTGATTTGAGAAAAACAAAACAGGCACAACTAAAGACTCTGAGTTTAGAGTAATCAGGAGTTTTATCGAAAAGGCGTTCAAATGGAGACTGGTTTTGGATTGTAGTGGAAGGGACACGATTTATGGTGTAGACAGTTGTGAAGGTAGCCTCACTCCAAAAATGCTCAGGACATGATGAAGAAATAAGGAGAGCACGAACTGTGTCAAGAATATGTCTATGTTTGCATTTGGTTTATCTATTTGTTGGGATGTACTAGGACATGAGCGATGGGGGAGTGTGTTACTTTTTGGAAAACAGGTTAAGAAAAACATGATCCTTGTATTCCATTGCATTATTTGAGCGAAAAACTTTGATATTTCTAGAAAATTGGATTTGAACCATAGAATAAAACTCAGAATATATTTAGAATAGTTCAGATTGATGTTTCATAAGAAATAATCATGTATATTGAGAGTAGTCGTCCACAAAGATAACAAAGTAACAAAGACCACCCATCGAGGCATGATGAGAAGGCCCCCAAATATCAGAATGAATTAGATCATAGGGTGCAAGGGAAATAGATTGATTCTCTTTGAAAGGCAGGGCTGGTTGTTTGGCAAGTTGATAATGGATACATTTGAAGAACTCATGTTGCACTGAACCTAATTGACCACTAGAGATAAGCAATTTGAGTCGGCTAGATGAAGTGTGGCCTAACTGAGCATGCCATATTTGGGATAGTGAGAGATTAGCTGGTGGTTGTGGAGATAAGGATGAGGATACCAGTGGTGGTGGTGGTAAGGTTGCACAGGTTGATGAAGGGACTTGGGGTTGTGGTGGTGATGGAAAGTGTAAACTGGTAAATTCAAATAAGGATCCAACCTTATGACCAGTCCCAAGAGTTTCTTCTGTCTGAGGATCCTGCACATGACAACCACTATTAGAAAATTTGACTTCAAATCCCAATTCACATAGTTGCCCAACAGATAAGAGATTTAAGGAAAGTTTCAGAATCAAATACGTGTCAGGAATAAAAAGATGGGAAGTAAAAATCTAACCAGTATAAGTAACACGCATTTGAGAACCATTAGCAGTACGAATACTAGGGATATTCATAGCGGAGAGTTTGGTTAAAAAAATATGGGGATCAGATGTCATATGATTGCAATAAGCAGAATCAAAGAACCAAGAAGATTTACCTGTAGTAAGTGAGAGAATAGGGGAAAAGTTTGTACCATTACCAATGTTGGAGAAGATATGAAAGAGGAGTGAGGCCAAATCTGCAATAGATATGGTGACAGTAGTGAAAGTAGGATCCAAACCCTCTTTGGCATTGATAATGAGCGAAGAACCCACATACATCACTGTTGAGCCTGGAGAAACAATTGCCACAGATGGATTTAGGATGCTGAAATTATCTAGGAACCGATTTATACTCTTGAAGAATCGATTGAGAGCCCTTTGAACCAATGAAATATCCGTGATGAATCAAATCAATAATATAAGAGAGCTATACTGTATGATCCGAATTTAATTTGACGGAGATCACAGATAGATCTAGAATGCTGAAATTGTTTAGGAACCAATATTGAATCTTCAAGGACCGGGTAAAAAAACGGGTGAACCAGTGTATGAACCATATGGATATAACATAAAGTATATTCTGTGGGCGTCAAATCACAAAATGGAGGCCAGAAACAGAACTAGAATGTCAAAAAACCTCAGGAATTGGTTTAAATTTGTAGAAAACCGGTAAAAAATGGGCTGAACTGGTCAAATAAGAAACCTTGAAGAAAATTGGTGATGTGGCGATCAACTGATGACGTGGCAGTTGATGTGGCAGTCAACTGCAGATGTGGCGATGATGTGGCACTGACGTGTTAGTTGGTGGTGGTCAACTGATGATGTGGTATTGGCGTATCGGTTGATGCGGTGGTCAACTGCTGATGTGGCGCTGAAGTGGCAGTTGACGTGGCGCTAACGTGGCAACTGAGTGGGTTTTAGGTCTGATGTGGCAGTGAGGTTGGTTGAACAGAAGATGGCTGTGAGTGGATCTGACGTGCACTTCTGTTTTTGGCGTATGGTAGCGCATGTGGCCTTGGACGGTGATGGTCCTTATGTCGTTTGAATCATCTCATTGAGACGGTTCCGATGATATATTGTGAGATGAATTTGGAGCCTTGGTTGAGGCGGTAGAGCCCGAAATCCGAGACGTTGCAAGATGGCGCGTAGATCTGAAACGCGAATTGACGCAGACACTTTGGGACGCTTGTGGGATCGCGTGAACAGTTTGATGGGCTTGATTTTTAAGTTGTTGAAAACGTCTCATCAATACGGTTCCGATGGTATATTATGAGATATATTTGGAGCTCTGGTTAAGGCGGTAGAGCCCAAAATCCGAGACAACGCGGTTTGGAGGTACTGCAGGCTGTGGGAGGTGCGTCTGTGTGCGTCAGAGCTCCAGTGGCAGTGATTTTGGTGGCGTTGAGTCCGTATCTGCAATACGAAGATGGTTGTGTTGTGGTTGTTGGTATTAGAGTGGTAATGAAGCCTATATTAGTGACGAAAACCACGAGAGAAAAGAAGGTGGCGGCAAAAGCTTGAGAATTTCGAAAAAAAAATGTTCAGAGAGAACTGGTCCAGGAAAGACTTACTCTTGATACCATGTTAAAGTAATTTAGAAGTGGGGAATGAATCATGTATTGATATATTGAGAAAGAAATACAAGGTTACATGTATTAAGAATATGTAGAATAGAAATTATACATGAGTATTTATAGGGGAAGTGGGGTTAGGATTTTGCCCTATGGGTCAAGTGGGCTAAGCCCGTTATTACACTAACAACTTGTATTGTTTAGTATCGAAAAAACGATGGATAAGCCTATAAATATGGATGGAAACACGGCAGCACAGATAAGGGAAATAATATCTAGAATTTGCGTGGAAATAAACCTTAACAAACCACTTATCCCACAATATGAATTAAGAGGAGGAGTCGATAGAATACATTATGAGAGGCATGGATTGTACTACAATTGTGTTAGAGTAAAGCACAAGATTGGTTTTTTTTTTTTTTTTTTTTTCATACAATAAAATGCCAACAAATATGAGGATGATGAAACTGGAAAAGGAGAAACCAACGAAACCGGCTGTCAGAGCTATTATCGGCAACGAGTCTGAAGATCCAAACGTTGGCTAATGGACATATGATACGACAGCTGCAAACCAGTTGGGTGTTGTAGAGGGAAAGGACGAAGATGATGATGAGGCCACAAACTTTGGGCCAAAAAAATACATATTCTTGTCCAAATCCAAAAACTCTGGGCCCAACATGGGATCCAATGAGAAAGGCCCGGCAGAAAGATTAAGCTACTTGGGTCTTCTCGTAGTTGGGCCTGGGAGCCCAATGGGAAAAAAGGCTTCTAGGAATGAACTAGAAAGGAAAAAATTTAGGCCTCTTGGAGGCCCAAAATTTAAAAAAAATAAAAATCTCTTGGGTAAGGTAAAGAAGAACCCCACAAGTAGGTCCACTCATTCGATTACAAGGTGCCACAGATATGACAGCCAGCAATGATGCTCTGAGTAAAGACAGTCAGGTGAGAAAATCTTACCAAAATCTTTCACTTGTGATAGGACCAAAATCCAATACAGGCATTGAATTGGATCTACCCCCCCATATGTATTCTGATTCACACACTCTAATGCACCTTGAATTTTGAGAAATAAAAGAAAGTAAATAAATAAATAATAAATAGGTCTTTTTTTTTTTTAAAAAAAAAAAAATATTAAAAAGAGAGAATTTTTATAGTGTTGATTTTCTAATGAAATAACTTCAACCAATTAATTTTAGAAAGATGAGTCGCCACCTAACATTGAGTTTAAATGGTGTACTAAGTCATTAAATTTATTTTTTTAAAAAAATAATTAGAAAAATGGTTTAAGTAAAATTTTGACTCCAAAAACATGGTCCGACCAGAGATAATTTTTTAAAGGTTCTGGGGTCAGTAATGCTCGAGAAGGTGTTAGGCACCCAAGATGCCTATCTGAAGACAATATCTTATCCAATTACGTTCAATCAAACTTTAAGTCCGAATGTTTTATTTGATTTTTAAATCTCTTTCTATTTTTTATTTTTGTGTTAAATAAGTAAAATCTTTTTTATTTTTATTTTTTAATTTTCTTAAAATAATTTTTTTTCTTTGAAATAGAGAAGGTGATTTTAATTTTTTTTCTATTTTTTTTAATTTTACTATTTTTTTGGGGTTTTCTTGAAATAAAATAAAAAAAATGTTATTTAATTTTTTAAAAATATTTTCCTGTATGATCCCTTATCAAATATTTATAATTTAATAAGGATGACCCTGGAAGGGTTTAATTTAATGAGTTTAAAGTTTGAGTTATTTTGATAAAAGGAAAAAATATGGAAGCGTGCCAAAATATTTTTTGAAAAACCATTTTTTTTTTCATTATTTTTTGTTTTTGTTAAATTATTTTTTTCGTAAAATATTTTTTTTAGAAACAAAATATAAGGGGTTTGATTGGTTTAGGAAACATAGGAAAACACATTTTCAGATAATTTTATTTCTTAAAAAAAACACATTTTTTACATGAAAATCATTTGGAGTAACTTCCCCTTTAGTGATTTTTTAAAAATACTCCCATTTGAAAAGATGATTTTTTTTACTATTCATTTTTTTTTTACTTTTCATATATGTGTTTTTTTAAGAACCAAAATGATTTGATTTTTTTTTTTCTAATTTTTTTTTAAAGAAAAACTCACTTTTACGATAAACTAATTTTTACATATTTTATGATAAAAATATATATGACATGCAAATAAAATTTTATTTCTTCCATTTTATCAACTTATCCCAATCTAAAAACCCGACTTAGGGAAGTGCTTTCCTAAACCTATCGCTTAAAAATTTCACATTGGTTGGGAAATCCAAAACAGTGGTATAGAAAACTCTCACTTTCTTAGATTTTAAGTTAATATTTTTTTATTTTTTATTTTTTCAAGAACCAAAACGAACATTTCATTTTTTTCACTTTTTCTTATGTGAGAAAAATAGATATATACAAAAATATAAAGATAATACATAAAATACATAAAATAAAATTACAGAAATAAAGGCGATTAAGGGTGTAGAACAGGAAAATAAAAGCACGAAAATGCAAATAACAAAAAATAAATACATAATAATAAAAGCACGAAAATGTGCAGAACAGAAAAATAAATAAAGGAAATAAAAGCGTGGAAAAATGAAGGACAAAAAATAAATGCAAAAAAATAAATCAATTTTAAGTGTTCACTCGGAACGTCCTCTTAGTTTTCCAATTTTAGGTCCTTTATTTCTAGTGGTTTAAACAAAAAATATAAGTGTAGTTAGGGCATCGAAAACCTTACCTGAACTTCAAGATTTTCTTCCCCCTTTTCCTTGTTCCTTATTTTCTTCTCATTTTCCTATATATATATATATATATATATATTTAACTTTCAAGAACACTCTCCCCCTATTCTCTCTCTCTGTTTTTCTTTTGGCCAAATTCCTCCAAAGCTCCCTTAAAAACTAACCCTTGAACAAATGATGTGGGTTTCCTTTTATAGGGAACCGATCCCTATGTCATTTACAATTACTATTTTTTTAGGGACTGCAAACATTACAACCCTTTTTATGGTTAGAGGTTGCATAATCAGCCCCTTGGCTTACATGCAACCTGATGCTTGTATGCAATGCCCAAAGTTTTTTTTTTTTTTTTTTTTAAGTATTATTATCTTTTAATTAATTATATGAAATTAAAATTAGTTTATCCAAAATTTTATCGGAGTCAAAACAAATTTACATTTGTTTGCCAATTTCATGAATTTTTTAAAATATCCAAATTTGGGGTCAAAATGATTTTTTTTTTTCCAATTTTTTTTGTTTAACTTGATTGAATTTTGGAAACTAAAATTGATAAAATAAAACATGGTAAACGTTTGACAATTTATTTGAACTTGATCAATTTAGTTCAAAAATTACTTTTTGCAATTTTTTATTGTTGGCCTAGTGAGTTACCCAAGAGGGGGAGGTGGTGAATTGGGTAGTTATAAAAATTTAAACAAATTTAAATATTTTCAACACTTAATTAAAAAAATAATCAATTTATCTTAAATTGATTATTATCTTTGTTACGTAGCAGATAAGTGTATTTAATCTAAGTGCACATCAAAATAACAAAATATAAAGAAAGCAACAATGCAACACAAAAGGATATATCCTGGTTCACCAAGCTACTCTTTGCTAATCTAGTTCTCCCAAATATCTCCCTTGGAACCATAAAAAATGATAGTTTTTTACCAAAAGTTTAAGTTCCTCAAGATCTCAACTGAAACATTCGATTGACCGATCCCAGTGGTCGGTTGACTGATTGTGGTTACAGGTGTAGCAAATTCAAACCCCATTTTGACCATGATGAAATCTGATTTTGGAAAAACTTATCAAACATTAAAGTTTTACTCGCTTTCTAAGCTTTCCAGATCATCTTGAATCACCTCAATCGGAGTTTGGATGAGAAAGTTATGACTAAAATATGAATAGGTGCACAAGACCAATCGGTTGATTGAATTCCCACGGTGGTTGACCGATTGATTTAGGGAGTTTTCAAACCAAAATCAAGCCACGGTCGGTTGACCAATCCTTCCATGGTCGGTTGATCGATCTATTCATAGAGTTAGACTTTCCTGTTTAACGTTGATCGGTTGACCGATCCTATACCGTTCGGTTGACCGATCACTATTGTAACCTCTCATTTTCAACTTATTCAACTCCAAACTTCAATGTTTTAATCCCGTTAACCAATTTATTTTCTCGGTTAACTCAATTGACACTAATATTCAATTTTAAACACTAATTGTTCTTACGTTAATTTTCATTTTCAATATCACATTGGAGCAAATAATTGAACACTAATTAGAACCTTAATTACATCAAATTAAACACACATAAATATAACTTATTAATTTGTGTCATGTGTGTGATCCTAATCATGATACATTAAGAGTAAAAGAGGTTTGAGTTATTTTCACCTAATTTCTTCAAAATCTTCAACACTTTTCATCTTTTTACTTTCTATCTCTGCATCTTCAATAATTACTTCCTGATTTGATATTGAATGAAACTCTTAAACTGAAACACTGAACAAGCATGTTAGTTCCACAAAAAATATCAACCCTTAATTATCCATCAAAACCCTGGGATCAATATTTATTTTGACCCCAAAATTTTCTTTTGATTTTATGAACCTCAATTAAAATTTCAACTTGAATTTTTCAAGATTTAATCATTTGAAAATATTTAGTAGAAAATTTTAAATCAAAATTGGTCCTTTTTTGGTCGCGATTTAAAGTTTATCAAAATTTCTAATTAGGCCCTAAATTTTCTTATTTGATAAATTATCTCAATCAGCTTGATTGGGGACCCAATTGAAATTATGGGACTTTTCATTTAACTTGATTTGAGATTAATTAAACTTTTCAAAGATTAATTTTGAAGTCTGAGTCCAAATATGATTTTTCTTGAATTTTCAATTTAATCCCAGAACTTTTCAAAAGGAACAATTTTGATTCAAAACCCTCAATTGGATAACCTTTTGACTTAATTGGATTTTTGAGATATTAATTTAAATTTTAGAGATTTAATTTCCATTTCAAACTCCTAATAAAGCTAATAAGATTTTCTATTGGAAAATTTAAGTTTGAATTAATTCTTGGAACCCTTGAATCGACCCTCCATTTTTATTTGCATATTTTCGAAATTCATGAATAATTTACTTAGAAAAAACGTTTACTTTCATTTTTATTTTGTATCTTAAAATTGCCACACGTGGGAGGCATAAAATGCTGTGTCTACAGTTGTCTCTCTTTGTCATATGAGTTTACTCGTGGTGACAAAGATAAGAGACACACACCATTTTGTTTCGTCGATCGAGTGAATGAAATGCAAGATGATGATGAACAAAATCTGTAAAATGTACCCCAACCTGCGGCTGGGGTAATGCAGTTTTGAAAGAAGACTTACTTAGGGATCGACCCATCTTGTTCTGACTATGGAAGCTTTAGCAAAATATATGACCAGACCCGTGTGGGTTGCCTAAGTACCTTATGAAAACCAATGATCGGGTTAGACGTGGTTCAACGAATGCCTCTCGTAGGGCAGGAAAGAATACTCATGATGAACTCATGACGAACAATGGTCGTTTGGAGAATCATTTGGTAAAAAAGTGAGGAAAACAATTTAACGAATTTATGGTAAACAAGGTTCGTTTAGAGGATCGCTTAGTGAAAAAGATTTTTAGGAGAACACTTTAACAAATTCATGCCGAACAATGTTCGTTTGGAGGACCGTTCAGTAAAAATGAGATGAGAATGGCCCATGATGAACACTGTTCGTTTAAATTGTTGAAAATGACTCATGACGAACATAGTTCGTTTGGAGGGATGAAAGACAGCTCAAGACAAACTGAGTTCGTTTAGAGGAACGAGAGATAATTCATGATGAACAAAGTCCATTTAGAGAAACACTTAGTGAAAGATGGATATTGATGACAAGAATCAAACTACCTCCCAATTAGAGGATTACAAAAATTTAGAATGAAACTAACATTCCTCCTAGCCTTTGGCAGGGGAGGACTAACACAAGGTGAAATTAGTATACCTCCCAAGGGAGGACTTAACAAGGGATGAAATTGACATATCTCCCAGTGTACGACAAGCGTTTGTTACACGCTTGCGTATTGACTACTCGCAAGTGTACGAGGTCAAAATTTTAGTATAATGTGATCTTTTAAGATCGGGTATCGTATCCACAGAGATTGGTGGTCATTATTATCGAGTACTGTGTTTATCATAACCTAATTTTATCTAGGCTAAAAAGAATAATTTTAAATTAATTAATACTAATACAAATATAACCTAATTTAATCTATACTAATTATACTAATACAAGATAGTCAGGGGATAGATTTTCTAGGGATTAACTTTATTTACTTAAACGCGTTTGATTTTGTTTAGTTTACAATAATGGTGTTCGACCTATTCGACAATCTCAGTTCGTAAACTCCCCCGCCACCTCTCCTGAGTATAAGACAAGGGAATACACGATTTTGTATCAATAAAGAAGTCCCCCTCAACGTCTTAACGACCCTAGGTCACGTGACTCTCGCCCCAATGTTATTGATTGCACACAATCCAACTCCCTCAGTGGTTATTGGATCGTCGCGTTGTGTTTACCCTATCGACAATCTCAGTTAGTAAATTCCACCACCACCTCTCCCGAGTGTAAGACGAGGGAATACGCGACTTCGTGTCAATGAAGAATTTTCCTTCAACGTCTTAACGACCCTAGGTCACATGAGTCTCGCCCCAACGTCATCGATTGCCCACAATCCAACTCTCTCCCGGATTATTGGATCATCGCGTTGTATTTACCCTAGTCCGAATCTGGGGTTACCTCTTTAGAGTGTCAAACCCCAAATTCTCGATATATCTATTTAAGCATAATAAATAAACAATATGACAAACACAATCAAAATAGTGAAGAACAATCATTAAAGAAACACAACTCAAACAAAACTACGTTTTCATAAATAATATTAATCCCATATATAATCCACGTTTAATTCATGGTCATAACTGTTTATACATTGAAATTGAGCTAAACATACTCAAACAAATATAGAATTTAAGAAATAAAAGGAAAAATGGATGAACATAGCCGTAGTCCGAAGATTAACCGCTAAAACCATCCACCGATCACTTCTCCTTCTCCTTGTGGTAATCTTCTCCTTCGGATTTATATGAGCACTCCCCATACTCTTTCTCTATTCTAAACTAAGCCCTAAGGGCTCCAATGGCCAGAAAAACAGCAAAGGAGAGGAGAGGAAATAGGATTAAATAGAGAAAATATCTCAAAAAAATATATAATCCGTGCAAAGGTGACCGCCGCGGCGGTGGAGACAACGGTGGAATTGGTGACCATCCTATAGTTTCACCACTGTGACGGTGGAATTTCTGCAAGAATATGTGCACTCTGATTTTTCACTGCCGCAACGGAGGTTTGGACGCCGCGGCGGCGGGCTTATTTCAGAATATTGCCCTCGAGCTTGTTTTTTCACCGTTCTTCGACCGTTTTTGGTTCGATCTGATCGTTTACGCTCCAGTTTCCTATCGTTTCACCCCATATACCTGTTTTAATACAACCTAATAAAAACTAATTAAAATGTAATAAAATACTATAAAAATGCTAAAAAACTAACTTAGTTCAGTTTGGAAATATATAGGTTGATCACACCTATCACCAAACCTGTAGCAGAAGAGTACTGACACAAGATAAAATTCACTTACTGGGAGGTAATGGAAAAAGGCACTCGTTGGGAGAAAATGGTTAAATGCACTCACTGGGAGGTAATGGAAAAATGCACTTGCTGGGAGGTAATGACGAAACGCACTCATTGGGAGGTAACGACAAAATGCACTCACTAGGAGGTATTAGTAAAACCCACTCACCAGAAGGTAATGGTAAAACGCACTCGATGAGAGGTAATAGTAAAATGCACCCACTAGGAGGTAATGACAGAATATGCACTCGTTGGGAAGTAGTGGTAAAATGCACTTAATGAGAGGTAGCAAAAGTATAAAGGACACTTGAAATATACTTACTGGGAGGTAACAAGAGTATGAAGGACACTCATTGGGAGGTAATGGAAAATAAGGAACACTCATAGAGAAACAATGTGAAATGGGAACATTTATATAAAGTCAATCGTGAAATAAGGAATACTTGTGGAGATGTAATGAGCAAAGAGGAAATATTCCTAGAGAGATAGTGTGGAATAAGAAATTCTCCTAGAGAGGCAAATGGAATTAGGATTACTTATGGAGAGGCAATCTGAAATGGGAAAAGCCATTTGAGAGGCAATAAGAAATAGGAAAAACTCATGGAAAAGTAATGAGAAGTAATGAGTGCTCATGGAGAGGTTATTATGAAATATGGAACACTAATGAAGAGGCAATAAGGAATGGGAGAACACTTATGTAGAGGTAATATGAAATGGGGGACACTCGTTGAGAAGCAATGTGGAATATGAAGGAGTATAGAATGTTTTAACTTGTGGCTGGGTTGAGAATGATAAGACCAATTATAAAATTACCCCAACTTGTGGCTGGAGAAATAATAGTTTAGTGCCTCAACAATGGGTAGACATCACATAATGTGTCCCACCTTATGGTTAGGGATGACAAGCTCAAATTGTCAGGACCCAGAGATGGTCAAGTACCACATAATGTGCCCCAGCCTATGGTTGGGGCGCTAGATGAGGGAGCAAAAGTATAAAACGTGCCTTAACCTGGCTGGGGCCTACATTATTTGAAAAGAATCCCTTTAGAAGGAAGACACATTAGGCTTATTGAGAATTGGCTCATTACATGCCAAGGAAACAACTGATCTATGCAAGAATTTATGCTACAGGAAAACATCCACATCATTTTTCATCATTTTATTTTATTTTTTAATTTTTTTGCCAAGAAAACATTTGTCATCCTTGGGTGATCCACAATTTTTCATTTATTCAATTTTCAGGCTATGTTTGCAATTAGAGACATTTCTCTCACATTCGATTTAATGAGATTTTTTTTGTTGACCCATTGAAGAGATTGAAAAAAGTGTGTATTCTTACCTTCGTGGTACAAACTTGGTTTGGCCTTCTTGGGTATTGAGATTAATTTTAACACTTAGGAGCTAGAACCCCTATATGTTTTTATTTCAATCAACTCCTGCAATTGTATTACCAAAATTATGTATAAAACATCAAAGTTTATTTACTCAAATATCCATTCGATTTTTTGTGTTGATTTGATTTGAGCATGAAAAATATGATTTGAATAATAATCAAGATTTTCTCTAAAATTCGTATCATAAGATGCCCCTCCTCAACTTAAGAGTATTCACACCAGTTTTTCCATGACGACACTTTTGAGTAACAGAAGTAAAGATGCTTCTCAAACCTATTTTTCTTTAATCGTTTTTTTTTATTTTTTTATTTTTTTATTTTTATTTTTTTTCCTCATTCATTTTTTAGCATCCTAGTAACCTAAGTAATCCATGTAGTGAGTTTTGGGTAATGATCCTAGTCTAGTTGGTCCAAGTCACTAGGTGTTGAGACACCCCTATGGATTAAAACTCGAATTACTCAGGTTCCCAATCCGCTAATCGTTTATTTTTATTTTATTTCCTTTATTTTTATTTAATTTTTCTCTATTTTCTTTATCTTAGAAGTATCTTTATAACATTGGAAAAGTTTATTAAGATCCAAAGGTTTTGGGGATGATGTATTTGTTGATGAGTTGCCTAGACGTTGGATTTTGGGTTCAATCATTGCTTTGACCAGTTTTATAGAGTTTGAAAAAGATAAGGTGGAAATTGATATTGGTAAGAAATACAACTCCGCTTTGGTAATTTTCCTGACCATCGAGAAGCGTGTATTCCTAGGTGTTGATGGTGAATGATAATCTTTTGTTCATTTTGATCTTATTCCATTGGTCAGGACTGAAATTTTTGGCTTTGAAAAAAGGGCTTTTTGGTGGTGGGTAGAGTTTTACAATCTGTATCAGGAGATGCTTGGGGTCCGGGAATGGAACTTTTCATACTTATTTTCAAGTTAAGAGGAGTTATCTTGCTTCACTTTCTTTCAAATCAAGTCCTTCGTATTGAAATCATATTTGTCATGCTCAAGTTCATTTTCAACATATCATACACAAGTAGTTTGGAAATATGCGAAAAATAAGCATTAAACAATTGAGACATACTTTAGGAAACACAGTAGCATTTAGTGAAAGTTTCAAGCCGTTTACAAAGCAAGTTCTCTGCCATCCGGAAGGCTAACTAGATGGAGAGGTGGATCTTCTAACTTTTCCCAATTTTTTCAAGAAATAAATTCCAACACGCTAAGGAATATCAATCCAGTTCATAAATGGTACCTTTAGAGTTAGGCTTTGGCTTGTAATCAGATGGTGTCTTCCAATAGAGTTCAAGAGTGATTAACACTTCACCACAGGTGGGTTTGGCAAAATCCCTCATTTGGTCGATGGAGTTTATTTGGAAGATAAGGCACGAAGGGTTTATGGCCATTTGGTGTGTGAAGGATGGTATCATAAGGTGGTAGATGGAAATAATAGGCTTATAGAAAGATGGGTATTTACGGTTGACAATTCAAGGTATTGGGTGGGAGTTTGGGAGATATTTGGCTGAGTTTGGTTTGGATTGCGGTTTTTGATTTGGTGAGATTACAAGGGTAACACTTGATTTATGGATATGGGTAAATAAGATTTCCATTTATGATATCTTATTCAGGAGGGAGGCCTTGAAAGATTTTGGTAGCCCATTTTTTGTGTTTTTTTTTTACATGATTCACTCTTGTATGACCAATATTTTCTTTCAATTATTTAGATAAGGTTGACTTATTGGTACATATGAGTTAAGGGAGATCCAAGATCCATTTAAGTTTGAAGTTTCCCATTCTGATGGTGACTAATCATACAAACACAGCTCTTTGGCGAAAGACTTTCCATTTGTCTCAAAGGACTTTTTTATTTTTTTTATTTATTTTTTAAATAAATGATAAATTTAATTATAAGGGGGGGATTAAAAACCCCTGGATAAATACAAAAAATTGATACAAAAAAACCAAACTGAAAAAAAAAACTCTAACAAAATGAGAAAAAAGCTAACAAAAGCTACCACTGCAAAAAACCCCCAGCATTAGCAACCATTCTCAACGAGCAGCAGCAACAACCAATACCATCCAACCACAACAACAAAAAATAGCAACCACAACAGAAACCAACAACAACCACAATGGCTAACCAAACAAACAACAACCAAACAACAATCACAAACAAACCTGACCGACAATAGCAGCAGGGAACAACAACAACAAAATAGCAACAACAATAAAAACAACAAGCAGGAATAGAACTACAAACGAACGCAAACAACAGAAGAAAAAAAAAAAAAAAAAAACCATAGCTCGAAAGACCACCCAACCCAATAGCCACCATAAAAAACCTCAAGAAGCAGACAACAGATAAACCATACCTCAAAAATCTATACTTTTACCTCCTGACCTGAGCACAAGATTGGAAATTCAGCAGTCCATATGGTAGAATATGTGAGGAAAAAACCTTTATGAGAGACCATGTATGGTAATTCTAACATTGGCTAGACCCTGTCTATCTTGAGTTAAACTTCCTCTAACTTTATAAGGAATATTACCAAAAATAGAATCTTAAATAGCTTGGCCATAATTAGCTATATTGGAAAGAGCGTCTGCTAGGGAGTTTGCTTCTCTAAAGTAGTGTTGAATAGGGTACTCTCCTAATCTTCTGAACTTAGCAATATCAATGAAGAATGGCAGAATTCTCCATGGAGTTTTAGCTTTGCCATTCACGATGTTCACGAGAATTTGGCTGTCAACCTCAAGAACAACCCGAGACCATCCATGATCAAGATAAAGTTTTAATCCTTTCCATAAGCTAAAAACTTGTGCATACATGTTGGTGTGGAATCCAATAGGCGGAGCATAAACAAGTTTAAGGTTTCCCGTAGAATCTCTAATAATACCTCCAATCCCAAACTGACTTGGATTACCCAAAGATCTTCCATTCGTGTTGAACTTGAGAAATCCCATAGGGGGTTTGTGCCATTTTACAATCAATAAGTTGGATTTGGGAGTAAGCTTGCATTTGGGGGGCTTAGCAAGGAGAGTGTACTTCATGCTTTTTAGAAGAGACGGAAGGGAATGGGGGATGCCATCAATTTTGGCTTGGCATCTAACTTTCTAGATTTCCCAGCATATAAGGGAAGGCGAGCTGGCTGGGAGGGAGAGATCTTGCCACCATTTGAGCATCCTGGAAAGAAAGGATCCTTGATGAGGGGGACTACTGAAGTGAATGCAAATTGTTTGGGTAAAATCATAGAATTAGAGAGTGTGATCTCAATAATCCGAATGGAGACCACAAACAACACATTTATATGGCATTTAGAAGCCAATGGTTTGGATTTTTGTGTCAAAGGGGACCAGGTTTTTTCAAGCTTTCCACACGTAAATAGAAGCCTCAGAGAGGATGCTTGGGTGCCATAAGTGCTTGAAGAAAGAAGGGGCTGCTGAATGTTGTCTCAAGATTTGCTAAGCAGAAAAGACATAGAAAGTACCTGCTGGGGAGGGAGTCCAAAGCATGATATCCTTTTCAGTGTTTGGCAGAATTTAGAGACACTAAATATTGTATCTAAGGGATTGCAACAAGTTTTTAGTATCCCAGTTCCAGCTACTATCTTGAAGCATGATGCCTTTAACCTGGAAGTTAGCAGCATAAAAAGGCACATAAATAAGATCACCGAGAGTGGCTTCTGTCAACCAATTATCCTACTATAGGAAGACCTTACCTTTTTCAATCAAGAAAGAAATATATTCCTCTGCAATGTCCTTGCCATTTAGAATTTGTTTCCATTCCATGCTATGGTGAGGGCAAAAAAAAGGTATAATAATCATACCTCACTTTATCATACTTGCTGTGCATGAAATTTGCTTATAAGGAGTTATTGTCTCTATAAGCACACCATAGTTTTTATTTGAAAGCTTGAAGATAGTCTTGAACCCCTAAACCTCCTTCAACCACAGAGAAATAGATAAATTGCTATTTGGTCTAATGCTTTCTTCCATTCCAGAAGAATTGAGTAAATAGTTGCTCTATAGACTGAATCATCTTATTAGGAAGGAACAGGGTCATGAAGAGATGCAGGTTTTGGGAGATTAGAACATGCTTAATAACCACTAGCACACCACCACTTGAGAGAAGTTTGGCGTGCACCCTTGAAGTTTGTTTATGATCTTGGACAAAAGATAAGCAAAAAAGCTGGAACTTTTCTTGCCTTGAAACAAAGGGCAACCTAGGTATTTAATGGGAAAATTGCTTTGGGAGAATCCTGATTTAGATGCGAGCGATGCCAATTTTATAGTAGGGATGTATTTAGAGGAGATGAATCAACTTTTACTGTAATTGATTAGCTGGTCTGAATTATTTTGGTAGGATTTGAGGAATGAAAAGAGTTTGGTGAATGAGGACTTTGATCCATTAATGAAAATGATCATGTTATCTACAAATGAAAGGTGGGATATGAGGTAGGTGGAAAGAGGTTAAGAATAAGAGAGGATGATATGATTTTGGATGAGAGCATTCAGCCCTCTAGAGAAAGTTTCTACCATGATAATGAAGAGTAAGGGGGATAAGAGTCCCCATGCCTTACCCCTATCTAAGACTTAAATAACCACAAGCTGCCCCATTTATAATTGTAGATAAAAAAAACGGTTTGAGAGAAGCCTCCAAATCATATCAATCAGTCTTTCATGGAATCCAAACCTTCTCATGGTGTGGAGGAGAAAAGACCAAGAGACTCTATTAAAGGCCTTTGCCATATCCAGCTTCACAACAAGGTTTTCCCCAACAATCTTTTTGTTTAGTTAATGCAACATTTCTTAGGCAAGAATGATGTTTTCAGGGATGTTTCGACCTTCCACAAAACTACTTTGAGCTGGGGAGATAATATTAGGTAATATAAGTTTGATTTTGGAAGCCAAATATTTAGGGAACACCTTGTTGAAGAAATAGCAAAGGCTGATTGGCCTATAACCAGCAGGGGATGATGGGTTGTCTATTTTTGGATCAATGCAAGCAAAGTGCTGGTGTAGGATCTTGGAAGCTTTGAGCCATAGAAGAATTCTAGGAGAGCCTTATGCATATCATTTTAGATAATTTCCTAACAATGAGTGAAGAATTTTTCAGTGTAACCATCTGAACCTGCTGCACTTTCTTTATTAAGGCTGAAAATGGCATTTTTAACTTATTCTATTGTGGGAGGAATGAGCATCTGATCATTGTCTTGGCAGGTGACCAATGGGGAAATCATGTGGAGAAAAAAAAGTTTAGATTGAGGAGATGGGGCGCTTAAGGTTGTCTTAAAATGCTGAGTGATAAGGTCTTTAATGCCTTTAGGTTCAGAGACAGTATTACCTTGATTGTCTTTCAAAGAATGAATTAATCTTCGTGATCTTTGATCTTTGACAGTGGAATGAAAAAATTTGGAGTTTATACATCTCTCCTTTAACCATTTGAATTTATACTTTTGTTTCCAGAAAGCCTCTTCTGTGGTGATGGCTAACTTGTGCTTGGCTATGACATGGTTGGTTGCAATCCAGTTGTTAAGAGTATTGTTATTGATGCATGCCTGTTCCAGCCTAAAAACCTTCAATTCAGCATTCTGAGCAGCTGTTAAGATGTTTCCATATGTTTTGATACTCTATTTCTTGAGAGTGGATTTGAGGGTTTTGAGTTTGAAGGCAATGGTAAATATAGCTGAACCAAAGAAAGTTTTATTCCAGTGGGTTGCAACAATTGGGAGAAAATTTGGATGATTGCACCAGACGTTTTGGAACTTGAAGGGAATAGGCCTCGGGCTATAATGAGTGGAGGATAGGAGTTGGGGAAAGTGATCTGACCCTGCCTTGGATATATATAAATATGAAACAATGGTGTTTGGATACTTGGATAGCCAATGAGAGGTGATGAAAATCTAGTCTAATCTGCTCCATTTCCTTGAGGCTCCCTTGTTTTGGTTTCACCAAGTGAATTTAGAACCAATGAATGTCATATCAAGCAAGCCACAAGTTTGAATACAGTTGTTGAATTCTGAGCTGCTGAGGTAGAGGAAAGTGACATACCCTTTCATATCATTTGGACTAGAAAAACAGTTGAAATCCCCTGTAATCAAGCAAGGATTGGAGGAGTTTGCGACGTGAGATTCTAGGTCTTACCATAGACATCTTCTATTTGTGTAGCTACACTTGACATACATTGCAGCAATAGTGACGGTGTAAACAATGGAAGGATGAGTAATATCAGCTACCACCAGTTGTTGGGAAGTAAAGGTAATGGAACAATGCATTGGATTCTTCCACATAATCCATATCTTGTTGGAGGGGTTTGAGTATGAATTTTCAAACTGGAGGAATTGGTTGAGTGCCTGAATAGCATCAAGTGGTTGCATTGGTTCCAAAATAACAAGAAGCTGTAGCTTATGAGTCTTGACAAGCTTCTTGAGCCTTGATTTAGAATTCTTTTTTGAGTCTCCCCTTATATTCCATGTTAGACTTTTAATCATGGGATTTGGAGAGGGGCTAATCTTGACTTCTCAATCTAGCTCTAATAGCAACTTTGGGGGTGGGGGGCTTCCTTGCTTTAATAGGCTTATTGGGCAGCACCCATTCTATCTTCTTAGGATCAAGATGCACTGAAACATCTGATAATTTCCTTGGGGAGAGGGTAAATTTTTGAATCACATTATTTTCATCTTGATGCTTGGAGTTGGTGGTATGAAAAGAAGATAAACGTTGAGATGGATTAGTGATTTCCACTGAGAGGGCTGTCTTATTTTTAGGCTGAGTGTCGATCTGCAAAATAATAAGATTTTGGCCTGAATTGGTTTAAGTCTCATTTGTGGAGTTTTAGGGTGCTGGGAAATCAATTTCAAAGTTGTGGGAATGGGATTTACCCTTTGGACTGATTGGGGAAGAACCCTTGGATTGATTGGCTGATTTATCAGTGTAATCTGGATCATCTGCATCTCCGTTCTCATCATATTCAGTCAGTAACCAAGAACGAAATTTGGGAGCCTCTAGAGGGTGTTGATAGGGAGGAATTTGAATAGAGTCATCAATTATGCCATTAGAATGAGTTGGTTGCTGGGATTGATTTTTACTCTTGCTACGAGTAACATGGGCAATGACTGCCTGAGGAGCAGGTTTAGAGATGGGGGTTCTTGATTTTACAATTGGATTCAAGGTGTCTTTTCTCGCAACAATGATTAAAGTAGGTGGGATTGGATTAGTAGGAGATGGGTTGCCAAAATCCTTTCTTTCCATAGCCTATCCGGATTCGTTTGATCAGTGGTCGTCACAAGTCGATTTCAATACAAACCCTAGCAACTCTAGGTTTTGATAAATGAACAATTAAAAAATCAATTTTTAGGGGTGTTCTAATGGTGGAAGCCAATGAACATAACGTTTCTCTGTTATGGAGATGAATGGGCAAAAATTCAAACTTCGCCCAAATAGGTGCTATAGGTGATTCAACATTAGCTCTGAAATCTAGAGTCCACTTAAACATTCAGAGAGGGAATTGATGAACATACCATTGTTCGTTGAGCTATAATCGTTGGAAATCTTCTTTGTAATGCAATTGAATTTGCAAATGCTTAGAATTAAGAAATCCAATTTCGAAACCAGATGAGAGGTTGAGAGCGAAAAACATCTTTTTGGTTGATTCATAAGATGGTCGTCACTGAGTGAACTTCCCTACCAAAGGGAACTGGAAAGGAGCTGCGAGCTTTGAAATCTTATCTTCGGTGAAAAAATTGCTGGTTCACCTTTGTAAGATTGAGTAGATTTTTGGGTCAGAATTGGGTTATGTTTGTAAAGGATGCTTGCAAAGGTTTTTTGAGCGAATGTGGTGGATGAGAAAGATTGTGGGTTTGCGGAGGAGATTGTCGTCGGAGAGGTTTCTGGAGGATTGGTTGGCTACTGAGGAGGTGGTTCCTCAGAGGAAAGAGCCTCTGTAAGATTAGAGCCCATGGTCCGTCATATATCTTGTCTCAAAGGACTTGACATAACTATATCAAATGACTCAAGGAATATTACAATATAAGCTTAGACGACAAAGTATAATCTTGAAATAAAATTACAGATTCGATAACAATCATTTTGAGAATTATGGAAATTCATTCATCATTGAATTTTTCACTGGTATTGGAAACCTTAAACTTTTTTTGTTCTTAAATTACCTAAAATATCATTAATCCAAACACAATATACACAACATTCTTCTATTTCTTAGAATCAAGTGTCCTGTAAAGGTTCGGATAACACCTATACTTAGGATTACGATATGAGACTCATGGATTTCAACTAATGCATCCTATTAAAGTCTCAGTCCTAGATCTTTAAATCTCCAATGTCCTAAAGGAACATCTATAGTTGGTTGGTTATTCAAGCGATGTGTGTTTCGAAACTGGACCTAACGGATAAATACGCGCAACCTAGCTACTAATATCAACCTCTTTCTAGTCCTATAGGGTTTCAAAATTGATCCTAGCGGATGGACCATGTGGTTTAGATCTTACTATCAGCCTATCTCAGGGTTACGATCAGAATAAATATAGATGAAATGCAACTGTGCTCGTGTCGTAGAAAAATGTACAATATAACAGTAATACAAGAAATAAGAAGTAGATATATGTACAAAAAATAATATGGGGAAGGGGAAACAAATATATACATTACAAAAGAAAAATAATATCCAACACACATACACACTTATTTACAAATAAAAGTAAAGAGATTACGAAATAAAATATAACATTCGGATTTAGATTTTTTTGATTTATTTGGATACTATAGGCTCGACCCTCTAAAATAAATCTCCAACGGAGTCACCAACTGGCACACCGTGACTTTTTTTTTTTTGTGTGTGTGTGTGTGTGTGTGTGTTTTTGAAGAAATATTAAAGAGAGGGATCATTTTTCTCATAACATAACTTAATCCAATTTTAGAAAAAAAAGTCTCCACCAAACATTGAGTTTAAATGGTGTGCTTGGTCACCGTTTTTTTTTTTAAACAATTTTGAAAAATAGCTTAAGTAAAATTTTGAATCCAAAACACGGTCTGACCAAAGATTTGTTTTTAAGGGTTTGGGGGTTAGTATGCTCGGGGAATGTGTTAGGCACACCAAGACGTTCGTCCGAAGATGATACCTTATCCAATTAAGTCCAATCAAAATTTAAATCTGAATGTTTTATTTGATTTAGAAATCTCTACCCAATTTTTTTTAATTCATTTTTGTGTTAAATAAAGTGAAAACATTTTTTTTTATATATTTGTTTTTCGAATTTTCTTAAAATAAATGTTTTTTGTTTTTCTTTGCAATAAAGTAAAAAAATTCATTTTTTTTCATGTTTTTCTAAATTAATTTTTTTATTTTTATTTTTATCTTAAAATAAAATGAAAAAGAAATTTTGTTTTGCTTTCATTTTTTTATCTTTTATATTTTTAAATGTTCCTTAGTATGATAGCTTATTAAATATCAATGATTTAATAAGGATGACCCCCGGGAAGGGGGTTTAATGTAGTGAGTTTTAAGTTTGGGTTATGTTGACAAAAGGAAGGAATGTGTGCCAAAATATTTTTATGAAAATCTTCTTTTTTTTTTTGTTATTTTTTGTTTTATTATTATTTTTAGTAAATTAATTTTTTTTAGAAATGAAATATAGAGGAGCTGACTGGTTTAGAAAACACAGTAAAACAAATTTTTAAGAAAATTTTCGTTCTTAAAAAAACGTATTTTTTCATGTGAAAATCATTTGGATGATTCCTCTTTTAGTGATATTTCAAAAATACTCCCATTTGAAAAGACAATTGTTTTTACTGTTTATGTATTTCTTTTTTAGTTTTGATATATGTATTTTTTTTAAGAACCAAAAGGAATTTTTTTTTTTTTTTTTGAAAGCCTCATTTTTACCGAAAAAACTAATTTTTACATATTTTATGATAAAAATATATATGACATGCAAATAAAATTTTATTCCTTCCATTTTATTAACTTATCCCAAGCTCAAAACACGACCTAGGTAAGTGCCTTCCGAAACTCGCCGCTTGAAAAAACCACATTAGTTGGGAATTTCAAAACGGTGATATGTAAAACTCTCTCTTTCTCAGATTTTAAGTTAAGATTTTTATTTATTTATTTATTTTTTGTATTTTTTCGAACCAAAATGACCATTTCATTTTTTTCTTATGCGAGGAAATAAATATATACAGAGATGTAAAGACAGTACACCGAGTGCTTAAAATAAAATTACAGAAATTAAAGCGCGAAAAGGAGCAAAACATGAAAACAAATACATGAAAATAAAAGTATAGAAAGACGTAGAATAGAAAATAAATACAAAAAAATAAAAGAGAGAAAATGTGCAGAACAAAAAATAAATACTTGAAATAAAAGAGCAGAAAGTCGCAGGACAAAAAAATAAATGCAGAAAAATAAATCGATTTTTAAGTGTTTGTTGGGAATGTCCTCTTAGGTTTTTTAATTTTAGGTCCTTCTTTCTCAAGCGGTTTGAACAAAAAATAAAAGTGTAGTAGGGCGTCGGAAAACCTACTTGACCTTCAAGAGTTTCTTCCCTATTTTTCCTCTTTCTTATTTTCTTCTTCTTATTTTCTTTATAAGCAACCCTTCTTCGTCTTTTTTTTTTTTTTTTAAAATAAAAATGATTTGAAAGGGGTTGCTTTTGTAGCCCCCTTTCCTTCTGGGCAAAGGGACATCTATCCCCTTCCCATTTACATTTTTTTTTTAATTTTTTTTGGGATTGGAAACAATGCAGCACCTTGGGTTGCCGTTTTTCTTCCTTTTGGAGGAGGAAGACAAAGTGAAACACTTGGTGGAAGTCTTCTGACTGACAGAGAAGGTAAGGACGACCCTAAGTTATATAGACAGGGGTACAAAATAGACTCCATTCATGGAATTCTATGTAGAGCCACCGAAGAATTGGGAGTAAAGTATCAAATGATGCAAGCTACTGATGGGGTTACGAGGCACTAAGCTATCACAAGTTCTCCAAGCCAATGATCCATGAAACTCCTTACCTGGAACTACAAAGGTGCAAGTAACAGTAATTTTAAAAATAGGTTTGAATATTTGGTAAATGGTTAACGTCTGAATTTAGTGGCCCTCATGGTAACTAAAGTGGACATGAACTCTATGAGGAATTATTTTTAAGAATTTGGGGTTTCCAACTTTTAGTCGCATTAACCGACAGGGTCGGGTCGGTGAGCTTTGGGTTCTTTAGAACTCCGATAAAGTCTCTATCAACTAGATCTCCATTAAGAACCAATCCATTCGTGCTATTGTGAACAAAAACAACTTTGTAGACTGGGTCCTTTCGATTATCTACGCAGGTCTTAACGCGAGATATAGTGAGGAACTATGGAAGGATCTAAAAGAGATCTCCCAGTCTATTTTCTCCCCATGGCTTATGCCTGATCACTTTAATGAGAGCCTCCCAAAATGAAAAAACGGGTTCCTGTAGCACTTTAATAATCTCTAGAAACAATAGTTTCAACAATAATATCAATAATTGCAATATGAATGATTTAGGCTCCAACACACCTCAGATGACCCTATCCCGGACGAACAAGTTCGGAATAAGGGTCAATAAAAGATTGGACGAAGCTATGGTGAATGAAAAATAGTGTAAATCTTTCCACAATACTATGATCAAAGCCATGCCATGTACATATTTTGATTATTCTTCTTTAATTATACACATCACGGGAATCCCCCACCTCCAATAGGCCCTTGCAGCCCTTTAGGTTTGAAGCCGTGTGGTGATCTCACCCAAATTTCTAACCATTTCTTGAAAATTCTTGGATTTCTAATATCCTGAACCTTTTTGTGAAAATTTTCAAATTCACACATAAAGTTAGGGATTGGAATAGAAAATGTTTTAGTAATATATTAAAAAAAAAAAAACAACAACCTAATTGCGAGGCTTGCGGGGATCCATAAATCTCAGGAAATTAATTTCTCGGATGCCCTTGATTACTTAGAAGAATAACTTAGGAACAGATTTCGGAATTCTCCTTAGACAAGATAAAATCTTCTGGTTTCAAAAATTGAGTTCAATGGCTTTCTCTTGGAAATAAGAACACTAAATTATTTTATATTGCTGTACGACGAGCGTTTGGTACACGCTCGTGTATTGACTACTCGCAAGTATACGAGGTCAAAGTTTTATTATAATGTGATATTTAAGATCGGGTATCGTATCCACAAGGATTGGTTGTCGTTATCATCGAGTACCGTAATTGTCATGACCTAACTTTATCTAGGCTAAAAAGAATGATTTTAAATTAATTAATACTAATACTAATATAACCTAATTTAATCTATACTAATTATACTAATACGAGGTGGTTAGGAGATGGATTATCTAGGGATTAACTTTATTTACTTAAACGCGTTTGATTTCTTTTAGTTTACAATAATGGTGTTCGACTTATTTGACAATCTTAGTTCATAAACTTCCCCGCCATCTCTCCCGAGTGTAAGACGAGGGAATACGCAACTTCGTGTCAACGAAGAAGTCCCCATCAATGTCTTAGCGACCCTAGGTCACGTGAGTCTTGCCCCAACGTCATCGATTGCCCACAATCCAACTCCCTCCCGGGTTGTTGGATCGTCGCGTTGTGTTTATCCTAGTCTGAATCCGGGGTTACCTCTTTCAAGTATCAAACCCCAAATTATCGATATATCTATCTAAGCATAACAAACGACCAATACGGTAAACACAATCAAAATAGCGAAGAACAATCATTAAAGAAACACAACTCAAACAAAACTACATTTTCATAAATAATATTAATCCCATATATAATCCACATTTAATTCATGGTCATAATCGTTTATACAATTAAAATTGAGCTAAACATGCTCAAACAACTATCGAAGTTAAGAAATAAAAGGAAAAATTGAAGAACTTAGTCGATATCCGAAAATTAGCCGCTAAAAACGTCCACCGATTTCTTCTCCTTCTACGCGTGGTAATCTTCTCATTCGGATTTGTTTGAGCACTCTCCACACTCTCTTTCTATTCTATACTAAGCCCTAAGGGCTCTAATGGCTGGAGATCCTCAAAGGAGAGGGGAGGAGAGAGAATTAAATAGAGAAAATATCTCAAAAAATATCTAATCTGGTGCAGAGGTGACCGCCTAGGCAGTGGGTATGTTGGTTCATTGATCACCGCAATGGTGGAGACAGTAGTAGATTTGGTGACCATCCTACAGTTTCACTGCCTAGGCGGTGAGCTTCCAGTAGATTTTGGCCCTCTTTGTATTTTCAGCGCCTAGGCAGTGGGCTGGTTTTCAAAATTTTGTCCTTGTGCTTGTTTTTTCACTGTTTTTCGACCGTTCTTAGTTTGATTTGATTTGATCGTTTATGCTCCGTTTTTATACATTTTCACCCCACACATCTGATTTATACGAAAAGAATAAAAACTAATTAAAATGCAATAAAATAGTATAAAAATGCTTGAAAACTAACTTAGTTCAGTTTGAAAATAGATAGGTAGATTACACTTATCAAATACCCCAAAACTTGGAATTTTGCTAGTCCTCGAGCAAAACACACACACGAAAATGAAAAACACAACTAAATTAAGTAACAAACAACCGAAAAACATCTTAACATAATAACATGCAAGTTTTGAATCCTTCTAACGACCAAGTTATTTGTCCCTCAACAACCGCCAGTCATATCGAGTTCAGGCGGTAAAACACATCATGTGGTTCTAGAATTTCGACATGCAATAATGGTGAATTCTATTCTAGATCCTGTAAATGTGTTTGTGCGAGACTCAATAATATAACTATCCAAGACTGGATTAGATTATCTACCAACTAAACTCATGACTTAGACCGTATAAGATTAGGATTTCCATATGCCAGATTGGGGTCCACTCTCCACTAATGTAGGCTTGGAAGTTCAAAAAGATCAGAAGGACTTGGTTCAGTTTTGGAATATTTGGCCAAGGGTATTTTGGAATAGAAACCGGGTTAACGTTTCCTAAGGCTCAACACTTGAATCATTCACTCTTGAACCCCCAAAGATAAATTGAAAACAATCCCGAACAATACTTTTAAGACCGATGTACTCACTTGTCAAAACAAACGTAATTTTATTTATTTATTTTAATGAACCAGACCCCCATACTTATTCGATTAGTATGATTTCACGGGTGTGGTTAAAACGAAAGAAAAACGACAAGTGAGTACTCTAATACCAAACCAATCCGAAGTTCACCCTAAATCCAACCGCTCACATCAAGAAGCATTTGCAACTACTAACTTGATTCACTCAAATGTGCCTTTAAATTCAGCGATTAAGGTTTGAAAAAGATCAATTGGCTAGAGTATTTGTTTATGTGTTCAGAATTGAATTGGCATTAAGGCTTCAACTGGGTAACGAGGGATAAGCTTATTACAGGGTAGGCTTAAAAAGGCTCAAGCGAAAAAACGACTGCCTAAATCACGTCTCCTAAACTACCTCGCCTAGGATTTTGCCTCAAGCTTCCCCTCAATCAGGTTCTAGAATCCTTAATTTGTGATGAATTTGGCTAATCGATAATCATCCTTAAATCAATTGAATAGAAATACATTGAGTTTATGTGCTCATGCAAATTAGGATCTACAATAACGTTTATAAAAAAACATTATTAAGCACACAGAACACACATGCATGGGTATTACCCTTGACTTTGAAAACAACCAGGGGATAATATCATCATTGGGTAATGGCCTAGATGAACGCAAAACTCAGATGCAACAACAAATACAAACAAACACAAACTAACCTAAACAAACATGCACACATGAAAACAATAAAACATTTAACATACTATACTACACTTCACTTCCGAACTTAAAACGGCCAATGTTCTCAGCGATCCCAATCATCAATCTCAACATATGAAATTAAAGCATGCTGACGAAGGGGGTTTAGAACACATACCTGGGAGACGAGAGAATCTTGCCTTCGAATAAATTCGACTGTGACAGATTTAATTTATTTTTTACCTTAGGTTGCCTCCCAAGAAATACGTGGTTTAATGTCCTCAACCCAACATACTTAGAATACCCTCAATCTTGGTGAGATTTTTCTTTGTTTGACTCGATCTTTCAACGACACGCCTCACCGGCTTATGTGCGTGGCCACACACTATAAAATAGTTCGGAATCCCATTGAAAGAAATACATCAATACCTGTTGATCAAACATCGCCAAGTACTCTGCATAAGAAATAAAAATAAAACTAAAAAACAAAAATTATATATAAAAGAAATGCCTAAAGTAAAATCGAGTCATTTACTTACAATATCAATAATAACGAAAAAACACAATCCCCAGCAACAGCGCCAAAACCTTGTACGGAGAGCATTTGTTACACGTTCATGTATTGACTACTCGCAAGCGTACGAGGTCAAAGTTTTAGTATAATGTGATCTTTAAGATCGAGTATCATATCCATAGGGATTAGTTGTCATTATCATCAAGTACCGTAATTGTCATGACCTAACTTTATCTAGGCTAAAAATAATGATTTTAAATTAATTAATACTAATACTAATATAACCTAATTTAATTTATACTAATTATACTAATACGAGATGGTTAGGGGATGGATTATCTAGGGGTTAACTTTATTTACTTAAACGCGTTTGATTTCGTTTAGTTTATAATAATGGTGTTCGACTTATTCGACAATCTCAGTTCATAAACTCTCCCGCCATATCTCCCGATTGTAAGATGAGGGAATACGCGACTTCGTGTGAACGAAAAAGTCTCCCTCAACGTCTTAACAACCCTAGGTCATGTGAGTCTCACCCCAACGTCATTGATTTCACACAATCCAACTCCCTTTCCGGTTATTGGATCGTCGCGTTGTGTTTACCCTATCGACAATCTCAGTTCGTAAACTCCTCCACCTCCTCTCCCGAGTGTAAGATGAGGGAATACGCGACTTTGTATCAATGAAGAAATCCCCCTCAATGTCTTAACAACCCTAGGTCACGTGAGTCTTGCCCCAACGTCATCGATTGCCCACAATCCAACTCCCTCCCTGGTTATTGGATCGTCGCGTTGTGTTTACCCTAGTGCGAATCTGGGGTTACCTCTTCTGAGCGTCAAACCCCGAATTCTCGATATATCTATCTAAGCATAATAAATAAATAATACGGCAAACACAATCAAAATAGCAAAGAACAATCATTAAAGAAACACAACTCAAACAAAACTACATTTTCATAAATAATATTAATCTCATATATAATCCACGTTTAACTCATAGTCATAACCGTTTATACAATTAAAATCGAGCTAAACATGCTCAAACAACTATTGAAGTTAAGAAATAAAAGGAAAAACGGATGAACTTAGCCAATATTTGAAGATTAGCCGCTAAAACCGTCCACCGATTGCTTCTCCTTTTCCGCATGGTAATCGTCTCCTTTGGATTTGTTTGGGCACTCTCCATATTCTCTCTCTATTATATACTAAGCCCTAAGGGCTCTAGTGGCCGGAGATCCTCAAAGGAGAGGGGAAGAGAGGGGATTAAATAGAGAAAATATCTCAAAAAATATCTAATCTGGTGCAGAGATGACCACCTAGGTGATGGGTATGTCGGTTCATTGATTGCCGCAGCGGTGAAGACAGCGGTGGATTTGGTGACCATCTTGCAGTTTCACCTCCTAGGCGGTGAGCTTCAAGCACATTTAGGCCCTCTCTGCCTTTTCACCGCCTAGGCGCTGGGCTAGTTTTCAGAATTTTTCCCTCGTACTTATTTTTCCACCGTTCTTCGATCGTTCTTGGTTTAATCTGATTGTTTTCGCTCTGTTTTCATATATTTTCACCCCACACACCTGATTTATATAAAAAGAATAAAAACTAATTAAAACATAATAAAATACTACAAAAAGGCTCAAAAACTAACTTAGTTCGGTTTGAAAAAAGATAGGTAGATCACACCTATCAATTGTCACCACCCAAAGAAGGGAAAAAAAAATAGAGTTGTCTCTTTTAAGCACCCTAACAATAACTAGATTAATGACCATGAGGAAGTGAAAACTCATGTTTATAATTATTTTATTTGTTTCTTTAGAAATGAAAATTCTAAAAGTCCTTGGCGGACCTGAACACATCTTATCCGAGTTTCGATAGCAATGAACACTCCCAACTCACCCAAATCCCTCCTGGTAAGGATATCAAAGATGTCTTGAACAATAATAAAGACCTTAAAACTGTGGGGCCGGATGGGCTTCAATCTATCTTCTTTAAAAGAATCTGGGACATTATGGCCAAAGATCTTTGTAATTTGTGAAAACTTACTTTGTTAACAAAGTGATGCTCCTTAAGAACAACATAACTCTTATTATCCTTATTCCTAAAGTTAGCCTTCCTGAAATGATAAATAAATTTAGACCTATAAGTCTATGCAACACTTCTTATAAAATCGTTGAAATTCTTGTTGCTAGACTTATATGTTTCTTGAAAGACATCATTGGCCCCTTCTAAATTAGCTTTATTCCAAATAACTATTGATAGTATCATAAACACTCAAGAAATGATTCATAGCCTTAAGAAAATAAAGAACAAAGAAGAGGGTTGGTCCTTAAAATTAACCTCAAGAAAGCCTATGATAAACTTAGTTTGGATTTTTTGGAAGAAACCCTTTATTTTTTTAATCTCTCCCAAAATTGGATATAACGGCCCGGTTTCCCAAGGCCACCACGTGGTTTATCCTATAGAGAATTCCACCCCAAATATTTTACCATTTAAGAATAAATTAGTATTAATAATAATTCAGCTCTAGTACCATTCTGTAACGACCTGGTTTTCTAGGGCCGCCACGCGCTTTCTTCCCTTAGAGAATGAATACCAAATCTGAATCAATATGTAAGACCAACCAATTTAACAACGTTAAAAGTTGATATATTGTATTTATTAATAATATTTAATAGTGGATAAATAATATTAAGAGTATCACAAATGTTTGGTTTCATTTGTAATTTGGATTTGATTTCCTAGCTCTAATTTCAAGCACTACCTATGACAAACAGTGACATTTTTTTTTTCCAACAGTCGAACTGTTTCAATCCATGATCCATAGTAAATTCAATCCATGATCCATAATTACAATCGTTAATGTAAACCGGTCCGCATAAAATTAAGAGTAATATTATAATTATTTGATTCTATTATGGAATTATATTACTTCACCCACGACAATTCAATCCATGATCCATAATAATATTTATTTTTTACAATTAATGAAGTTAATATTTATTATGTGGAATTTTATAAGACAAGGCGATAATTATAATTAACGATTTATTGAAGCGATTTTACAACAGTAAATAATAAATACAACTATTACAAATTAAGTAGAAATTCAAATACAATTTCTGTTGTCGTTTCATTCTCACCGGTCCTGTAATCAAAACTGTGGGGTTGTGAGTTAGGAATCTGTAGAATTTCAACATCTCCAATACGTGTATTTAATTAATACAACAAATAAAACACATATGTATTTAATTAATACAACAAATAAAACACATATGCATGATTTCCACATAACTTTCACATAATCATATTTTTTTTATGGAAATTAACAACTATAATTCGCCAACCATAATAACATAAATCTCACAATAGAGAAATTAAATACATATATTAAAATAGTTAGAAAATTTATCTGAAATCCGAAGTTGGAATTCGACCAGGAATATTTTTTTTTCTCATTCCAAAAATGTTCCCAAAATCTTCTGTAATATGTTACTTTTTTTTGGGTTTTCTTAACATATGTCTCCATATGTATACGTGTATGAATTATATATATATATATATATATATATGAGATTTGTGGCCATAGTTTTTTCTTTTTTCTTTTTTTGTTTAATTTTCGGCCACCAACTGTTCGCTTATAAGATAAGATTTGAAAAATTATATTTAATATCCCCTAACTATAAAATAATTTATATTAAACCCAAAAATTATACTTATCTCCCCAAAATTATTAAATATTTATTATCAATTTTTATAATTTTCAAAAACGTCCCCCAAATATATTAAACTTATAAAATAATATTTTCAAAAATATAAATTTAATATTTAACTCCGAAAATTATCAAGTATATATTTATATTAAAAATTTACAAAATTATCCCTCAAAAATATTAAACTTATATAAAATAACATTTTCAAAAATATAAATTTTTGGGGTATTACAATCTACCCTCCTTAAATAAATTTTGTCCTCGAAATTTCGTTCAAAACCATAATAGTTTAGAATCGCATCGTACTAGTCTCTCTCGGTTAACCAATAATAACCGAAAGTCACTACCACACTCCCACTGTGCGATTCTAATAAAAATAGCAACAAATAATAATATGTCTTTAAAATATCATGGTAGTCTCATTGGATTGAGTCTATCTTAATTCCAATATGTCTACGACCTCAATAATTTTCTCACTTATCATAACTTTTCAAGTTTACTGCCATATCCCATAACCAACATTCATCAATTTTATCCAACATCTTAAGCCAACATCATAACCAATAGATAACCCAAATTCCTCGTGGACTATCACGCGAGACTAAAAATAATCATTTTCAATATCCACATCAAAATTTCAATAATCTTGTAAACGTTTTCATAAAATATCTACACAATCCAAACCTTAAATAACGGATTTTTTGAAATATGTCTGAAAATACATAAATACTCCTCAAATACATAAGTACGTTCCCAAACACGTGAGTACGTCTTAACCACATAAATACATGCCAAAACACATAAATGTGTCTTAACCATATAAATTTGTCTCAAAACACGTAAGTACATATCAATCATATAAATATATCTTGAAACACATAAACATGTGTCAATCCCATAAATACGTCTTGAAATACATAATTATATCCCAAATCGCATAAATATATCTGGAATCACGTAAATATGTCGCAAACACATAAATATGCCTCAACTATATAAATAAGTCTCAAAACTCATAAATGTGTGTCAACCACATAAATACATCTCGAAACACATAAATACGTATCAAATTATAAAAATCAAATACGTCTCAAAATACCCAAATACCTCTCAATCATATAAATATATCTCAAACACATAAATACATCCCAACCACATAAATGTGTAACCAAAGTCACAAATTCAACACTGAGTTAAATACTCACGTAAAATGTATATAAAAATATTACATAAAGCCCCCAATTGAATTTCTAAAGTACCAGTTAAGCTCAAAAACTCAAATTCGCATTTCAAAATAACAATTGGCTCCTAATAGTCTCATAATGACCCCACACTCCGACTCTACCTAACGCTAGTAGTGGACCAATATCTATGTGAATATTTTATTGGTGTATTGTCTTTATAATACTAAAATCATTTTATGGATCAAGTGTTTTTATCAAAATTGACTTTCCAACAAAATATAGCCACTTACTTGGTAGTATCGAAAGCCCAACAAAACGCATCAAAATAGAATATTCAAATTTAAATCAACTAGTCAACTCACTTGCATATAATAAAATACCATATCTCCTTGTCAGCCATAAGATCACTTTCCTCACAATTGGGGGTTATAACGGTACTATAACCTGTCTATCTGTGCAATATAAGGTTACAATCAGTGTTAAGACCATTTAATATTTCTAATGGTAGGGGCTAACACGTGGTATAAATTACCATATGATGATAATCATTATCGTCAACAACAACAACAGCAGATATCAATCACTTGCAGGACTTGCCTTCTTGTTAGGTCACAACATAACGTTCTACAGGACATGCCCTCCTGTTAGGATCAACAACATAACGTCCTACAGGACTTCCCCTCCTGTTAGGACCAACAACATAACATCCTACATGACTTGCCCTCTTGTTAGGACCAACAACATCTCGCATGACGTGACTTTCTATCGGGATCACACTATGGCATAGTCGGATAACAAAATTACTTCTCGCATTTAAAAATTTTCTTGATTCGCATCACGTTATAAAATATTCTATTTTAATAAATATTTTATTTCTATATTTTAGTACGAAAATATAATATGACAATTTACAAAGAAGACACTACACTCGCCTTATCCGTGTACGGTCTTTATAATATAAAAATAATTTATAGATCAAATATATTTATGAAACAGCACTTTTCAAAATATCATATAAATATAATCGCACACTGAGAAAAAAATAAAATGTCACACCTATCATCACAATAAAATGATGCATTTAAATCAACCAATCAAATTATTTTGATATATAATAAAATATCGCATTCATATTTCCTTACTAGTCATAGGATCATTACACCTCATGATCGGGAGTTATGATAGTACTGTAACCTGTACAACTGTTCCATCTAAGGTGGCTATCAGTGCCAGATCCATTCAATATCTCTAATGGTAGAAGCAACATAATAGTATAAACTACCATATTAATACCATAATTAACTATTTGTATGGCTTGCCCTCCTGTTAGGTCTCAATATATCAACAATATAATTAACCACCTGCAGAATTTGTCCTCCTGTCAGGTCAAAACAACAATGTCGTTAGGACATGCCCTCCTGTGAGGACCAATCACATCTCGCAGGACATGCCCTCCTGACGAGACAACTATGGCATAACAGGATAATAAAAATAATTTTTTCACCTTTCAAATTTTACTCGATCTATTTAACGTCATAAAACTATCTATTTTCAACAACTTTTTTTTTTCTCAATTTAATACGAAAATATAATTTGATAATTTATATAAAAGACAATAAACACCTTCAAATTGATCCTTTCAATTTAACGACAAATCCTATGGTCTACAACACTCACCAAGCCCTATCAATTCAACAAATAGAAAGTATAATAGATTTGATTTCTATTACCTAAATAAATATCAAGGCACATAAATCCGTCTCAAAGGTTCAGAATTCACGTAACATAAAATGCCATAATTCTAATCCAACTATAATGTGCATGAGGACAGAGAAATTATCAGAAAAATAGAAGGAAAACATAAAGATGACAGAATAGCTTTTAGAACAAATGCGTATTTGTTAATCAATTTTTCTACAAGACCTAAAAGGGAAAAATCCCAAAGATAATGAAATAGTAGCCACATAATGCAAAATGGATAACCATAAAACAAAATGTAGAAATTAAAAATATATATAAAACAAAAAGTGGATAAGAAGACAATTTCAATGTTAAAAAGAAAGTTTAGGTAAAGTAACTATAATCAAACAACAAGATGGCATTTTTTTTTCTCTTAATAAAAGATGTAAATAATGTGGAACATAAAGAAATAATACCACTCTCCATATCATTTTTTTGAGTTGTACAAAATTATTATTTTTAATTATTACTTTATTTATTATGAGTAATGACTATCATAATCTAAGCCTAGGGTGGTCACAAACCTGCTCTGATACCACTTTGTAATGACCCGGTTTTCCAAGGCCGCCACACGGTTTCTCCTATAGAGAATTCCACCCTGAATATTTCACAATTTAAGATTAAATTAGTATTACTAATAATTCAGCTCTGGTACTACTCTGTAACGACCCGGTTTCCCAGGGCCGCCACGTGCTTTCTCCCTTTAGAGAATGAATACGAAATCCGAATCAATGTGTAAGACCAACCAATTTAACAACATTAAAAGTTGATATATTGTATTTATTAATAATATTTAATAGATGATAAATATTGTTAAGAATATCACAAATGTTTGGTTTCATTTGTAATTTGAATTTGATTTCCTAGCTCCAATTCCAAGCACTACCCATAACAAACAGTGACGTTTTTTTCTTTTTCTTTTTCTTTTTTTCAACTGTTGAATTGTTTCAATCCATGATCTATAGTAAATTCAATCCATGATCCACAATTACAATCGTTAATGTAAATCAGTCAACATAAAATTAGAAGTAATATTATAATTACTTGATTCTATTATGGAATTATATTATTTCATCCACGACAATTCAATCTATGATCCACAATAATATTTATTTTTCACAATTAATGAAGTTAATATTTATTATGTGGAATTTTATAAGACAAGGTGATAATTATAATTAAGGATTTATCAAATCAATTTTACAACAGTAAATAATAAATACAACTATTACAAATTAAGTAGAAATTCAAATAGAATTTTTGTCGCCGTTTCATTCTCACCGCCCCTGCAATAAAAAATATGGAGTTATAAACTAGGGCTCAGTAGCATTGCAACACCCTTAATACATGTATTTAATTAATATAACAAATAAAATACATAGGCATGATTTTCACATAATTTTTACATAATTATAATTATTTCATGAAAATTAACAACTATAATTCACCAATCATAATAACATAAATCTCGTAGTAGAGAAATTAAATACATATATTAAAAGAGGTAGAAATTCTACCTGAAATTGAAAGTCAAAATTCGACCAGAATATTTTTTTTTTCCTCGTTCCAAAATTGTTCTCAAAATCTCCAATAATAATGTAACCTTTTTTTTTTTTTGGTTTTCTTAACATATATCTCCATATCTATACATGTATGAATTACATACATATATATATGAGATTTGTGGCCATAATTTTTTTTTTCCTTTTTTTTGTTTAATTTTCGGCCACAAATCGTTTGCTTATAAGATAAGATTTGAAAAATTATATTTAACATCCACTAATTATAAAGTAATTCATATTAAACTCAATAATTACACTTATCTCCTCAAAATTATTTTTTTATTTTAAATTTTCATAAATTACAAAACTGTCCCCCCAAAATATTAAACTTATAAAATAATGTTTTCAAAAATATATATTTAACATTAACTCCAAAAATTATCAAGTATATATTTATACAACAAATTTACAAAACAGTCCCCCAAAAATATTCAACTTATATAAAATAATATTTTAAAAAATATAAATTTCTAGGGAATTACATAAGATCTCTATGATCATAAGTTCATCTCTTGCCTTTTATTTTCCTTTAACAGAATCTCTAAAGGTAGTATGACTCCCATCATGTCTCGGAAAGCTTTCAATATGAGGACTAGTTACATTTGAAGGATCTCTTAAAAATTGACTTAATGGCGAAGTTCTTAGTCTTGGAGGAGGTGTAGTAGCACTTATTGAAGGTTGTTCAATAGTTTGTGGATTTTCAACGGTAGGATACATGGGTTGTCTAACACCTATACTATCTGTAGTTTGACTACTCGTTATATTCATTAAAACATTCAGTTTTTCCAAAATTTCTATGTTATCATCACTATCCAAAGAAGCAGTTTTACTTTTATCAACATTAATCATAAAAACTCTTTTAAAAGATGGGAAACCTCTATAAGAGTTCTCTTCCTCTAGAGGCCTCAAGAAGGATGATTTCTTATCTCCATATTTGTTTGTCTTATGCATGGAAAAACTCTCTTATCTCTTAATTGATAGCGCTAAGATGGGAAAGATTAAAAGGAAAAAAAGTTTCCAGGGAGGCCCCTACCATAACCTATTTGTTTTTTCTGATGATCTCATAATCTTTTCCAGAATTGGCGATAAATATTGTGAAAATAGGTATTTTCCATTTACCTCCTTTTTTTTTTTTTTGTCATTAACTAGAAACCTTCTCTATCATTTACTAAATACCAGTCAATCCCTTATCATTTTTGGTCAAAGATCACTTAGTTCCTCTAAGTTTTTTTTTTTCCTCTTTAACCTTTTTATACTATCATCCCCATTTACAAAAATATTTTTCTTTAGACTAATTTCATTTTTAACAAAATAATAATAAATAAATAAAATTACTCTTATGCCTTTCAGTTCCCACCGAACTTCTCTCTCTCTCTCTCTCCATCTTTCAATCCAGCGCACAAATTTGTTCTTCATGAAATTGAGGAACAAGAGGCTGATGTTTGTGGGGAACTCATTAATAGGATCAATGGGAATCAATGGTTTGTTTGGCTCATTCCATTGTTCCTCCTGCGGGGAAGAGCTTGAACAAGACAATCTTTCCCTCTCTCTGTTTTCAAAATTGATGTTCTCTTCCTCTCTTTCTCTAGAGCACAAATATATACTTCAATATTGATATGTGCACCCTAGCACAAATCTATGTTGTGTCTGAATGATGTAAAATAATGACACCATGATCAATAAAATAGAGCCCTACCAAATTCAATTTAAAAACTTTAACTAAAAATTTGAGAATTTTGGGATTATTAGAGCATTTGCTGAATCATTGGAGATCTATGGTGAAGCTATCATCATCTTCAAGAACCCTCGAGGCCCCACATATCATGAAAAATAAAGCAAAATCCTAAATTCTCTTATTCTCTCATTTTTCCTTTCTTCATGAATAGAGGATGAAGAAAGGAGAATGAGATTTTTAACGCTGCTATGTTTTCCTTTTACCTCATCAACTGACATTGTGAATATGATATAAGAATCTTTACTTTCTTTGCCTTTAATTTTGCTTGTTATACCTTCTCAACTCCCTATGATCAAACCTGGTTTTTTCCTATGATCAAACCAGGTTTTTTTTTTTTTTCTTCTCAGTTCTTATACAATACTTTAAAAAAAATTAATAAATACCCCAAAAAATGAATAAAAAGAAAGAACAATTAAGAGTAAGAACTATGGATAATTAAGAAAGACGATAGTTTTGTGAGTGATCAAAACTCAATGTGTCTTTTATTCTAAACAATGGTTTTATTTATACAAGAATGATATTGTAATTGTTCCTAAATAATTAATCCTAATTACCTAAAATACATATTGTAACGGGTGAAATGAATATACAAAATTTGTAACTGATGAAGATATTGTAACTGATGGAGATGTAACTGATTGGAGGCTTAATACTCCCCCGCAAACTCGGCTAGACTGGAGAGACGAGTTTTGTTTGTAGAAGATGAAAGCGTATTTTTGGAGTCCCTTGGTAAATATGTCGGCGAGTTGATCAGTAGAAGGGACAAATTGAACTCAGTGTGTGCCATTAAGAATGCGTTCTCGTATGAAGTGATAATCTAATTCAATATGCTTAGTGCGAGCATGGAATACAGGATTTAAGGCCATATATGTAGTGCTGAGATTATCACAAAGCAAGGTGATAGGCGTGGATATGAGAATTTACAACTCCTGGAGAAAATGGAGGACCCATGTGGATTCGTCACAAACATGAGCAAGAGATCGATACTCAGCTTCGGCGCTTGATCGAGAGACAATAGATTATTTCTTGGCGGTCCAAGAGATTATATTGGAGTCCAAGAAAACATAGAAACCAGTGGTAGAGCGACAAGAGTCAGGGTAACTTGCCCAATCGGTATCAGAATAAGCCTTGAGGGTTAAGGGAGTAGCACTACGCTGAAAAAGGAGGCCAAAGTTTAGAGTTCCTTTGAGGTACCGAAGGATTTGTTTGGCGACTATAAGGTGGTGTGGCCGAGGTTGGCTCATGAACTGAGCAACAGATGAACAACATAGGCAATGTTTGGTCTGGTAAAAGTGAGGTACTATAAGGAGCCAATCAATTGGTGATACTCAGTGGCATCTGTCAAGAGATCCCCACTTTGAGATGACAATTGAGTTTTCACACATATATGGGTATTGCAAGGTTTGCAATATGTCATTGAGAAACGTGTAAGAAGATCGATAATGTACTTGAGCTGAGAGAGACGTAAGCCATCATAAGAGGAAGTTGCTTCAAGTCCCATAAAGTATGATAGGAAACCAAGGTCACTAAGCTCAAACTCTTTGCCAAAAGTGGTGATGAATAATGAGACCAGAGATGGGTGATTTCCAGTGAGTATGATGTTATCAACTTATAAAATAAGAAACATCACTACAAAGTTAGACCGATAGATAAACAAAGAATGATCAACTTGAGTCTAGGCAAAGCCATACTGTAAGGAAAAAGTACCGAGACGTTGGAACCAAGCACGGGGCGCTTGTTTGAGTCCTTAGATAGCCTTTTGTAGATGACAAACATGATTAAGATGGGCCGGATCTATAAAACCAGGTGGTTGTGCTATGTAGACAATTTCATCTAAAATGCCATAAAGAAAGGTATTCTTCACATCAAGTTAGCGCATTGTCCACCCAAAGGATACGACAAGGCTGAGCACAATACGACTAGTAGTTGGTTTGATTACCGAACTAAATGTCTCATCAAAGTCAACACCTGCTTGTTGATGAAATCCCTTAGAAACTAGGCGAGATTTGTATCGCTCAATAGAATCGTCTACTTTGCACTTGTGTTTGAATACCCACTTACAACCCACAACATGTTGACGTGGGAAAGGAAGGATAAGAACCCAAGTTTTGTTCTTCATTAATGTATTAAATTCACTGGTCATGGCTTGACGCTATTTAGGGACACGAACAACTTGAGTATAGCAAGTAGGCTCGTCAGTGGGAGAAGGAAGCTGAGCAATTGGAGCCTGTGGGAGAAGGTATCGAATTGTACCATCTATCCAAATAAGAGGATGTCGTGTTCCATCTCGATGACATGTGACCATCGAATGTTGCAGAGGAACTGGAGGAGCCTCAAGGTAGACAACAGTATAAGGATTAAGTGGAGGATCTGGCAGAGCCTCAAGGGAGGCAGCATTAGAAGGATTAGGCAGAGGAACTGAAGGAGCCTCAAGGGTGGCCGCAGCATAAGGATTAGGTTGTGAGGGTTGATTTTTTCGGCACTGATAATGAAATGGAAATGGTTGTTGAAAAGAAGGCAAAACACTATTGTGTCCAACTGATTGCAAAGGTTGGGTAGGGGTTGGTGGTAGTAGAGGAACAAAGGCCCATGATGATGGGTTTGATAGAGTGCTTCTGGCATTAGATGCAAACGAAAAGTGTTGTTCATTAAAACGAACATGTCGGGAAATGTACAATCTGGCAGTTGTGCGGTCCAAACAACGATAACCCTTGTGTTGCAAGCTGTAGCCTAAAAACACACATTCAATCGTTCTTGGCAAAAGTTTATTAGTTAAGTAAGCACCTAAATGTGGATAACATGCACAGCCAAACACACGTAGTGGATAACATGCACAACCAAACACACGTAGCTCAGAGTAGGAAGTAGTATGACCATAAAGACGGGAGAATCGTGAGGACCATTGAAGTTTAGAGGATGGGAGACAATTTATTAGGTGAATAGCCGTGGAGACTTCTTCGGGCCAGTGATGGAGGGGAACATGACTTGTGAGAAGGAGGGTACGGGCCATGTCAGCAATGTGGTGGCATTTTCGTTTGGCAAGGCCATTTTGTTCGGGAGTGTGAGAACAAGAGAGTTTATGATGAATGCCTAGGGAGGAACAAAGAGATGTGAAGGGACCACTATCATATTCCCCACCACCATCACTCTGAAATTGTTGGACATGGGTTGCAAATTGATTTTGGACATAGGCTAAAAAGTGTTTGAAATGTTGGATAACTTCAGATTTTTGTTTCATAAAGTATAGCCAAGTAAAACGAGTGTAGTCATCAGTGAACAACGCATAATATTTAAAGCTAGAGACAGAAAGCACAGGAGATTACCACACATCAGAGTGAACTAAAGTAAATGGAAAAGAAGTTTTTATTTCATGTAAGCTCGGAAGTAGGAGATGCGTGGATTTACCCAATGCACACCCAGAGAAGAAGGATGATTTAAATTTAAAATGAGTAGATAACAAATTATTTGAGCCCAAGAAAGACATTAGTTTAGTAGATGAGTTGACCGAGGTAGATAGAACGTGTAAGCGGGAAGGGAAGATAGGTAATTTGTAGAGACCATCCTTACATAAACCCTTATAGAGGAGAGAACCAGAGCTAAGATCAAAGATATAGAAGTGATGAGCATCAAAAGCACAAAGAACATTATTATCCATGTAGAATTGAGCAATTGAGAGTTAGTTTTTACGCATTGATAGAACAACATAGACATTATTAAGAAGAAATGATGATGAGCCAAGTGACAGTGTCATGTCACCCGTATAAGATATTGGTAGGTGATCACCATTGCCAAGTTGAACAGTGTCAGGCCCAATGTATGGTGTGTACTGCTATAGGAGAGTGGAGTTACCCGTCATATGTGTAGATGCACCAGTATCAGGATACCAACTGGGATCATTGAGTGTCCATTTGGAAGTTTGTGTATTTTGATGCACTTGAGGTAGAGCAATCTGTAGGCCTACAAAGGTAGAGTTCTACGAGGGAGGAATGAATGGTCGTTCAAATGAAGCGAGCCAGTAGCAGTTGCGGGCAGAATGACCAATCCGAAAGCACAATTGACATTGCGGCATAGAGGTAGGTTTAGTAAATATGATTGATATGAGGAGGCAGGTGAGATGATAATTTGTGAAAAAATTGGGGTGAAAATAGGAACTTACAGAAAGTTATAGGATAAGAATGTGAAATTTTAAAAATATCTGGGGCTGTTTTGGTAAAGTTTGGGGTATCAAGTGAGTTTTAAAAATTAATGGGGTGATTTATGTAACTTTGGAGAATAAAAGGTAAGTGAGAGTAAAAGTTGGGGGTAGTTTATGGAATTTAGAAAATAAGAGGCTATCAGTTTTAGGGCAGAAATAAGAAGCTGTCTGTTTTAGGACAGAGAATAATACGCGAACATTGTTGGGGAAGAAAATAGGTGTGCAAAGGAGGCGAGATCAAGGCAGCAACGGAGAAGAGAGATGGCGGCCTTGAAGCAGCAACGCCGAAGCAACGTCAAAGGGCTGGATAGCGACGACGACTGTTTGGAAGAACAACGTTAGCTGATTTCCAGAATCCAGAAATGAAAGATCTGGACAAAAGCAGGCAGTGAGCAGGGAAGCTTGAAATGAGTTGAACAACGCCGGATCTAGAGTTTCATACCGACGACGGTAGCTGGTTACAGTAGATCTCAGAGATTTCGAGATCGAGAGGATGTGATCGCCTACTACAAGGGTTGAAGCGGGGGGAAGAACAACAGATTTCGCAGTGCAGAAATTACAAATCTCAAAAGAAGTTATACTGGGAAGAAATGAACGAGATTAGGCTGATACCATGTGAATGATCAAAACTCGATGTACCTTTCATTCTAAACAATGGTTTATTTATACAAGAATGATATTGTAACTATTCCTAAATAATTACTCCTAATTACCTAAAATACATATTGTAACTGGTGAAATGAATATACAAAAATTGTAACCGATGAAGATATTGTAACTGATGGAGATGTAACTAATTGGAGGTTTAATAAGCTTTGATATGATTTTTTAATCTTGATATCAACCCACAAGCCAATAACAAACATTAAGTAAATAGTAAAATATAAAAGTTTGATTTGTTACCTATTCTAGCCATTAGCTATGGCTTGATTGGTGTCAAAATAAGTAGTCTCGTACACCAACATTTTTTTCCATATTATCGAGTTTGAAGAGGTTAGAGCTATCGTAACTTGCTGCATCATCGTCATCGTTGCTTTTTCTTCTTCTTGATTCATTTTACTTCAAATGATTCCTAAATAAAAATCTTGTTGGACCTTATTCTGGTAATTATTTAGAAGCTATCTTGCGAATTCTTCGACTTGTCGATTCTTTTTTGTAATGTGGCTGTGGGAGAGTAGGGTAGAGAGGGAGGCAAAATATAATTATATAAAAAATTAGGGATAGACATATATTTTTAAAATAAGGGTGTTAAGTGAATTTTTATAAAATAATAGAATAATATTTTTTAAATAACAGAAGGACAATCATATCTTTTTATAAGAAAAATTGGTCAAATAGAGTTAATAGTATTTTTAAATGATGGGGGAGGTTTGTGATTTTGGGCAAAATGATAGGAGGAATAAATAGTATAAACCCTTGTGAAAATATCCTTGAAATCCTTAATACACTCTCCAAATGCTAGGGTCAAAAAGTGAACCTTAATAAACTCAAAATGTTCATCTCCCCCAATATCCTCATAATTGAAGCCTATAACCTAAGCATAAAATTGGAAATTTCTCTGAGGACCTGGAATGTATTTGGGAGTTCCCTTCATCCATGGGAGATGCATCGAAAACAAATTTGATTATATATTAAAAAAAATTCAGAGGAGGCTATCTTGTTGGAAAACCAAGAATCTGTCTATTGCTGGAAGAACTATCCTTCTTAAATTAGTGTGCATTGCTATTCCTAATTATTCCATGCAAGTTAACCCCCTACCCTTAAAACCTTTTGATGATATTGATAAAAATAAATAGAAAGGTTTTATGGGGAGATTCAGATTCTAAAAAAAAAAAAATCCATCTTTATTAATTGGGAAACATATTGCAAACCTAAGGATTGGGGGGGGAGCTTGGGATTAGAAAAGCCCGAAAAACTAATGAAGCATTTCTTGCTAAACTGGATTGGAACATTATCTCCAATAAAAATAATAATTGGGTGAAGTTTCTTAAAAAGAAATATAACATTGATGAAAATTCTAACTCTTGGGTTAAGAAACTTGGTAGATCTAACATTTGGAGGGGCATTCTTAATTCAAAAAATTTGTTGGTCAAAGGGATTAAATGGAATGTGAGCAATGATTAACTTATGGACATACTGATGGTGTTTTGATGCTCCTGTAGGAGACACTTGTCTGCAAAATCTATATGATATGAAAGTTACAGATATTATTGATGATTTAGACAATTGGTCCCCTATATCAATCCTGCATATCCTCACAACGGACCAATTAAGACTCATTAATAGCATGACCCTCCCAATATTCTTTGTGAACACGCCCCTATTTGGTTCCCCGAAGTTCAAAATTCACCACTAATTCGGCTCATCGGTTGGCGAATAACTCGAAAATTGGTAATACTATATCCAAATGGAATTGAATTTGGAAACTAGAAATCCCAAAAAATATAAAATTCTCTAGTGGTTGATCTACCATAGAAGACTACTTACTAATGAGCTAAGGGCCACCAGGTTTAATGATGCTTCACCTTTGTATCAAAGGTGTCTGAACCATATTGAAACTATTGACCATTTTCTGAGAAAGCGTCCTAAAGTTTCTACCATATGGAAATAATTGATGAACCACCCTAATTCCAAGAGGACTTTAATCTTGATATCCTTAAGTGGATCGGGAAGTTCATAAAAGGGAGTACTCTTAACAAAAGAAATTCATATTTGTTCATTGCCATTATATGGGAGATTTGGATAGAAAAAACAAAGAGGTGATTGAAGGAATAACCCAAGATACCTCAACTACTATTTTCAAAATTTTCCAACTACTGCTTCCAAAATTAAAAAATAACTTGATGGAGACACAACTACGCAACTAATGGCCAGCTAAAAATAACCACATTAACGCTCTGATCCAAGACCATAACACAGATACACCTACACTATGTCCAAGACTTCGTTTAGAAGAAAAACATTAAATTGAAAACTCAAGTTAGGCAGCACCCCTTGCATTGAAAAGGCTTACCGTTGTTGCACTTGGGAAAGATGCAACCAACACTGCTATGTAGGGCTCCTTGGTGGCAGCGAATTTCAGCGTCGTCACTTTAACCGGAAATGTACGGGTCAAATTTTAGTATAGATTGGAAGAGTAAGGGTTATCGTGTCCACAGGGATTGGTTGAGATTATTATCGAGTGTTGCGATTATCATAACCTAATTTTATCATCTAGATAAAATATGTGTTTATAATTAACTAATACTAAACTAAAATACTAATTATACTATATTACTAATATGAGATATTTAAGGGAATGGATTATCTAAGGATTAATTTCATTTACTTAAATGTGTATTTGATCTCGTTTGACTTACGTTAACGGCGTTCGACTTATCTGACAATCTCTGTATCGGAAACTCACTCACCACCTCTCCCGATTGTAAGATGAGTGAATATACGACTTTGCGTCAATGAAGAAATCCCCCTTAATGTCTCAACGATACTAGGTCACATGAGTTTTACCCCAACGTCATGGATTACACACTTTCTAACTTCCTCTCGAGTTATTAGATTGTCGCGTTGTGTTTACTCTAGTCCGAATTCGGGGTTACCTCTCCCGAGTGTCAAACCCCTTATTCTTAGTATATCATAACAAGCATAATAAACAAGGAAAAATGGAAAACACAATCAAATAACGAAGAACAACCATTAACAAAACACCGATTTCAAAACCACATATTCATAAAAGAAAGAAACGAAAGACTTAGCCGTTCTCCTAAGATTTGCCACTAAAACCGTTCAACAATCGTTTCTTTTTCTTCGCAACGTGTTCTTCTCCTTCTGATTTAGTTGAGCACTCCCCAAAACTCTCTCTATTCTATTCTACTCCTAAGGGATCTCTTATGAAACTCTAATGGCTAAAATTGAAGAGGAGGAGGGAAGAAATAGGGAGCAAAATATCTAAAATTTGTGCAGAGTGACTGCCGCGGCGGTGGACATGTCGACAGTGTCATCACTGCGGCGGTGGATGCAGCAGTGAAAGCAAAGAACTTTGTGTTGTTTCACCGCCACGGTGGTGGATTTCTAGAGACTTTAGGCCTTCTTCTACATTTTGACCGCCGTGGCGGTGGGCTACAGGTTCTGAAACTTAGCCTCTTTGCTTCTTTTTTTTTTCCACCATACTTCTACCACTCTTGATCTGATTTAATCGTTTTTTATCCGTTTTTATCCTTTTTTTACCCCACACACCTGATTTATACCAAAAGAATAAAAACATATTAAAACGTAATAAACATACTTGAAAACTAACAAGTTTGGTTTGGAAATAGATAGGTAAATTACACCTATCAAATACCCTCAAACTCGAAATGTTTCTAGTTCTCGAGCAAAACATCCACACAATACAAGAAAATAATACAACTAATTACAAAATTAAAAACTAAAAACAAAAAACACTTAAAAACGATAATGTGCAAGTTTTGAATATCATCTACCGGCTAAATGATTGTTCCCTCATCGGCCCCCAATCCTATCAAGTTCAAGCATAAAACACACCATGTGGTATTCTAGAATTTCAACATTCAATAATAGTAAACATCATTCTAGATCCTTCAAAGTGTGTGTGATAAAACTCAATTATACAACTATTTGTTGATCGGATTGGATTATCCACCACATAAGCGCATGACTAAAACCAAAAAGGTATAGGGAATCTATAAGTCTGATTGGGTTCTATTCTCCACTAATGTAGGCTAAGTAATTCAAAAAGATCAGTAGGACTTGGTTCAGTATATCGGAAATAGGCCAATGGTATATTGGAAATAGAAAATGGGTTAACTTTGTTAACTTAACGATACCCAAGGCACACGCTTGGCACACTCACACTCGAAACCCCCATAGATTTATTTGAACCAACTCTGGACAAATATTAAGAATATCGTACTCACTTGTCAAAACAAACGGAAAATTAAACAATATATAGATGTTTATTTTTATTTTTTTTAAACAAACATACTCCCAGACTTATTTGATTTGTACAATTTAAGGGGTGTATGAAATATGAACGAAAAATGACAAGCGAGTACTCGAATACCGAACCAATTAATAGTTCACCCAAAACCCAAACGCTCACTTTAAGTAGCATTTGCAACTGCTAACTTGATTAATTCAAATTTGTGCCTTTGGTTTAGCGATATAGGTTTGGAAAGAATTTAATTGGCCATGGTATTAGTTAAGTGTTCAGAATTGAAACGGCTATTTGGCTTCAACAGGGTAACGAGGGATAATGATATTATATGGTAGGCTTAAAAGGCTCAAGCGATCAAATGAATGCCTAAATCATATCTCCCGAACTACCTCACCTAGGATTTCGCCTCAAATTTTCCCTAAATCAAGTTCTAGAATCCCTATTGTCATGAATTTGGGTGACGAATAACTGTTTTCAAATCAATTAGATAGTTATACATTGAGTTTACATGATCGTGCATTTAGGATCTACAGTAACTTTTACTAAAACGATACGTTAAACACACATAACACACATGAATGAGCTTTACGTTCGACCTTAATAAATAATCAAGGGACAGATTCATTATTGGGTAATGGCCCAGACGATTCAATAACCAGGGAGAGAGTTGGATTGTGTGTAATCAATGACATTAGGGTGAGAATCATGCGGCCTAGGGTCGTTAAGATGTTGAGTGGGACTTCTTCATTGACACAAAATCGCGTATTCTCCCGTCTTACACTCGGGAGAGGTGGCGGAGGAGTTTACAAACTGAGATTGTCATATAAGTCCAATGCCATTAATATAAACTAAAACTAGATCGAACACGTATTCGTAAATGAAACTAATCCCTAGACAACCTATTCTCTCAAAATTATCTTAATATAGTATTAGTATAGTTAAATTAGTATTTTAGTATTAGTATTAAATTATATTCCATTTTTGTCGCCTAGATAAAGTCGGGTTATGACAATCGCGGTACTCGATAGTAATCTCAACCAATCTATGTAGATACGATACTCGACCGAAATACTAAAACTTGATCCTTATGCTAGCAGTGAAAGTGACAGTGCTTAAAATAGTGGCCACCAAGTTTTTAGCGCCATTACCGGGGATTGGTTGTTGTCATATTCAGTTTTCGGCAACGGCCACCAAGTTTTTGGCACCGTTGCCGGGGATTGGTTGTTGTCATATTCAGTTTCCAGCAACGTCCTTTAAGTTTTTGGCGCCGTTGCCAGGGATTGGCAAATGAGTGTTATTATCGATATTGTGAGTAAATAACTTGATTTTAATTTATGAATTTTTTAGTGTATATAATTTTTCTTTGTAGTTTTGTTTTTGTATTTATTATGCAGGGTACTTGGCGATGTTGGATCGATAGGCATTGATGCATCTCTTTCAACGGGATTCTAAACCGTTTATAGTGCGTGGCCATACACATAAGTTGGTGAGGCGTGTCATTGAAAGATTGAGCCAAACAAAGAAATATCCCGCCAAGCTTGAGGGTGTTCTGAATGTGTCGGGTTGACGACCATAAACCAAGCGCGTCTTGAGAGGCAACCCAAGTCCTAAAATAAGTTAAATCCATCTCCGTCGACTTGAGTCAGAGACGAGACCTCTCGCCTCCCAGGTACGTGGTCTAAACCCCCGTCTTTAATATCATGCTATATTATGTCTATTGGGATTACTGACGCGTCCTTTTGAGCAATGACTGTTTTAAGTTGGTGGTGATGTGTAGTATGTTTTAATATGTGTTTATGTTTTTAGTTAAGTTTTACTGTTTTTATCATGTGCATGCTTGTTCAAGATTAGTTTGTTTAGTTTAGTTATTATTTTGTGCTAAGTTTTTACGTTATCTGGGCCATTACCTGATGATGAGTCTATCCCCTAATTGTTTATTGAGGTCGAGTGTAAAGATTATTCATGTGTGTTCTGTGTGCTTAACGTATCATCTTAGTAAAAATTATTGTAGATCCTAAATGCATGAGCACGTAAACTCAATATAGCACTATCTAATTGATTTGAAATCGATTATCTGTTAATTAATTTCATGACAATAGGGATTTTAGAACTTGATTTGGCGGAAATTTGAGGCGAAATCCTAGGCGAAGTAGTTTAGGTGATATGATTTAGGCATTCATTTGATTGCTTGAGCCTTTTGAAGCCTACCATGCAATATCATTATCCCTCGTTACCCTATCAAAGCCAAAATGCCAATTCAATTTCTGAACACTTATCAAATACCCTAGCCGATTGAACTTTTTCCAAACCTTTATCGCTTAACCAAAGGCACAATGTGAGTGAATCAATTTAGCATTTCGCTACTTGATGTGAGCGGTTGGGTTTAGGGCGAACTTCTAAATTGGTTCGATATTCGAGTACTCGCTTATCGTTTGTCGTTCATATTTTTGCATACTCCTAAAATTGTAGAAATTCAAATGAGTTTGGGAGTGTGTTACTTAATCCTTTTTGCACACTCCTAAAATTGAAATATTCGAACGAGTTTGGGGGTGTGTTATGTGAAAAAAATAAAAAAATATAAAATTAATTACGTTTCTTTTTGACATGACAAGTGAGTACGACGTTCTTAAAAGTATGTTTAGGGTTGTTTCTAATTAAACTATGGAGTTTCAAGTGTAAGAGTGCCAAGCGATGTGCCTTGGGTAACGTTAAGTTAATGACGTTAACCCATTTTCTATTCAAATTTACCCTTGGCCATTTTTCCAAAACCGATCCAAGCCCTATTCATCTTTTTGGACCTCCGAGCCTAGATTAGTAGAGAACAGATCCGGGGTCAGGTGTATGGATTCCCTGTACCTAAAAGGTTTTAGTCATGAACTATATTGAGGGGTAATCCATCTAATCAACGGATAGTTTTATATTTGAGTTTAATCACACACACTTAAATAGGATCTAGAATGATGCTTACTATTTTTGAACGTTGAAATTCTAGAACATCACATGGTGTGATTTATACTCGAACTTACACATTTTTATTTTTAGTGTTTTTTGTTTTTAGTTTTCAATTCCGTAATTAGTATTTATATTTTCTTGTATTGTGTGGGTGTTTTGCTCGAGGACTAGCAAAATTTCGAGTTTGGGGGTATTTGATAGGTGTAAATTACCTATATATTTTCAAACCGAATTTGTTAGTTTTCGAGTACATTTATTACGTTTTTATTAAGTTTTAATATGTTTTTATTCTTTTTGTATTAAAACAGGTATGTGGGGGTGAAAATGTATGAAATTGGAGCATAAACGATCAAATCGTATCGAGAACGGTCAAAGAATGGTGGAAAAATAAGCAAGGCGGAAAAATTCTGAAAGAAGTCCACCACTGAGGCTTCCAGACCTCTGTCGTGGCGGTGAAGATGCAGAGTGCACCAATTCTTGCTGAACTTCCACCGCCGCGGCGCGAGACCTACTGCTACGGCGGTGACAATTCAGGATGTCACGAAGTCCACCGCCTTCTCCATTGCCTCAGCGAACAGTGAACTGACATACTCTACCGCCGCGGTGGTGAATCCTACTGCCATGGCGGTCAGCTCTGCAGAATCTTAAGATATTTATTTAGATATTTTGCCTATTTAAACCCTTCATCCCCTTTTCTCTTTCGGTGGAATCATTCCCCAACCCCTTAGGCTATATTTTAGGGTAAGTTTGAGAGATTTGTGAGGGAGTGCTCTCAACCCAAGGTGGAAGATGAAGAGGGAAGCGATCGTTCGACGGTTCTAGCACCAATTCTTCGGGTATCGGCTAAATCGCTCGTTTATTCTCTTTGTTTTCTTCATTTTGGTAGTTGTTGAGCATGTTTACGCCATTTTACATTGTTTACATGGTTATGGCCATTGGCTAAACATAAGTTGTTTAGGGATTATTAATATAATTTATGAATACGTTGTTCAATTAAGTTTGTGTTTTGTTTGCGGATGTTCTTTGTTATTTTGATTGTGTCTGCCGTATTGTTTGTTTATCATATTATGAGAATGATCTTATGAGAATACGGGGTTTGACAAATCCTGGATTCGGACTAGAATAAACGAACGCCCGATCTAATAACCCGGGAGGGAATTGTATTGTGGACAATCTATGACGTTGGGGCGAGACTTAAGTGACCTAGAGTCGTTAAGATGTTGAGGGGGACTTCGACATTGAAGCGAAGTCACGTATTCCCTCATCTTATACTTAAGAGAGGTGATGAGAGAGTTTAAGAACTGAGATTGTCAATAGGGTAAACACAACGCGACAATTCAATAACCCGGGAGGGAGTTGAATTGTGTGCAATCAATGACGTTGGGGCGAGATTCACGCGGCCTAGGGTTGTTAAGATGTTGATGGGGACTTCTTCATTGACACGAAGTCGTGTATTCTCCCATCTTACACTCGGGAGAGGTGGCTGAGGAGTTTACGAACTGAGATTGTCATATAAGTTGAACGTAGTTAATATAAACTAAAACGTGATCGAACACGTATTCGTAAACGAAACTAATCCCAAGACAACCTATTCTCTCAAAACTATCTCAATATTGTATTAGTATAGTTAAATTAGAATTTTAGTATTAGTATTAAATTATATTCTATTTTTGTCGCCTAGATAAAGTCGGGTTATGACAATCGCGGTACTCGATAGTAATCTCAACCAATCCCTGTGGATACGATACCTGACCAAAAGGTCCATTAGACTAAAACTTGATCCGTATACTTGCGGTGAAAGTGGCAGTGCTTAAAATAGCATCCAATTCAATTTTGAACACACGTAAACTAATACCTTGGCTAGTTGATCTTTTTCCAAACCTATATCACTGAATTTAAAGGCACATTTGAGTGAATCAAGTTAGCATTCATATATGCTACTTGATGTGAGCAATTGGGTTTAGGGCGAACTTCAGATTGGTTCGGCATTCGAGTACTTGTCGTTTTTCTTTCGTTTTAACCACACTTGTGAAATCATAATAATCGAATAAGTTTGGGGGTGTGGTTTGTAAAAATAAAATAAAATAAAAAATAAAAATAAAAAATAAAAAATCATATGTAAATATTGTTAAATTTCATTTATTTTTTACAAGTGAGTACGTCGGTTTAAAATGTTTGTTTGGTATTGTTTTCAATTTTTCTATGGGGGTTCGAGAGTGAATGTGTCAAACGTTGAGCCTCGAGTAACGTTAAGTTAATAACGTTAACCCATTTTCTATTCCAAATTACCCTTGGCCAAATAATCCATAACTGAACCAATTTCTTCTAATCTTTTTGAACTTCGAAGACTATATAGTGGAAAGTGGACCCTAATCAGGCTTATGGAAATCCTAGTCCTTCAAGGTCTAAGTCATGAGTTTCGTTGAGTGTCGCAGTAACACATTTATAAGATCTAGAATGGTGTTCACCATTATTGCATTTGAAATTCTAGAACATTACATGGTGTGTATTACCGCCTGAACTCAATATGATTGGCAGTTGTTGAGGGAAAAATAAATAGGTCGTTAGAAGAAGTCAAAACTCGCATCTCGTTATATTTAGATTGTTTTTAGGATGTTTGTTATTTATTTTAGTGGTGTTTTTCATTTTCGTGTGTGTGTTTTGCTTGAGAATTAGCAAAATTCCAAGTTTGGGGGTATTTGATAGGTGTGATCTACCTACATATTTTCAAATCGGTTTTGTTAGTTTTAGAGTATTTTTATAGTTATTTTTATTATATTTTAATTAGTTTTTATACTTTTTGTATAAATCAGGTGTGTGGGGGTGAAAAGGTGGGAAAACGTAGCATAAACGATGAGTTAAAACCAAGAATGGTCGAAGAACGGTGGAAATAATGAGCAAGGCGGCAATATTCTGAAAGAAGCCACCACCGCGGCGTCCAGACCTCCGTCACGGAGGTGAAAATGTAGAGAGTTGATTTCTTGCTGAACGTCCACAGCCGCGACGGTGAAAATGTAGGATGTCACCGAATCCACCGCTGACTCCACCGCCTAGGCGATCAATTAATCGACCTACTCACTGCCACGATGGTGAATCCCACCGCCACGGCGATGACCTCTGCACAGCTTAGATATTTATTTTAGATATTTTTCCTATTTATACCCCATCCTCCCCTCTCCTCCGGCCATTAGAGCTCCATTAGGGATAATATATTTTAGAGAGAGGTTTTGGGAGTGCTCATTCAAATCCTAAGGAGAAGATCACGTTGCAATAATAGAGAAGCCATCCCGAAGCGTTTTTAGCGGTAAATCTTCGGATTAGGCTAAGTTTCTTTCGTTTCTTCTTTTGTTTCTTAACTTCGGTAGTTAGTTGAGAATGTTTAACTTTGTTTTCATTGTATAACCGTTTATGGCCATGAGCTAAACGGGTTTTTGTCTAGGGATTAATGTAATTTAAAAAAGTGTTGTTTGTTTGAGTTTGTGTTTCGTTAATGTCTGTTTTATAATAATTTCGATTGTGTTTGTCTTGTTATCATATTATTATGCTTGTTTAGATAATTAGAGAATACGGGGTTCGACACTAGGGAGAGGTAACCCCAGATTCGGATTAGAGTAAACACAACACGACAATTTAACGACCCGGGAGGGCGTTAGAAAGTGTGCAATCAATGACATTAGGGCGAGACTCACGTGATCTAGCGTTGTTAAGACGTTGATGGAGACTTCTTCATTAACGCGAAGTCACGTATTCACTCGTCTTACACTCGGGAGAAGTGACGAGTGAGTTTACGAACTGCGATTGTCGGATACCCGAATGCCATTAACGTAAACTAAAATAGGACCAAACACGTTTTTGTAAACAAAGTTAATCTCTAGGCAATACTTTCCCTAAACATCTCATATTAGTATTAGTATAGTTTAATTAGTATTTTAGTATTGGTTTATATAATTTTATATACATTTGTTTTAGCCTAGATAAAATTAGGACATGACAAATACGGTACTCAATAGTAGTCACAACCAATCCCTGTAAACACGATACCCTTACTCTCCTGATCTATACTAAAACTTGACCTCGTATACTTGTGAGTGAAAGTAGCGGCGTATTCACGCGCTACCAGCGATCCCAATGAAACCATAAACAATGATAATGAAGACAGGGGTTTAGAACACGTACTTGGGAGACGAGAGAATCTCGCCTTCGAATCAAGTCGGTTGTGACATATTCAACTTATTTTTTTTCTTGGGTTGCCTCCCAAGAAGCGCTTGGTTTATGGTCGTCAACTAGACACGCCGAAGTGCTCATCAAAGAGTGGCTTCCGCCCGTAGCACGTGTCAAATAACACCACGTACGGGTTTTGGTTTAAAATGCCCTCAAGACTGGCGAGATATTACTTTGGATGGCTCGATCTTTCACCCCACACACCTGATTTATACAAAAATAATAAAAATGTATTAAAACATAATAAACATACTCCAAAACTAACAAGTTCGATTTGGAAATAGATAGGTAAATTACACCTATCACTCCCTCTACCTCTTTGCCTAAACTAGCATCAAATTAACTTGTCAAAAGCACTCATTCCTTATTGTGCAGCAGAATTGATACTGCATTTTGTATCAATACTAGTAATCCAAAGATACATTGTTTGGCAGAGTAGCAAACTATACCTTTCCCTAAAAAAAACACAGCAACAAACTCCTACAGTTGTAGGTCCCTTGATCGACGATAAGCATTCCAACTCCAAGGTCGAACTCTACCAAACCCAATCCAAACAATAGAGTAATGTTGCGAGCAGTTCCAGATCGTTTGCTACAATTAAACTTTCGAAGGAATTATTCCACTCTATCAGACAACTCTAGGATAACATCTTCCCCACACCAATGCTATATGACGCTTACTAGAGAACTAACGACGCACTTGAAATTAGTCCTTGATTCGTCCACTCAAACACCACTGATCTGCTTTGAGCTCACCCTAGCGCTTCTTTTTCCAACTGTATAGAAAACATAATTTTTTTTTTCCACATTTTTTTTTCTTCAAATTTTTTCGATTCAGATTTTTTTTTTTTATTCAGATTGTATCATTTTTTTTATTTTTTTTTTCTATTTTTTTTTTAATAATCCTTACGGACTGAGGGGGTCCTTTACAAGATAGGGCAACCAATGATGGACCCTCACCCTTAAAAACACCTTTTCCCCTCCCATCTCATTCCAAAACCATCTAACTAGGACCCTTAGTCTTACGACTTCCCTTAGGAAGATGGAGATGCACGTACTGCATAGACGAGCTCCAATCTCACACTCACCTCACCTCCCAATCTCGTTCACAAGAAATGGGACCCACTTGAGATACTCCCCCTACCCTAGCACAAATATCAGAGAAAATGATACTTACTTGAAGTAGTACAACCATGCCATCCCTGCCGGAATGGGGAGAGAAGGAATGCGTCTGTTTTCATTTTACAACTCCCAATGAGGGGGAGAGGAACCCAATCCATACTCATCTCACCGCTTGGCTAACAGATTAATATGCCAAAGAAGAGATATCCTAATTAGCTTATTAAACCTCCCAATCCGCTCACCCACAACCCACCCATCCTATTATAAAGCTTAGCCTTTCCCATTAAAACATTTTGGTAGTTTTAAAAAATTGCTGCAAGTTTCCAGCACAGATCAAGTGACCACAATCCCCTTTTATTTTTTTACACACACTCATCTCTCTTAAAATCTCAATAATTTTCATTAATGATCCGCTGCCCCTTATTTCAGAATTTTTTGCCTTGTCTAGCAGTCCTTTCACGACAAATAAGTGCCTCCATTGGCCCATATACTGCCCTATAGCTTCCCCCCATTCCTTGAGCTTCTTTTTCCTACACACACCAAAAATCATAAGAGGTATCTGCGAATCAACAAGCATATACATTTAGATAAAATTTGCGTAAAAAAATTGGTATAAGGGAACACTGCTATCCACTCCCGCTTTTAGCCAAACTATCGGCCACCCCATTTGTTTCCCTCAGAATATTACGGAACCTACCCTCCCCAACAAATTGAGAATATTTTTACATCTATTTAGCCATAAATTTAATTCCCAAGACCCAAACTCAAATCTCTGACCCAACCCACCATAATTTTAGGATCACTTTCCACCACTAGTTTAATTTTGCCTTTCCACCTAGATTTTAAAATAATCACAAGGCCCTAATAATTACTTTCAATTCCGCTGTCTTTGAATCGGACACCCCAATTGCTTCAGAGAAAAGCCTAAGAATATTCCCTCTCGAGTCCCTTAGAATTCCCCCAATGCCCACATGCCCTACCTTTCCCCAAAGAGGACCTGTCTAGTCTATGTTCAACTTGAGATACCCCAATTGGGGGAGGGGGGGCAAGCCCCTTTGAAAACTTTCCCATTCTTGGCTATCCAAATTGACCAAATTCTCACAAAAATCAGGGCCTCCATTATCATCTTATTCAATCCTTGACCTTTAACCCCTTTAATTGCTCCCAAAATTGACTTGGAGATTGAGGGATTACAAAGAATACCTCCAACCAATCCCAAATATGACCCTAAACCATTCAAGACCACTCACAGTGAAGGAATAAAGGCTTATTATCTTCGTATGTTGGCCCAAAGAACTACCCAAGAGGGGAGGATGAATTGGGTAGTTACAAAATTTAAACAATTAAATTCTTAAACACAAATAACCAATTTTCCTAAATCAATTGTTATCTTGTTATGCATTGAAAATGTGTTTAATCTAAATGCACACCCAAACAATTCAGAAAAGAATAAACAATGCAGTACACAACGATATATTCTAGCTCGGTAAACCTTTGATTCCTTTCCCATGTAGGAACCAAACCCCTACAATCTCGATTCTTTTCACAGGCTCAGAATGAATCTTTATAATTATTTTTTTCACAGGCTGAGAAAGAACCTTATCTTTTTACCAGGTTAAAGACTAACCTAATTCTACTACAGGAAGAATCAAAACTTAATCATTTTAATAATCTAAATATCAAACCTATCACTCCCTCATACTTTTACACTTGTCATTTTTTCAGGCTTAGGAAGAACCTTTACGATCGCGCAATTCTATTACCAGAAGAACCAAAACCTAGCTCTTTTCAAGAGAAAAGAATAACTTAAGCTTTTTGTAGGACAAAGATCAATCCCTAATTTTTTTTCATAGGAAAAAAATCGAAACCCTAGCTACCCTGACTAGACACCATCCTAAAAATGTCTAATCTCAAACTCACAAATACAAAAAATTATAAGTTTCTTCTCACAAGGAGCTTCTACCACCTCAATATAAATATACTCGATTAATGACCCAAATAATAACTACGTGATAGATACAATGTGAGGCAAATAAAATATGATTAAATAATAAAGTAGGTAGCACACAAGATGCACATAATAAGATAATCAATCAAATTCGTTTAAAAGATTTTCAGGACTTTAAGTTAAAAAAAATGATTTTCTAACAATTTTTAATCAAGCAATCAATAATATATATAAATCTTAGAAATCAAATAAAAAGACTTGGAATGATCTTACTGGGAAACACCGTAGACTAGAATGATTTCGCAATGCGCACTCAAACTAGTGACGCAAATTGCAAGCGCTTTAGATAAAAAACTTTGAAAATAATCTCTCATAGAAATCTCAGCCATATTTTCACTCTTAGAATGCTCAAAACTGATGTTCTTTATATGTACATAGTCAATCCCGTGGTCTAAATAAAATAGACCCAGAATTAGGCCTCCAACGGCTAGTTTTCAAAAGATATGTCATAAAATGACATTCTAAGACCCCATATATCAATACCGTATCAAAATAGGTAGGTTTCATTTAAAAATACTTCTTAAAATGTTAATTTTGGTCCCAAAAACTTTTTCAATTAGCAATCCATAAAGATAGGAAGAATTAAATTAATTTAATTAAGAGAATATTAAAATATATGGACCAAATAATTAGGGATCACATAATACATTGTAGTTCACAAAATTGATTTAAAATCCCTTAAAAACATCCATTGATATCATAAAAAATAGATAGACTTGACCAAGTGATCAAAACAGTCAAATTACTGACTGAACTCGTCGGCTAACTGGCCCTCATCCTCGGTCGACCACTCTGTGCCAAAGGCTAAATTAGCCGTTGGCCTTAAAACCAGTTGGTTGATTGACCTACTTGGTTGGTTAACCGATATGATCTATATGCTATCCAATTTTCTCCATTTCAGCTACTCAATCATTCGGTTGACTGACTTGAACCCATCAGTTAACCGAATCGATCAAAGTCTTTACTCTTTTACTCATTTTAGCCATTGTTTCAATCGGTTTACCAACTCCTTTTCTCTATTGAATGATTGAATTAGTATGTCTCTATTTCTAATCCCAAAACACACTATTTTGATAAGTCGGATTACCCCTTTTGTCAGTTAACCGAATTGACCCGAAAACCTTAATATTTTTTTTTTACTTTAAACCACATTTTTCACTTAGGTCATTTATCAAAGCCATTTCACATAAGGAGAACATAAAAAAAATCTCTTTTTAAAATCTTAAACTTATTACTTCTTATCAAGATACACATAAGATTAATTCATTTTAAGTGTCGTGCATGATCCTAATATGGGTTGCATTAAGAGTATATAGGTAAAGAGTTGTTTTCACCAAATTTTCTTCAACGTCTTCAAAATTCTTTATGTCTCTATCATTTCCAACTAGCACTCTTTATAACTTCTTTAATGCTTCCCATTCTTAATAAAAAACATGGAACTATAAATTTGAAACACTCTAATACCATGTAGAAACACAATGGGCCTAACTCACTCTCAAAAGATGTCTTGAAAGATGCGGATTACCCTAGACATTATATTAAGCTCAGGATTAGGAAACACAAGCAATGTGGGATTCAACAATATCATATTTCTATTACATATTATGCTATAAGAAGATTTAATTATGATTCGAATCTAAATAAGGGTGGTTGGCTCAATTGAAAGTCCATTTATATCCTGCATTGTGGTTATTTTTCCACAAATAGAACATAGGCATAAAATGTGATGGGGGTAAAATCCCAGTAAAGTATCCTATCCATTTAAACATGCATCTGACAAGACTGGGCTGACATAATGGTCTTGGTGAAGATATGAGTATTAGTGGGCAGAAGGGGAATAAAAGGGCTTAATGCCCACAACTATTTAGACATCGGCCCGACTCATTAACTCAGACATGAGCAACCAAATGGTTAACTAGGAAGTCCAATTTGATAACCTAGTATGGTGGTGAACCAGGGAATGACCATGCAATGCCCACCATCTTGCTCATCTAATTAGTTTTATAAAGAATGACCAATTATCGAATGAGAGGGAGGGGGGGTGGAGCAATCACGTTTTAGAGTGTAACCAACCATTATCATTAATAGCCAAATAATCAAGTATAAAAGCAAGAAGTAGTAAATTATTTATATACATATTTTTATCCATATCAGACCAAATTAATTTATTCTCATGCCGGAGGTTCTGTGACTAATACCACACTGGTACCATCTTTAATACTTTCGGTCTTGTAGGTTGACAGGTTCTGGTGTACAATTTGTCGCAACATCATTTGGTGTTGTCAGTAGGAAACGTTCAAGATGCTTATTGTGTAACCATGCCACAGCTACAAAATAGAAAAAAAGTTAGTACGGAAGCAACACAGCAGGAAGCCACCAGTTTACTCGTGGAGGTTCAAGAAGAAGATACAAAATTTGATTATATGGCCCAACAAATTGCAATCTCAAGAAGATAGTAATGAAGATGGCCGAAAGGAAAGAAAAAGGAACGTAGGAAGAACTCTACAATGATGGTTATGGAGCTGTACAAGGGCAAAACTAAGGCTATTGATCATGCACGTCACTTCAGACATGCCATGACACTATACGAGGTTGGGAACTCTGCACTATGTAGATATTTTTCCACCACTCTGAATGGTTCTGCACTATGTAGATATTTTTCCACCACTCTGAATGGTTCTGCACTAGAATGGTTCCACGGTCTTCTACCTCACTCAATTTTACCTTTCTTTTAACTTGGAAAGCAAGTCCTCAACCGGTTCATCACTTGCTAACAGACGAAGAAATTATCTGATTAATTGCAAGCACTCAGGCAAGACACTAAGTTAGTATGTCACTCGGTTCAACAAGGAGCTGACCTGCATAGAAGGCTGTGCTGCCAATCTCATCATCAACGCTTTTACCTCGGGTTTGTGTCATAGGCAGTTTTAAGTTCTCTTACGAAGCACAACCTGTGAGATATAACTGAATTGATAAAGATAGCAAAACCTCACATGAAGTTGAAAGACGTGGTGTCGGCAAGAGAAGAAAGGTTGTCATCAATAGATGGGCCAAAGTAAAATGAGAAGGAGAACAATAGGGGAAATGGATGAACTCTAACCATTCAAAAAACATATTGAGAGATTCAGACCGAAGGTCAGGGCATCATTTCGATCCCAACTTGCCTGGGTTGAGAATGCCAATCTCAAGGATTTTTCATGAGACTAAGTTATTGGAAACCATGAATTAGTCACCCAAGATAATAACAGACCCGAATCGAAAAGTAGATAGAAGTATTGGGAATTCCACAAAGACCACGAGCACGACACCAATGATTGTTGGAATCTCAAAATGAAAATTAAAATATTGCTAGACCTAGGGTGACTTCGTGGTTATCTCCATGAGAATCCAGGGAGAGGAAGATGTTAGAAGGTTAGAGGAGGAGCAAAGATCGGGAAAAAAAAAAGGACGAAGGTCCGAGCTGCTCTCATGAGGTGATTTGGATGATAATCTCCAGTGGACCGGTAACTGGAGAATCCAACTTAGCAAAAAATAATAGAGTTCGAGAGGCGGTGTTGGAAAGAAGTTATGGTAGTGGCAAAAAAATTAAGTTCGGCTATTACTTTCAGTGACAAGGACTTCAGAGGGTTTTCGTACCCTCACAAGGATGCTCCAGTCATTACCTTATGGATATCTAGCTTCCAGGTACAGAAGATTTTAATTGATACTAGAAGTTCAACCAGCATAATTTTCAAAAATATCCTAAAGCAAATAGGAGGATTTAATGGAAACCTGAGTTATCCTAGATCGAATATAACTCTGTTAGTGACTATATATAAGGAAGATAACCGCATAATAGAAGCTCCTAAGTTTATGGTAATGAACTCTTCATGACCCTATAATACTATCTTAGGTCGTCCATGGCTTCACTCAATGGAAGCTGTGGTGTCAAATTTCCACAAATGCATTAAGTACCCTAAGGATGGCGAGGTAGTTGTAATTCGAGGAGATTAGGTAGCCTCTAGGGAATGCTTCACAATATCTATGAAGGGAATGAAGAAGGTCCAATAGAAATCAATGATTGGGCAGGAAGTAGTGCTACCCAGAACTTTAATTGAGAAGATAGATAATTTTAGAGAGCATCCGAGCGTGCACTAACTAGTAGAGCAGGGAGAAGAAGTATTCTTCGAACCTAGAAGAAGAAAGTTGCAGATTGGAGTGGAACTATACCCATTCGAGAAAAAGCTAATCAAGGAGTTTCTTGAGAAAAGTTTGGATGTCTTTACTTGGGCACGAGAGGACATGAAATGAATTGATCCACGAGTAGTTGTTCAATGGATCGACATCTCCAGATCATATTACCTAGCTGGACAAAAGAAAAGAATTTTTAGTATGGAGAAGATAAAGGAGATCGAGAAAGAAGTTTCAACATCTGCCCGGTATCTGACACAACTGAGATGTGACCTATTCAAAGTGGCTAGCAAATTCGGTGCTAGTAAAAAAGAAGAACGGTAAATGGAGGATGTGCGTCGACTTTACCGATTTAAACCAAGTATGTTTGAAATATTGCTATCCAATACTAAGAATAGACCATATGGTAGATGGAACTGCGGGTCATAAACTCCTGAGCATAATGGATGCTTATTTCGAGTACAACCAGATCATAATGGAGTAGAAAGATGAAGAGGGGACCGTATTCATTACGCTAAGAGGTACCTTCTGTTACACTATAATGCTTTTTGGATTGAGAAATACAAGAGCTACCTACCAAAGGCTGGTGAACTGATTGTTTTAAGAAAAGATCAACCAAACTATGGAGGTATATATTAACGATACGTTGGTCAAGAGAACCTCGAGAGGAGATTACTTAATCCATCTAGAGGAGGCATTTACCATTTTTTGAAAATTCAACATCAAGCTCAATCCTCATAAATGTGTTTCTGGGGTCACCTCAGGAATGTTCCTTGGTTTCATGAAGCATGGTTAGGAAAGTTGGCACCAAACTAGGAGGGACCATATTGAATGACACAGATAAATTGAATTGGGACCTATTAGTTAGAATATTTAGAGGTGTTCTAGTTCCAAGACCTTAGAACATAGGACATCTTAGAAAGTATTTCATGTAAGAGCTTTTCTCTAAGTTATTGTTCAATTAATTTCAATAAATGGAGCTATTTCGTTTTAGCAATTTATCGATCTATATTCCACGAGTATTTGTAAGACCTCGATTTAGCACGTACGTCATTTTAATTTCAATTGAGAGTATTTAGAAAATTTCGGGGAAAACTTGAGTTAAAAAAAATAAAAAAAAATGATAATTGGGTCAAATTGCAAATTTGGGAACTTATTCTAAATTTGAGATGCAAAAATTGTAGTCGAATTCTAGAATAAAAATTTTAGGGATCAAAATGCAATTTAAGAAAAACCTAAAAGATGAATTAGATTAAAATAAAAACTTAATGGATGATAGGGGGAGAAAAGTGAAATTTAAACAAAGATTTATATTTATATATATATATGTGTGTGTGTGTGTGTGTGTGTGTGTGTGTGTGTGTGTGTGTTTGAGAAGCTCAACCGGTCGGCAGGGAGATCGAGAAGAGTGGAGATCAACGTGGTAAGCAATTGATCAATTTCACACCACCATTTCCATGCATATATATACACATGCATACTATGTCAATCGCACCACGGAAGAACAACCCATAAATTCAGAAATCTAGAGAGAGAGAGAGAATCGGAGGAGTAGAGCGCCGGTGCTGTCTTGTGATCGTCGGCGGTATGGGAGTGTTCGTCTGACGAATTGCATGTGCGTGTTGTCGTCTCCGGTGTGCATCGTCATTCGACCGGTGAGTGGGAGTAATTAGGTCGGCCGATCGATGTATGACATGTGTGTGTTCTGTTTTCTATTCCTCATCATCGAAGATGTAAGAGTCGTCCGGTAGTGAGAGTTCTGTCGTGGGTGTGTGGGCATGAGCGGAGTAGTGATCGGCGGGAGGACTCGCCGGTGGCGGTGTTACGATTCCCCGGCAATCGTGTGGAGGTGAGTTGTTCGGTTCGACGATGTACATGGGTAGGGACATTGAAGTGTGTGTGTTTCGGTGCATGTGTGTAAGCCATCGAGTTCGTCGTGTGGGTATGTGTGGGATTGTCGCCGTCATGAGGCTAGCGTAGGGGTGTATGAGGGTGTATTCTATTGTCATGTGTGTATATGGGTATGTGTGATCTATTTACCGACCGTGGGTGTATATGTATGTGTCGTCGTTCATTCGTGACGGAGTGGATATGAGTGTTCCGATGGGGGATGGTGTAGGGCCGGCGGTGAGGGCGACGAGGCGTGGGAGGCCTCTGGTAGACGGTAATAGTAGAGAGATAGGAGTTGGCCGGCCGGGGGTTGAACCGAAACAGAAACAGTAAGCGCAAATAGAACGAAAAGAAGAAAGAAAAAGAAAAAAAAAAGAGAGAGAGAGAGAGAAAAAGAAAAAAAAAATTGCAGAAACCACCCCAGGAAAATCCAAAACCCATCTCGTGGTCGCCAAACGATTCGGAAATAGGTGAAATTTCAATCGATTATTAATTTTCATTAAATTAAATTTTAGTTAGTGTTACAAATCCTAAAATCATAATAATTTCATGACGATTAATTAATTTTAATTACGTGGTACATAAAATAGTAACGATTCGGAATATAGGGTCTGCATTGCATAATTAGAATGTTTTAGATAAGATATTAATTTAGACTCTACCACTATTAGGTTCGTAGGCACCGGCATCCAGATAGAGTGTGGTCAGTGTCAGTTTTGCAAAACGGATATCGAGGTGAGTGTACTGTCTTCTTGCAAAAATCTATTTTCATATATATATGATGAAATATGTGACTTAAAACAGGACGATTTTATAGATGATATGGATCAAGCAGGTTTTTTGGTGAGTTGGGGAAAAATAGATTTTTGGTAAATTATGTTGGTTTTAAAAGAAAGTTGAAAAATGATTCGTTGGTTTTGGTGCTTTAAAAGCGAGTGGAAAATATATGGTTTTCTAAAAATGCTGGGTTTTCTAAAAACAAAAGTGGAAAAACAGTTTTTATTGAAATCGGTGGTACAAAGGTGGAAAATTATTTATTTATTTTTTTTTTGAAATTGGTGGTACTGTTAAAAATTAGAGTGAAAAACGTGAATTTGAAAATTCTCCCCGAAAGGGGTGTGGTTTATATTCTCCCCATAAGTGGTGTGGATTTTTGACGATATGGTGTGAGAATGTATTTATTCCTGCAAGGGATGTGAATTTTTAACTATACTGATGATTTTGACGATGCCATAGTTGTTCTCTCCGAAAGGGGTGTGGATTATATTTCTCCTCGTAAGGGATGTGGATGTTTCTCCCCATAAGGGGTGTGGATTATATTTTTCCCCAAAAAGGGGTGTTGATATTTCTTAGGAAGGCATTCCTACGGATGTTACGGTACCGTTGCAACTCCCGATCGTGAGGTTAAAACGATTACTATGGCTAGCCAGTGTGTGTTGTGGTGGAGTGGTGGTTTGAGATGTGTGTTTGAGATGTGGTGTTTTACTTATATTGGGTGATTTATTATTTATTATGGTGATTGGTATGATTTTATACTAAATGGATTTGGATGAAACTTATCTATATCGCTTTATTTTCACTGCTTATATACTGGAGATTTTACGAGCTATGTGGTGTTTATATACTTACGCTTGATCCATTTAGATGTTATAGATATAGATTCTTATTATAAAATATTTTTACTAAGAAGATAGTACACTCGCAAGTGGAGTAGATAGGAGTCGGTCGGTCTCCTACTGGCACTAGTTAGAGTTATGCGGGTTAGGCGTTGGAGTCATACGAGAGTAATTTGAGATGAGCTATCAGAGGATGAACCTAAGGGAGGTTCATGAGATTTGTTTTGTTGTTCTTATTTTGGGGCAGATGTATCCTTATAGTATGAACTTATTATATATATATATGACGTGTAGATGAAAGCTTGTATATTGTCGTAGTAAGTTGGTTAGTCAAGTGTTGTCATGTCGACGTCACGCCGGCCTCACGGTGACGGGTGTCCAGGGTGGGGTGTGACAATATTAATCAAAGCAATCTGATGAAAATAAATGTTATAAGACAACCAATACTGCGACGAATTTCTAAAACCAGTACAGATCAACAGATCGCTAAACGTGATTAATGAATTTCAAAATCTCTAAGTGCAAGAAATGGCGAACTGCTAAAATTAGTTTGGATCACCAATTGTTAAGTGCGAGAAATGACGAACTGCTAAAGCCAGTTAGAATCAACAAATCACTAAGTGGGATTGATGAATTTTAAAAATCGCTAAGTGCGAGAAATGCCTAACTGCTAAAACCAGTTCGGATCAACCAATTACTAAGTGTTAGAAACAATGAACTGCTAAAACAAGTTCGGATCAACATATCTCTAAGCGCGATTGAAAAAGTTTAAAAATTGCTAAGTGCAAGAAACGACGAATTTCTAAAACCAGCTTGGATTAGCCAATCGCCAAGTGCAAGAAACAATGAACTACTAAAACCAATTTGGGTCAATAGATCGCTAAGTGTGAACGACGAAATTCAAAAATCACTAAGAGTGAAAAAGGTGAACTCCTAAGACACTTTCGGCATGTTTGGTTGGATGGAATGGAATAAGGGTGAAATGGAATGGAAGAAATAATGGAATGAGATAAGAAATGGAATGGAATTGTGAATGGAATCACTATTCCATTCTCTTGTTTGGTTGGTATGGAATGAAAGAAAGAATGGAATAGTGAAATATAGTAAAATTTCCATTTTGCCCTTATAAAATTATTATTCCATTCTCTTCTTGGTTGGTTATAATAAAATTTTATTATATTTTACTATTCTATTCATTTCTTCATTTTATTATATTTCACTATTCAACTCAATTTTAAGTTTTTGTTCTCTAATTTCTATTTTTGTTCTCAATTTTTAATTTTTCGTTCTCTAATTTTCTATTTTTGTTCTCAATTTTCAATTTATGTTCTCAATTTTTTGTTTTTGTTCTCAATTTTCTGTTTTTATTCTCAATTTTCGGTTTCCGTTCTCAATTTTCAATTATCTAATTTTATGTTTTTGTTTTCAATTTTCTGTTTTTGTTCTCAATTTTCTGTTTCTATTCTCTAATTTTATGTTTTTGTTCTCAATTTTCAGTTTTCGTTCTCAATTTTCTGTTCTCTAATTTTTATATTTTTGTTCTCAATTTTCAGGTTATGTTCTCAATTTTTTGTTCTCTAATTTTATGTTTTTGTTCTCAATTTTTAGTTTATGTTCTTAATTTCTTGTTATCTAATTTTATATTTTTGTTCTCAATTTTCGGTTTATGTTCTCAATTTTCTGTTTCTATTCTCAATTTTCAGTTTTTGTTCTCAATTTTCTAGTTCTGTTCTCAATTTTCTATTTATATTCCCAACTTTCTGTTCTCTAATTTCAATTTATGTTCTTCTAATTTTTATTTTTGTTCTCAATTTTTAAGGGTTTAATTACAAGGGTTATCATGTAATTTAAGATATTGATTCCATTGGGTTGGAATCCCATTCCACCCCATCTCAAATGGAATCCCATTTCATTTAATTTCATTCCAATGGAATCACAAAAGTGATTCCATTGGAGAACCAAACAACGGAATAGGAATCGAGGGCGGAATGCGATTCCATTCCGCCCTCGATTCCATCCAACCAAACATGCCGTTTGGGTATTTAACTTTCTAAGTGTGAAATAAGGAAAATGCTTAGTGCGAAAAATGAAAAATGACGAACTACTAAAATCAATTCAGTTCTCCAGATCGGTAAGTGTGATTTGCTCAAACAAAACTACTAAAGAACAATACAAAATAATAGAATGAAAAATGCAATTAACAACCACTAAACAACTCATAATAGTTAGACAAATAGTTTGACTCAAAAAATAGTTTAAAAGGACACGAAATTCGACGATGGTTCATGTTGAACATAATTTCAAGAAGTCCACGTTCTAAAACTTGTACTGCTATTTTTAAACACTTTATGTTGATTGTGAAAGGATTTATAATTTTCCCATTTTCACATAGACACACGAATCAATAAGGGGGGCAGAAGGATGAAGGGAATGAAACAACACAACCACAAAGGAAAAGATACTGATCATTAGGAAATAACATTTTCATCAAAAGCTCCCTGAATTATAATATCTTCATCAAATTATTCCAGAGTTAAATCTAATGGGAAAAAAAAAAAAAAAAAACCAAGGTTCATATAGATCTCATCAAAATAAAACAAGAAAAACCAAAATTTCTTCAACGAAATACAAAAAACACGAAGAAAAACACAAAGAACAATCTTTATTCTAGGGGAGGTGGCGGTGTAATGTTTGCTTCGTCTTCAAAAGTAGCATAGTCTGGCACTTCCATGAAGGTTTTAAGATCACTGATCAAGGATCAAATCTTGGCATTCTTGGACTCATTTTTCTTCCAAAGTCGGTCTCTTTTATTGGTCATCATGCACACTCAAGCGAACGAAACTTACTTTTCATGGGTCAGCACATTAACTTGACCCTTAGTATGATCCAACTCTTTCGATTTATGCTCGAATTTGGAACAGAGTTCCAATAACTCAGAGACAATATTGTAATAGGCAATATTGAGATGGTAATATAGGGTATAGGCCTCCTCCAGCATCCTGATATGAGGGTTTTCCTTGAGCTCTGATTTTGCGTCCAGGGTGAGACCCCAGAACTTTAGCCAATTCCTATTTTGTTTGCTTCTTTCTTCTTCCACTTTCTTGTGAGCAAAATCCATTTGTAGAATGATGATGTACAAGCAAGAAAAATAAAAAAACACAAACTAAAAAAGATGGAATTTTAGAATGGCAAGTAAAAAGTCTACTAAAACTTGCCCAGGGGAATGGTCTTTAAGTAGGCTAGAGGGAGGGATAAAATGATAGGGAAAGATAAAAAGAATCATTAAGAAGATCAAGAAGAACATTAAAGGTGCAATAAGTACAATTAATTATGATGGTTTTTCCTAAAATGAAATTTGGCGGCGTAGAAAAAAAGTTAATCATCCAAAAAAGGTAATAATTACAGAATACTGGCAAACAAGCTGTTTGAAATGACTGGTGATAATTTAAAGTCGACCCTTGCTCTTCCACCTCTTCTGGTTGATTGATGGCTGTCGATTAACTTTCACGGAGAGGAGGCTGATCCTAACTAACAATGATCTGATCTAGAACAGGATTAGTAGTGGGGATGTCAGGGGTGGGGTTAGTAGCATTAGGAGTAGTATAAACACCGTATTTTGTCCCGCTTATTTAAGTTCTCAAAAGTATCAAGTCTAAAGTACAAATTTAGATAAAATTTAAATAGATGTTTAAAGGGAATGAATTTACTTGGCAATCAAGCTTACAAATCAGCCTAAAATAATTAAAAGACTTTAAAATAATAAAATAAATATGATAGGAATTTCGTGGTTCACAACCCTTGGTCCATTTGAGTTCATGTTTAAACCCATTCACTTGCTTTGATGAGATGGATTAGGCCTTGATCGTCATTTGGGCCTAATTTGGGCTTTATTGTTTTCGATTCAGCCGAAAGCTCTTGAATTAGCCCATTAAGCGCTTCTTTGATCTTCTTGGATCTTGCCCTAGTAATGGGCCCAACCGGGACATGCAATGTGTCCTTTGATGTTGCTTGTTGGTTCTCATCATGCCTCAATAATGAACATTTAATTAGGAGATATTTTCAATATCTTTCTAGCAAAATATGTACGATCGAAACCTAGCTACTTGAAAATAACTAACGGTACAAAACTAACCGAACCAGTTTCCCATCACATCATGCAATAAATAAACCATAAATTCAAGGTCACATCAAGCATTTAAGGCATGAATAAACCCATAAATATTTCATTCAATGGATGGAGATATTTTTATCAAAATATCTTAAACAAACTTGGTTACTTCAATGGCAACCAAACGGTTACAAAACTAATCGGATCAATTTCCATCACAACAAGGCATTAAATGCCCATCAAATAAGTATCAAATTGAGCATTAAATGCATGAATGACATGTATATACTACATTCATTGAATTCATTAAATGCAAATAGATTTTTTCAAGAAAGTTAACTAGATTACTTCGAGTAACTAGTACTTAGCAAGCAAATGGAACCAGATAACATCACATCAAGCATTTAATGACCCATGTGCCAACCAATGGTAGCTAAAGACGAGCAATCATGAGCAATCATTGCCTAGATATTTTGAAGATTGTGTGATCGTTACAAAATCTAATGACTACTTAGAGAATCTGAGTGAATCTGCAATATTTGGATCTAACCATAAAAATGAGAGACATCAAGGGTCATATCTAGACAAAACACACCCTGAGGAAGAGGCTAGGTAGGCATGTGCATTCCTCAAAGCACAGGCTCCCTGAGCTTAAAAATAGAAGTATGTTTTCATTTGGAATAAGGCTTGATCAGACACCTTCTCTCTCTAGTCTCGACATTCTTCCTCGGGTCTGGGGATTCTTAAGCTATCTATTCCAAAAACATTCTCAAATATTGTCAAAAAGGTTTCAAAAATGTGTTCTTGAGATTCTTAGAACAAGATCTCAAGCAGTTGCTGAGGAACATCAAGAATAACCAAGAAGATCAAAGAAGGAAAAGAAGAAAAAATACTTAGGGAAAGATAACTTCCCAAAGTTAGGTAAGTCCTCCTAAACCGCTCTTTGATTTTTCCTTAAATACTATTATATTGCTTGTACATAGAATATTCAGTTAGTTCTTAGATGCATAGATCATGTACATAGAGTAGATATCAAAGAAAATATCAAGAATATCAAGTTCATATCAAGAACATCAAGAACATGCCAAGAACATCAAGAACACCATGATTTGTGCATAGCATCTTTGATTCTATTAGGAACCAATGAAACCAAACTTCAATCAACTCAAATAAACTTCTGACAAAGAACTACTAACTACTGACTAGTAACAAACTAACATTTACTTTAATATGATATCCTAGATAACAACCTGGCCCATATCTCAAGCTTGTGAACTGACACCTGTTGAATACAAGGTTTTGATAAGCAATTAAGTATTGATATTTTTGGTGGAACTAATAATTTTATTGAGTGTTTCAGAATTGTAGTTCCATGTGTTTGATTAAGAAGAAGATTTATTGAAGAAAACACAAAACGGTGCAAGATGGACATGATGAAGACGTGAAGAGTTTTGAAGATGATGAGTGATTTATTTTTCAACAACTCAAGTACTTTTTATATTCAAATATTTGTGTGTTTTCAAGTATTTTTTTTTAGTTTAATGTGTTTTTGTGTTGTATTGTATGAATATATATAAATGGGAGAAACGGTTCGTTAGTAGTGTAGGTGCAGTAACTTCAAGACCTAGTTTGAACATAATTCAATCCTATTTTGAAAAAATTCAAAACATAGAAGTTTTAGATCTATGTCTTAGATTTCTATATCCTTTTGAATTACCTTAATAAGAGTTTTAACGGGAAAGTTATGACCAAAATAATAATAAGATGTCGGCGTTGCCCAAAGCGCGCTGTAGCGTGCTCCTGTTGGCCTGGAAACCCGAGAACCCCAATTTTTTAGCCCTATAAATACTACATTATGCCTCACACCCAGAGAAGTAAATTTTGAGGAGAGAAAATACCAAATTAGTGGTGATTTTTGGCATAAAACACCTCATGGTGTGGCTATTTGAGGCAAAATTGAGGACGAAAACACCATTGGAGGCACTTGGAGTTGAAAATTTGAAACTCAAATCCACAATAAGATTTTCTCTTCCCTTTTCTTCTCCCTAATATTACTTGAATTTTGTATGTAGGATATTGTATTGAACACATTTTTACATTTATGAAATTCTTGGTAATATTAGTTTGGGAAATTCCTCCAAATGTCCCATAAGTGGAAAACACCACTTATGGGAGGACCATCCAAGACATTTTTTTTTGCCTTGGCATGGTCCTTAAAAATTGGTTTTCCCACTTGTGGGACCTTTAAAAAAGATCCCCTATTAGTTATGGATACCGCAATGTTGTGTTAAAATTTCTGTCTTGGGTTTTTTGGATAACTTTATATGAATTATGCCTTGAGACTTTAAGTTGTTAATTGGATTTCATTTTTTGATCATTTGTAGTTCTTTATGCGTATTTACTAATTTATGAGAGTGGTAAATTAGATATCATAAATGTATAAGATTAGGCATTCGAGAGGTGATAATCTTGCATATTGAGACCGAGAAATACAACTCCTATTGTATTGAGTGCAAGAGACTAATATTATTTGGGTAGCCATTTGATGGGTGAGGCTTAAAGATTAGATAATTACTTGAGTTGAATAGATATATTAATTTGAATAATTATACAAATTATCTAACTTGGCATTCAAGAGGTAGAAGTGAGGTTAATTTAGCTTCCCACGGTTAATTATTGGGCATGAATTCAATTAACAAGCTAGAGGAAAAACATAGTTTAGCAAAGTGATGTCAAATCCTCCTAGAACAATTGTGTATAGGAAGTCCATATTTTATTTTACTTTTGTATTTATATTTGTTTTAGTTATTTTAGTTTTATAACCCCAAAATTCGATCGCCTAAATAAAGTTAAGTTACGATGATCGCGGTACTTAGCGACGATATAAACCAATCCCTGTGGATACGACAACCCTACCCTTCTTATACTATTAAAACTTGATCCATATACTTACGGTAGTGGAACGACAAATAAATCGCTACCAGAAGGTGCTGAAGAAATCTAGGTGTACAATTCTTTACTTGTGTATTCTTAATGCAACGCAAATTAGGATTACGCACAACACTTAAAATGAATTAATCCTACGTGTGTTATGATAAGAAGTGATAAGTTTAAGATCCCAAGATACGATATTTTATGTGCTCCTTATGTGAAATGATTTTGATAAATGACCTAATTGAAAAATGTGTTTTAAAGTATAAAATATTATGTTTTCGGGTTAATTCGGTCATTTGACAAAAGAGGTCGATCGACTTATCAAAATAGTGAGTTTTGAAAATTAAAATGGAGTCTTATTATTCTAATCGGTCAACCAAGAAAAGAAATCGGTTATCTATTTGAAATAATGGTTGAAATGAGTAAGGAAGTAAGCACTCTAATTGATTCGGTCAACTGATGGGTTCAGGTTGGTCAAACAAATTAAACAGTGGCTGAATTGGTGAATTTGGGAAAGCTATTGATCGAGTTAGTCAACCGACTGGGTAGGTCGGTCAATCGAATGGGTGTAAGGTGAACAGTTATTTTCTGCTTGGTACATGGCGGTCGACTGAATGACAGTGGCCGGTCAACCATTTGTCTCAGTCAATATTTTGACTAATTTGGTCTCTTGGTAAAAAACTATATGTTGTTTTATGATTCCAAGAGAGATATTTGGGAGATTTGAGTGAAATTCAAATATGTATGACTTATTATGTTGTCCCTATTGTTTTGATCCATATATTTTGAGATTCTCTTAATTTAAATGATTTAATATTTTCTATTGTTATGGTTTTAAATTGGAAAACATTTTGTGGACCTAAACGTGTGTTTCAAAGAATAGCTTTAAATGAAATATACCTGGACTAGTAGGATATGTTATATGGTGTCTTAGAGTGTCATTTTATGGCATATCTTTTAAAAATTAGCCATTGGAGGGATAGTTCTAGGTCTATTTGATAAGACCTGCGGGAATGAGGTTAAACACATCAAGAACATCAGTTTTGAGATTTCCAAGAGAGATTCTATTCAAGTTCTTGATCTAAAGCGCTTGCTAGTTGGCATCACCGATTTGAGTTCTAATTGTGATATTATCATCGTTTTCGGTGTTTCCTAGTGAGATCCATCCAAGCTTTATTATTTGCTTTCTAAAGTCATATTTATATTGATTGGTTGGTTTAGGATTGTTAGAAAACTATTTTGAACTTAAAAGCCTGAAAATCATTTAAACGTTTTTTTTACTTGATTATGTGATCATGTGCTTAATTTCTGCTACCTATTTTATTGCTTAATAAAATTTTATTTGCCTCCCATTGTATCTATCATATAGTAATTATTTAGGACATTAATTGAATATACCTGTATTGAGGTGGTAGAAGTTCTTTGTGGGAAGAAAAGTACATTCTTTTTGTATATGTGAGTTTGAGAGGATTAGAGACGTTTGGGATGATGTCTAGTCAGAGTAGCTAGGTTTCAATTATTTCCTATGAAAAAAATTAGGGTTTGATATTTGTCTAGTTAAAAAGGTTTTGATTCAGTCAATAATTGAATTAAAGAGTGAATTATAAAGGTTCGTCCTAACCCTGTGAAAAGGATAAGTGAGAGAGTTTTAGGTTAATTCTTAGCCTGTGAAAAGAATCAGGGTATTGTAAAGGTTGATTTTGAACCTATGAAAAAAAATCAAGAATTGTAAGGATTTGGTTCCTACCTAGTAAATGAATTAAGAGGTTCAGTAGATTGTGAATCTCCATGGAGCTCAAGGGACTGGACGTAGGTAAGAGTAGATTGGTGAATCAGGATAAATTCTTGTGTGCTGCATTGCTTTATTTCATATATTGAGTTTGGGTGTGTACTTAGTGTTAAACACATTTTTGCTGCGTATCAAGATAATAATTGACTTAGAAAAATTACTTATTTGTGCTTAAATGACTTAATTGTTTAAATTTTTGTAACTACTTAATTCACTCTCTCTTAGGTAGCTCTTTGGGCCAATAGAACCCTTATATATATAAGTCTAGATCACAGCCTGGCGCATGTGTCAGGCTTATGGACTGACACCCCATATATTACTCTATCAAGACCTTTGTGGCTAAAAGTTAAAATAAAAGGAGGACTTCTATTCTTTCAGGAACAAGTGTGCACCTTCTTCAAAAATATTTTCGTCTTCTTAGTTACGAGTAGGATTGACACCTATATGATATATTTTCTTTCTTTTGAACTAATAACATAAACCTTAACACTAAACTTGCCTAAGCAAGTTAGTTTGGTTGGAGTATTTTTGACAAAATCAAAAGTGTATATCCATTTACCATCTGTGTCATTCATGTTCTTATCTCATAAAAATAAAAAATGAAAGTCATCTGGAAATGAACTACATATTAACCTGATTCTCAACTATCTGAGATACGTAAGCAACCCACACACAGGTTCGGTCACTTGTTTAAACAAAAATCATCTTGAAATGATGAACTACGTATTGACCTGATTCTGAGCTATCTGATGTACGTAGGCAACCAAAACACAGGTTCGGTCACTTATTTAAACAAAAATCATCTTGAAAGGATGAACTATGTATTGACCTTATTCTCAGCTATGTAAGATACATAGGCAAACCACACACGGGTTTGGTCACTTGTTTAAACAGAAATCATCTTGAAAGGATGAACTACATTTCGTCCTGATTTCCCTTGAAAACAGGGATACATAGGCAACCTTTACAAGTTCGGTCGTCATTAAAAATAAATTTTTATATTTAGTCTATTTATCTGTTGTTGCTTTAAATAAATAGAGTTTACTTGCATAAATATAGAAAAAGACAAAAAATCATTGAAAATGAGAATTATTGTGTTAAACAAAACCAAAGGAAATTGTTTGGATTTGTTTAAATAAAAATCTATTTAGACTGAGGTACCATCTTCAGACGGGTGTCTTGGGGTGTCTAACACCTTCTCCGAGCATAATCGACCCCCGAATTTAAAAGAAATCTCTTTTGAATAACAACTATTTTCGAGTAAAAAAATTGGGTCATTTCAAAATAAAATTGATTTACAAAATTCCGATGACCTAACACACTATTTAACTCCATGCTAGGTGGCGACTCATTTTTTCTCATAAATCCCAAGCCAAAGAACGTTTTCAAAACCGATACCTAGAAAAACTCCTAAAACTGTATTTTCTAAAATGAATAGATTTTTGGGGATTTTGAGAGGGATGAACGAAACCTTGGTGTGTTCTTCTTCCTGTTTTCTACTTCATCTGCTACCAAAATCAAAGGTGCGTTTGTTGGCGACTCCGATAGGAAATTTTGAAGGTCAAGTCTAATTGGAGATTAAATTTATTTTTACGATTAATAAAATCTAAGAAATATGTTTTTGGTTTTAAACATAAATAATTCCCTTAAAAAAAGTAAATAAAGAAAAAAAAAAAAAAATTCTTACATGCTTTGTTTATATTTGCATGCATTTATTTTGTCATTTACTATTAATGCATTTATTTACTGTATTTACATTACTGCATTGAATTTACTTTCTTTAAATATTTGTATTTATTTTCTTTAAACTCTCTCCAATGCACAAGCACCACTTTGCATTGCATATCATGAGAAAAACCCAAATCTATAAACCTCTTAAGGATAGAGAGGACGACAATAAGGGCTGAAGTTGTGCGATTTTACCACGCTGTCCTAAGCTCCGAAACCTTGTAGGATTAGAAAGAAGAGTCATTAGAAGTAAGACCAGACGATTTATCCCTTGGGATTCGGCTTCGAAATTTGCCTCGCTCAGATCACCAACCAACGATGGAAGTTTCCCCAGGGAGGACACCAGAGGTTTGAAGATCTAGGAACCAAAACTTTCTATGATGCATTTGTAGAAAATCCATGAACCACATACAGTGAGCTTACGATAGAATGGTACCCAAAACCTTGTTGTACTTATGACACTATCATGGAGAGACATTTTTATCTTGCTCTGTATATTTCCTGTTAGTGTGTGTGTGTGTGTGTGTGTATATATATATATATATATATATATATTGCCCTGAAACCATTCAAAAGAAGACCTCTAGGACAAGTAAAGAACGGAATAGCCAGCTAGGAATTGCTATTCTTTCTCAACTCTATGAGCCTGTCCATAGTCAGCAATTATGCCTAAACTTTTAACTGTTGAACAAGCCATGAAAGGGATAGTAGGATTCCTTGTTATGACTATACGATGCTTTACTAGACTTGAAAACTTTGTTTTGTTTGGATTCAGGCCTTGCTTTAGTTTGAGGTTAATAGTGACAAATAATTGATACAAGATTTCAAACTAAGTCATGGTCAAACCCAAACGCCTTTGTAAGCTATAATACTGACACAATTTTTTCCCTAAGTTAGAAAAATTGGTCACCAAAAATTGATTCCAGTTTTCCTACTGCGAAGTCCAATCCTTACTCATGGTCGGAATAGATACGTCCTTGAGATGTCTTCCGAGGAAAGCATCGAAGGCTCCGAAGTCAACGAAATGGCCCAAATGCAAGAAAACATCAGTTACTTGATGAAAGCACTTAAAACCTTCTCTCAATGGGTGCAAGAGATACATGTCCTTCTGCCTAGCGGGACTCCTATAGCTCCTTCATTTCTTGAAAATTAGAATGAGAATATGTCCCCAACTCTGAGATGGTACATCAACCAAGTCAGAATCTTAACGCTCCAAGTCACTCGTACTCGGTTACTATGGACCCTAGATGTTGATCCCTACCCAAATAGGTACTTAGCCATATTTGGGTAGTATACCGCCATCGCAGGTCACAACTGGAGACCTAGCTGGCCTGACTCCGCAAATGCTAGTCTACCCTGAAAGAGTAACTAATCCTTCAAGTAACCAAAATATTAACTAACCAGCCTTGAAGACAAAATCTAGGGCCATAAAATAAGGGAAGGGACCATCATTAGCTTGGGTTCTTGAGATGAAAGCACTGAATAAAACAATTGAAGAAATGAAAAAATAAAAACCCTTAAGAAGTATGACATAGAAAGAACTATCAGCACCTCCTCATATTGTTTACCTAAAGAACTTTGTAGTTGACTAAGTACGATGGAACCAGTATCTCAGAATGGCATGTTAGAATTTATAAGGAGGAGTTAGGGATCCATACCCTTAATGAAAAATTATATTTGAAAATGTTTTGAAGGTCACAGAAAGGGTTTTGCCCTGAGTTGGTACATGACGCTATACCTGTCTAAATAAAACTTTTGAGGACTTAGTAGAGGCATTCTACGAACAATATGTGTACAATAGAGATGCTTCTCCTGATCGCAGTGCCCTATATAAAATTATAAAAAAAGAAGGATGAAAGTTTTTATCATATCATGTTAAGTACAGCTATAAAGAATTTCGGTGATGTAATCAAACATGCTAAGTTGATAGAAGGAGGCATGAGAGTTGGAAAAATTAAGGAAGCTCTATCCGATTCGACGAAGATATCGGCCCCACCGAAAAGAAAATAAAGTGAGGTCTCCGTTATTGTAGCCCCTCTATAAACGTCTCACCAAAATAACTCCCAAAACTACCTCAATCCTAACAAAACTATCTTTCCCAAAATCGCTAAAACCCAAACCATTTGTAGTCCCCTCATAATCGCCCATACTACCCTTCTACCCCAGTTACCTACTAGAATACTCCTCCACCTTACCAAAGTTATCCTCTATTGAACTATCCACAAAATTATACTCGATATCTGGCCTCTACCTACCAATCACCGGCATACCAAACAAACATAAATCCTCTGCCTCAAACTATAAATAAAACCCTTAAACCTGAGATCTAATACCGACGAGATGATCCACCCCGTGCTGTCGGGGGCGCTTCAAAATAAAGAAAATAAGCTACTAAATCTACCTGTATCCCTTACTAAATTGTTTCGATATTGCCTAAAGTAGGGCATGCTGGTGCCCTTACCTTTCCAAGAGGCTAAACCTAGAAGTAGAGATGCAGCTTCAAACGCATTTTGCGAATACCACTCTGGGGCCAAAGGGTTTACAACAAAACAATGTTTTCAATTGAGAAACAAGATCTGAGGATTTATTCAGATAGGAGTAGTTACATTCTTCAAGAAGCTTGAGGCCACTATACCAAACTGCCAACAAAACCCATTGCTAGAGTATGCCCCCTTAGGGAGTGGGCTAAATTTGATCTTCAAGAAGAGGTCACTATGATTGACATTGGTAGGATATGATTACACCCCAAGGTAATTGGAGGAGAACTTGAATTACATCGGGAGAAGGTTGCAGAAAAAATAGAAAATTCCTTGGTCTTGTCATTTTCAATCTAAGAACCCGTGAAATCTCTAAACAAGGTACTTTGGAATTATGGCATTGTGGAAAAAAATGGAGAAGGAAATCATTTCCTATCTCATCTGGAGAAGGTAGAAGAATTACTTGATTCGGTATAGTGTATTCCTCATAAGATTCAAACCGAGTCCCCATAAAAGAGCTGAAGGAAGCCCTGAAAAGGCCAATGTCAAAACAAGAAGCCCAAGATTTTATGGGGGCAATGAATAATTCCGAATGAAAAATTGTTGAAAATTTAAGTAAAGCTCCATCACAAATTTTGATTCTATTACTGCTACTGTCCTCTAAATACACTGACAAGCACTGTTGAAGGTCTTAAACGTGGCCAACTTTCTAGGCACCATCCTGCTACAAATGTTCATCACATTGGTGAAACAAATGATGGGATTAGATTTCATCATCTTCAATGATGAAGACATTGATGAAGAAGCTACGAGTTATAATAAACCCCTCAATATAACGGTGGAAAGTCACAGGATGCTTATATCCCGAGTACTAATCGACAATGAATCAACCCTAAATATCATGCCTATGACAACACTAGAAGAAATGAGGATCAACTTAGTTGACATTTGACTATCAAAGATGGTAGTACAAATATTTGATGCAGTAAAAAGGGATGCCGTCGGGAAGATTGACTTGCTAAAAATCAGCTCGATTCAATTCAACGTGAGCTTCCAAATACTGAATATACCAGTATTGTAAAACATGCTATTGGGAAGGCCATTAATCCACAGTGCTAGAGTAGTGTCCTCATCTCTTCACCAAAGAATGAAGTTCGTTATAAACGACACGCTGTACATAGTCAAGACAAACCTAGACAATACATTATTTCGCCAAATAATAGACTGACATATCCCGTGGGTGTCTAAGGAAAGAAAAAGGGGAAAGACAATATAATGGCCTCCTACCATGTGTTTGACGTGGTAACTGCCACAATTATTAAAGAGGGCAAGCATGAGTCAGTCTCGACACTGTCAAACACTATGTCCTCTACTGCTAAGGAAATAAAATCACTAGGTTGTGTAATTAGAAATGAACTTGGGAAAAATCTAGACAGAATGACTAAGCCTATCGAGGTTAAGGAGAAAAAAATGAAGGTTTGGGTTAGGATACAAGCCCACCAAGTAAGAGCCAAGTTCTTCCGCGATTAAAAGGAAAAATTCCAAAATGATCAAGTTTTGACAATTTCACACATCTGGATCACGTTTTCATATCCGTTTGAAACAATCAATCAAGAGGATAAGATAGTGGGATTTGAGCTCCATCTTATCTTTAATGAATAAGCAATAAATTTCGTCTACGGGGAGGCATGGCCAAGTGACTCCACCAGCATCAAAGTCAAAGGAATTGAAAAGTTTCGGAGCTGGGATTCCTGTATCCTCCCTATTCGCCGAGCGTTTCAGTAAAAATTGAAAATTTCTTATACTCACCTTTCTATTCAGCTAGCCTTCTAAATGGAAAATGAGTTTGCTTTGTAATGGCTTACTATAATTAATTTAATCATGTTTTATCCTAAATATGACTTAAATATGTTTAAATGTTTACTTTTCAGGTTACCTAAATTGCCAGTATATGATGTCTGTGACATCACTGAGTATGAACACGATAAGTATGATTTCAATATAGAACTGGAATATAACCTAATGGGAACAGAATTAGAGGAAGACTCTTTTCATCTAGACGATGGTGAGATTCAGAGAGCTTTGAGGAATATGAGGATAAACCAATTCCTAGTACAGTTGAGACAAAACTAGTGAACTTAAGAACCCCAAAGGACTTGGAAAAAAAAGTAAAGATTGAATCAACGCTCACTACTTTGGAGAAGAAATAATTAACCTTGCTCTTGGTTTTTCATCAAGATGTCTTTGCCTCGTCCTACGACAATATGGTAGGGTTGGTGTAGACACCGCATTTTGTCCTGCCTAATCAGTGTCAAATTGAAAGTATAAGTTCAGATAAATTTTAAACTTAGGTTTAAAGGGAATGGTTATACTTTAGATCACACTAGATAATATAAAAAACCCATAAAATCCTATGAAAACATAAAAACTATTGAATTTAACTAAATTCGGTAAAATAAAAGTTTCAGGTCAACCTCGAAATTCTTAAAATTAAAGGGTGTATAAGATGACATTATTAAAGGTTTTTTTCATTAAATCACATCTAATATGAATAAATATTAGCTACTACCCATTAATTAAAGGAAATTTCACCAAATTACCTCGGTTACCTACTTTGACCCCTGAAATATTTCCGATCACCGATTTTGTCTATTCAACACAAACAATATTTGTTTAAATTATTGTTTAAAGTATTAATATCATTAAAAAAATTTCAAAATACCTAAATTAGGTTATGGAAATTCTATGGCAAGTCCAAGTTACACAATGTAACAAAAGATTAAAACTTGAGTTAAAATTAACCAAAACCGAAGTCATCTTGGTTAATCACCAAGGCCCAATGAATTAAGGGACTAACCCATAATTAAAAGGAAAATAAAGGAGTCTTTTATTACCAATCAACCCTTATATATTCTCAGCACAAATTTCTAAGGAAGGAAACCAAGACAGTTAAGAGGTAACCAACTGTTATCGAAATTAAACCGATTTGGTTCGCCTCTAAGTTAGGCATTTAATATGAATTAAATGACTATACCATAAAAAATTAATTTATTTGGATGACATGGATATACCATATTCAAGGTATCAAGATATTTTGATCAAAATATTTTAGAGACAACCGAAAACCTTGAAATGTGACTACCCATTATCAAAACCAAACCAATTAGGTTTGCCACCTAACCCATGAATTTAATGATCATTGAATTCAAATTCCATAAACAATTTATTGCTTAGGCATGATATGGAATGTATGCATACATTGAATCAATATATTTTACCAAAATATCTTAGGGTTAACTAGAAACCTTGAAATCCAACTATCGGTTACAAGATAAACTAACCAGGTTCAATCCAAAAGCAATCGAATGTGTGGTAACCAAGTAAAGAGTCATCATAGAGCATTAAATCCCAAGTGACTCATTGAGACCATATTTAATTCACCTTGAAAGCATTGATGTTAACTAAATCGGAATAGTGAAACTGACCGCTACTTAGCCCTTAAACCAAACCAGAAGTGTCACATCTTGCCATTAATGCACCCATGTGAAACCAATGGATTCAAGGGAGTGTAATGATTTGTTAATGATCGCAAATCATTACCAACGATCGCTAATCATTACCAAATCTAGTAAAAGATTTGGTAATGATTACCAAATCTTTGAGAATCTTTCCTTACATCTAACAAAACGCAGGGAAGAGAGAAGCAACTAAAATTGTAATTGTAACTGATTCAAAAGTGATCAAAACCAAAACAAGAGATCGAGGCCCCAATACCAAACAAATCCTAAGGAAGGGCTTGGATTGCCTTACGCATGGGTGAATGCGCAGGGTCCTGGCCTATAAATATAGGGTGCTAGTTATCATTTTTTTTTTTTTAAGTTTTGGAACCCTAGATTCTCTCTAAGATCGAGCATTACTCTCAGGTGCTAGACCTTTCAAGATATTCCATTGAATAATTATTCTACTAAAATTTGGTCTTGGAGGGTGTTCTTGAGGTTCTTGGAGCAAGAACTCAAGAAGTTGACGGCCACCAATCGAGTTCAAACCAAGAAGATCAAGAAGGAAAAGAAGGTACTTGTTAAGGGAAAGACCACTCTCCTAAACTAGGTATGTGTCTTGAACTTCCCTTGATCTTGTCTTAAACTTCATGCATATTACTTGTACATAGTAGAATCATGTAGATATCTTGCTTTATTTCATGTACATAGCATAAAGAACCTATAAATAACTTAAAAAACGTTAAATTTATGTTATATAAACCAAATCATATTAAACTTGTTCAAGATTATGTTAAGAACTTCAAGAACATCCAAGAACATGTGAGGATCCAAACAAAGCGTTTATGACACCATGAGTTGTGCATAGTCTTTACGATTTTCTCAAGAACACTTTAAACCAAACTCTTATAACTGTTAACCTAACCATATAAACCAAACCCTTGTGACTAAAACTTGGGATAAGGGGAGTGCCTCTATTCCTTCGAGGATATGTGTGATTCTTCTTCAAAAGCCTTCCCGTTTTTCTTAGTTATGAGTAGGACTGGCATAAATATATGGTATTTTCTTTTTCTTTTCTAAATAAACAACTTGAAAACAAAACTAAACTAATTAGTTCAATTAATGTGTTCTTGACAAAATGAAAGAGATTATGTATACATCATGTTGTGATTAATGCCTTGTTTTAAAGATAAAATTAACTAAAATTAGTTTGTAACCCTAAATAAAAGAACGATGTCGATGATCTTTGGTCATTCACCAAACTACATAGGCAATCTCATATGGGTTCAATTGCCTTTAATAAATAAATAAAAAAAAATTTAAACCTTATATAAATTAACTATGTGAAGACCTGATTCTCATTAATCTGAGATACGTAGGCAACCCACGTGCAGGTTCAGTCACATATCTAAATAATTTAGTCTTAGTTTGTATGCTGGAACTACATGTCGACCTGATTCCTTGTGAAAAAAAGATATGTAGGCCACCTATATAAGGTTCTGTCTCTTAAAAAATAAGAAAAATATTTTCATTTAATATAGCTTGCATATTTATATTCCTGACTCTTATAAACTGCTATTGGGTGTCGCTGACTAGTTCAGTTGTAGTATTTACCTGCTTTACTTATATATCATGTCAAAAAAAAAATTAAAAAAGGAAATTGCTTTGTTTAAGTAAATCAAAGAAAATTACTCAGATATTATATAACAGTAGAATATTCATTTAGCCTAAGATGCCAATTACAAATAGGTGTCTTGGGGTACGTAAACCTTCCCTGTGCATAACTTACCCCCGAACATTAATAATATTTCTAGTACATATACCTTATGATGTCAAAACACGGACCATTTTAAAATAAAAATAAATTTCTAAAATTCCGGTAACCTAACACACCATATAACCCATGCTAGGTGGCAATTCCTTTTAAACATAAAATCTTAGCTCTAGAAGTTTTTCAAAACGGACGCCTAGAAAATCCCTTGAAAAACTATTTTGAAAATGAACGGATTTGGAGAACTTAGAAAGGGAGGAATGGAAACGTGTTTGCTTTTCTTCCCAATTTTTTACTTTTCCGCTATCAAAATTTGTGATGTTTTAGTTAGCTAAGAATATCATGACCTACAAGCTACTTCCAAAGTCATGGTGTGTTCCCGTAAATCAGAAATTGAGAAGGCTAAGGCCTGTTATAAGTCTTAAGGTCAAAGAAGAGATAATCAACAATTCAATGCCTTAATCATTGAGGTTTTCAACGACAGTAACTAGATTTCGAAAATCATTCCAATGTTGAAGTCTTCCAGAAAGATTAGAGTCTGTGTGGATTATCGTGACTTCAACTGGGCGAGTTCGAAAGATGTTTTTTCATTGTCAAACATCCATATCATCACTAACAACACTGCTAGGCGTACTTTATACTCCTTTATCGATAGGTTCTCTGGTTATAACTAGATTCGGATAGATGAGGAAGACCGAGAAAAGACAACCTTCATCACACTATGTGATTCTTCTGCTATAGAGCGATGCATTTCGTCTGAAAAAATGTCGAGGTAATGTACCAAAGAGTAATAACGACCCTCTTACATGACATTAAGTAGAAAGTGATAGAGGTCTATATCGATGATATGATTATCAAGTCTAAAGAGAACGAAAACCACCTCTTCCACCTAAAGACGATGTTTGATTGACTCCGAAAATATTAGCTTAAGCTTAACCTGGAAAAAATACGCCTTTAGGGAAACATTAGGAAAACTATTTGGTTTTATGGTAAATCGCCATAGAATCGAGATTGATGCCACAAAATCCCAAGCCATTATTGAGATGCCGCCACCAAGAAACAAAAAGAATATCTGAGGATTCTTGGGACGAATAAACTTTTTTGCTACATTCATCTTCCAGCTCGCCGCCACCTGCGAACTAATTTTTAAATTTATTCAAAAGAAAGCGGTGGGCGATAAAACGCCGATTGCAAAGTTGCCTTGGAAAATATCAAAGCTTATCTTACTTGTCCGCCTGTCTTGGTACTGCCTTGGGAGGAAGTTCCACTTCTATATTGTTAGTTTTAGACTCCTCTATGGGTACTATCTAAGGCCAACTGGACAAGTTTGGCAAGAAAGAATAAGCTATATACTACCTCAGCAAGTATTTTACAAAGTACGAGAAAAATTTTACTGTTCTTGAGAAAATTTGTTGTGCCTTGGCCTGGTCTGCTCAGAGACTTTGCCATTACATGCTCCCATTGACCACTTACCTAATAGCCAGAAGTGATCATTTGAAGTATATCTTGGAGAAGCCGAACCTGTTAGGAAAAGTTGCAAAGTGGAAAATGCTTTTAATAGAGTTTGATATCATCTACAAGACCAAAAAAAATCATTGAAGGGTCAGGCTATAGAAGATCAACTAGGAAACTGTCCAGTTAAAACAGATCATCAGCCCTTAGAGACGCACTTCCCCGATGACTCAATCTACGCGGTGGAAAAAGAAGAAGAAGATAGGACAATCTGGAAGTGTACTTTGACGGAGATGTAAATAGTCGAGGATCCAGAATCAGATCCATTCTAGTTTCTCCAACCAAACAACACGATCATGTGGTTCCTAAGTTAAAATTCCAAAGCACCAAAAATCGAGCTAAGTATGAGGCGTGTATTTTGGAACTTCAACTAGCCATTAATATGAGGATCATAAAATTGTTGGTCTATGGAGATTCATAACTAATCATTAACCAAGTGACTGATAAGTATGCGACAAATGACCCAACATTACTCGCCTATAAAAATAATCTCTTAAAATTATGCAAGCAGTTCATGATGATCAAATTTGAGAGCATCCCGAGGCTTTGAAACGATTTTGTTGATGCCTTGGCCACCTTGGCATCCATGATCTCCATTACCCATGAAGAAGATGACATGATCCTGATAGTTATCAGCGTACAACGTCAACCAACCCATTATTGTCAACTTGAGGTCGAGCCCAACAAAGACCCGTGGTACAATGACATCAAGAGATTATTGAAAAATAGAGAGTATCTAGAGGGTGAATCTAGTATAGATCGAAAAACCCTCTAGAGGCTGGTTGGCCAGTTCTTCATGATTAGAGAAACTCTATATAATCGATCTCCAGACATGGGATTATTGAGATGTGTTGGGGCAGAGAATGTCATCTAGTTAATAAAGGAAGTCGATGGGAGAATGTGTGGACCCTACATGAGTGGCTTTATGCTTGCGAAGAATATTTTAAGGACCGATCACTTTTGGCTAACAAAGAAAAATGATTGCATCCAATTTGTCCATATATGCCACAAATGACAAATCCATGGTGACCAAATCCATGTCCCTCTTGTATAGCTCCATTGCTCAAAGGCCTATGGCCTTTCTCAATATGGGAGAATCGATGTCACCAAAGAAATCACCCCAAGAAAATTGAGCGGTCATAGTTTTAATCCGGTGGCGATTGATTATTTTATGAAGTGGGTACAGGTAATTGCCTTAACTCGAGCAACCCAAAAAACATTAGTCCAGTTCATCAAAGAAAATATCGTGATAAGGTATGGATTACTGCACGCCCTTATCACCGATAATGCCAAGAATTTAAAAGGCTTGGACATCAAGCAAGTCTATTTCCAAACCGAACTTGTTAGTTCTCGAATATGTTTATTACGTTTTAACACGTTTTTATGTGTTTTGGTGTTTTTGTATAAATCAGGTGTTTGTGGTAAAAATGCATAAAAACAGATTAATAACGATCAAAAGGGATCAAGAACGGTGGTAAAACAAGCATAAGGGCAAAATTCATACCTGCAGCCCACCACTGCGGCGCCCAGACCACCATCGCGGCGGTCAACATGTAGAGAAAGGCAAAATGTTGCTAAAAACCCACCGTTGCGGCAGTGAAAGAACAGAAAAGGCCTCCACACCCACCGCTGCTTCCACCGTTGGGGCGAAGACACTACCGACATGCCCACTGCCGCAGCAGTCACTCTGCACCAGATTTAGATATTATTTAGATATTTTAAGATATTTTTTGTTCACTATTTCTTCTCTCTCTCAGCCATTAGAGCTCCTAGGTAGTTAGTTTAAGGTTGAGAGAATTTTGGGGAGCTCATTCAAATCTGAATGAGAATAACACGTTGCGAAGAAGGAGAAGCGATCTCGAAGCATTTTTAGCGTCAAATCTTTGGATTACGGCTAGTTTCTTTAATTTCTCTCTTTATTTCTTAACTTCAATTTATTATTTGAGCATGTTTAGCTCTTTATTCATTGTATATACGATTTTGGCCGTTAGCTAAACATGGATTGTCTATGCGATTAATAATATTTATGAAAATGTTGTTTGTTTGAGTTTGTGTTTCGTTAATGATTGTTCTTTATAAATTTGATCGTGTTTATTGGTTTGTCATGATATTATGCTTGTTTAGATATAGTGAGAAATCGGGGTTTGACACTAGGGAAAGGTAACCCCGAATTCGGATTAGGGTAAACACAACGTGACAATCCAATAACCCGGGAGGGAGTTGGAAAGTGTGAAATCAACGACGTTGGGTCAAAACTCATGTGATGTAGTGTCGTTAAGACGTTGAGGGAGACTTCTTCGTTGACGCGAAGTCACATATTCACTCATATTACACTTGGGAGAGGTGGTAGGTGAGTTTACGAACCGAGATTGTTGGATAAGTTGAACGCCGTTAACGTAAACTAAATGAGATTAAACGCATTTAAATAAATGGAGTTAATCCCTAGATAATCTTTTCCCTAAAACATCTCAATATAGTATTATAGTTTAATTAGATAAATTAACTTAGTATTAGTATTTATTAATTATAAATCACATTTTTTATTGCCTAGATAAACTTATGTTATGACAATCACAGTACTCGGTAATAATCTCAACCAATCCCTGTTGACACGATACCCTTACTCTCCCAACCTATACTAAAACTTAACACGTACACTTGCGGTAAAAGTGGCATGCGTTAATTAACCGCCACCAAGTTTTTGGCGCCATTGCCGGGGATTGTGTTTTAAATTATTATTGATATTATGAGTAAATGACCCGATTTTACTTTTGGCATTTCTTTTTTGTATAATTTTTGTTTTGTAATTTTGTTTTTATTTCTTTTGTAGGGTACTTGAAGATGTTAGATTGACAACTATTGATGTAATTATTTCAACAAGATTCCGATCCATTTTATTATGCTTGAGATCATTACAATGAGCTGCTACTTTGGTTTCCGAACCATGGTTTCTTGAAGGAATGTCAATTCCTGAATTTCCTCGACGGGCTACAAGACGCAACCAGAAATTAGGTGGAATGAGGAAATGATAGCACCTCTTTCTACGACCTAACCGTAGACGAAGCCATTTGGTCATTGGAGGAACTGACGGCTTATGATTATCAGAATTGGAATCACTCACCAAGTCACCAAAGCTTAGGGGATTGTTCCAACACTACGGCGCCATGGATTGACATTTCGGATCAAGATGATAAGTCTTCCCTTGCCTTAGAAGATTTGTTCGCTATAGTTATGGGGAAAACTCAGAGATTATTGAGGGAGACACATGATTGACTCAACGAGCATGAGGATCGTCTTGATTATATTGAGACGGTATGCACCGACATCGATGCAACTGTAACGTCTGTTCAAACGCAAATCGATTAGCTTATTTGCTTTGTTGAGGCCGAGACAAAGACGGTGGAACTGAGAGGCGAACAAGCCAAATCCGATTGTGAAAGCCACCGGGAGAAACCAGAGACAAGTGGGAGGTACTTGGGTGAGATCGAAAACGATCATGAAGATGCAATACCTCAAGTGTGGATTAGCGATGAAGATTCACATATTTATTGTTGTGAGTTTTCACCGTTTCAATTCCAGTTGGTGACGCCACCCCGAGCCAAGACGATCATATTTTTGAGGATTCGATGTGGCTCACCTATCATACCCCGGTTCCAACTCAGCACATCCAAACAAACCAAGCATACGAGACAGAGCAGAATCGAGTTGAAAGATCAAGCTGAATAAAGTCATATCTCGCCAATTTTTAGGGTGTTTTAAACCAAGACTCGTACGTGGTGTTATTTGATATGTACTATAGGCGAAAGTCGATCTTTAACGAGCACTTCGATATATCAGGCTGACGACCATAAACCAAGCGCTTCTTGGGAGGCAACCCAAGGCAAAAATAAATTAGATCTATCTCAGCCGACTTGATTCGGAGGCGAGATTCTCTCGCCTCCCAGATACGTATTCTAAACCACTGTCTTCATTATAATGCTATATTCTATCATTGGGATCACTGATGGGTTATTTTAGGTATTGCCTGTGTTAAGTCGGTGGTGATGTGTTAGTATGTTTAGTATATGTTTTAGTTGTAGTAAGTTTTATTGTTTTTATCGTGTGTGGATGTTTGTTTAGTATAGTTGTTGTTTTGTGCTGAGTTTTTACTTCATCTGGGCTATTACCCGATGATGAGTCTATCCCTGATTGTTTATTGAGGTCAAGCGAAAGCTCATACATGTGTGTTCTAGGTGCTTAACGTATCGTTTTAGTAAAAGTTATTGTAGATCCTACTTGCACGAACACGTAAACTCAATGTAGAACTATCTACTTGATTTGAAAACGATTATCCATCACCCAAATTCATGATAATAGGGATTCTAGAACTTGATTTAGGGGAAATTCGAGGTGAAATCTTGGGCGAGGTAGTTCAAGAGATATGATTTAGGCAGTCATTTTGTCGCTTGAGCCTTTTAAGCCTACCTTGATATATCATTATCCCTCATTACCTTGTCGAAGCCAAATAGCCGTTTCAATTCTGAACACTTAACTAATACCGTGGCCGATAAAACTTTTTCCAAACCTATATCACTAAACCAAAGGCACAAATTTGAGTGAATCAAGTTAGCAGTTGCCAATGCTACTTGAATTAGTGGTTGGGTTTAGGGTGAGCTATTAATTGGTTCGATATTTGAGTACTTACTTGTTGTTTTAGTTCATATTTCACACACCCCTTAAATTGTACAAATCAAATAAGTTTGGGGGGTATTTTTATATATATAAAAAAAACATATGTAAATATTGTTTTATTTTCTGTTTGATTTGACAAGTGAGTACAACGTTCTTAACGTATGTTCAGGGTTGTTTCCAATTTAACTGTGGGATTTCGAGTATAAGAGTGTCAAGCAATGTGCCTTGGGTAACGTTAAGTTAACGACGTTAATCCGTTTTCTCTTCTAATTTACCCTTGGCCATATTCCTTAACCGAACCAAAACCTATTGATCTTTTTGAACTACCGAGCCTACATTAGTGGAGAATAGAACCCAGCTCAAGCATATTTTTAAGTCATGAATTTTATTGAGGGATAATCCCATCTGATCAACGGATAATTGTATACTTGTGTTTTAAACACACACACTTTGAAAGGATCTAGAATGGCGCTTACTATTATTGAACATTGAAATTCTAGAACACCATATGGTGTGTTTTATGCTTGAACTCGATAGGATCAGGGGCCGATGAGGAAAAATTCGTTTGGCTAGTAGATGATAATCAAAACTTGCACATTATTGTTTTTCGTATTTTTCATTTTTAGTTTTTAATTTTGTTAGTAGTTGTATTTTTTTCGTATTGTGTGGGTGTTTTGCTCAATGACTAGCAAAATTTTAAGTTTGGGGGTATTTGATAAGTGTAATTTACCTATCTATTTCTAAACCAAACTTATTAGTTGTCGAGTATGTTTATTACATTTTAATACATTTTTATGTGTTTTTATATAAATCAGGTATTTGAGGCAAAAATGCATGAAAACGGATCAATAACGATCAAATCGGATTAAGAACGATGGAAGAACAATAGGAAAACAAGCATAAGGATAAAATTCATACCTGCAGCCCACCACCGTGGCATCTAGACCATCGTCGCGGTGGTCAACATACAGAGAAAGGCCAAATGTTGCTGAAAACCCACTGTCGCGGCGGTAAAAGAACATAAAAGGCCTTCACGCCCACCGCTGCGACGAAGACACTGCCGACATGCCCACCGCAGCGGCGGTCATTCTGCACCAGATTTAGATATTATTTAGATATTTTAAGATATTTTTTGTTCCCTGATTCTTCTCCATCTCCGCTCTCTCGGCTATTAGAGCTCCTTAGTAGATAGTTTAAGGTTGAGAGGATTTTGGGGGGCTTATTCAAATCCAAAGGAGAAGAACACATTGCGAAGAAAGAGAAGCGATCTCGAAGCATTTTTAGCGTCAAATCTTCGGATTACGGCTAGTTTCTTTTATTTCTCTTTTCATATCTTAACTTCAGTTTATTGTTTGAGCATGTTTAGTTCGTTATTCATTGTATATACGGTTATGGCCATTAGTTAAACATGGATTGTCTATGAGATTAATAATATTTATGAAAATGTTGTTTGTTTGAGTTTGTGTTTCGTTAATGGTTGTTCTTTATAAATTTGATTATATTTATCGGTTTGTCATGATATTATGCTTATTTAAATATAGTAAGAAATCGAGATTTGACACTTGGGAGAGGTAACCCTGAATTCGAATTAGGGTAAACATAACGCGATGATTCAATAAACCGGGAGGGAGTTAGAAAGTGTGCAATCAATGACGTTGGGTGAAAACTCATGTGACATAGTGTTGTTAAGACGTTGAGGTGGACTTCTTCGTTGACGCGAAGTAACATATTCACTCATCTTACACTCAGAAGATGTGGTGGGTGAGTTAACGAACCGAGATGTCAGATAAGTTGAACGCCGTTAACGTAAACTAAACGAGATCAAACACATTTAAGTAAATGAAGTTAATCCCTAGATAATATTTTTCCTAAAACATCTCAATATAGTATTTTAGTTTAATTAGATAAATTAACTTAGTATTAGTATTTATTAATTATAAATCACATTTTTTGTCGCCTAGATAAAATTAGGTTATGACAATTGTAGTACTCGATAATAATCTCAACCAATCCTTGTGGACACGATACCCTTACCCTCCCAACCTATACTAAAACTTGACCCATACACTTGCGGTAAAAGTGGCGTGCGTTAATTACGTGTCACCAAGCACCAAAACACGACACCATACTGTCCGAAAATGAATGGGGAAATTGAAGTAGCCAGTACAAACATTAAAAAATTCTCCAGAAGTTAATCGATAATTATAATGAGTGGGACGTCATGTTGCCGTATGCCATTATGGCCTACCGAACCTCTATCCGAACCTTGACAGGTGCAACGTCCTACTCTCTAGTCTACAAGATGGAGGCATTAATTTCTGTTGAAGTTGAGATTCCCTCCTTAAGAGTGCTCATGGAGTCCAAGATCGAAGAGACTGAATAGGTACAATAGAGGCTGGATCAACTTTGCCCTATCGATGAAAAACGTTTGATAGCTATCTGCCATGATTAATTTTATATGCAAAAACTTGTTAGGGCCCACAGCAAGAGGGCTCATCCTCAAGCATTCAGAATAGGAGAGCTAGTGTTGAGGAAGATTTTTCAATTTCAAGATGAAGCCAAGGAAAAAAAATTCCCCCAATTGGGAAGGCCCCTTTGTAGTCCACAAATCCTTGAGTGGCGGAACGTTAATTCTCCAAGAGATGGACGACAATGTATTTCACTCTATAAAGAAATATTTTGCCTAAACAAATGAGTTTTTCACTTTTTTGAGCATGGTCGTCTTCCCAAAATAAAAAATCCCATTGAACCACAAGGTGACAAGGGAAAAAAGAGAGAAAATAAGATAAATGCGACACGAACATGGTAAAAACTCAAAAGAGCACCATAAAAAGACTGTAGGGATCATATCAAGATATAAAACCACCGACCTAATGAAACCCCGAAAGGGCTCTGAGGTGTAAAATTGTGGGAGCCGACCTTAGTGAAAACTCAAAAGGGAATTAAGGGCAAAAATAGAAACAAGTATAAAATAAAATGAGGTAGACTAATTTGCTCAGGGCTTTTTTTCATTGGTTCTCTCTAGGCTAATTTTTTTTACTTCTACTATAAATAGTTCTTCATATCGGAACCTGATGGATTTAAATTGAGTTAGAATCTGGAAAAGAAACATTCGACATCGTCCAGAATTGTATTGAAATCATGCTTATCAACAAGAAAACTCATAAGTCTCACAGAACTCATATCTGGAAAGGAAGGTACCTGTTTTAGTAGATGTTAAACATGTTTGTTCATATTTGGCTAAACCAGTTCTGTAAGACATAAGAAAATACAAAGGATGTAGGAGTCTTAGAACCCCAAGCAACGAAATGCCAGGCAGCTGAGGAGAATAAGGGTTCAGCAGGACAAGCTAGGAAAATTTGATTAAAGATACTACAACTTTGTGCCCTACCTATTGAGTTTGAAGAAGTAGATTTCTAAGTTCAAATTAATTGTCTTCAAAATCTTGCACAATAAGTTAAAAAGAGATCACCATTGTTGTCACTCCGAAATTAATTCAAGCATTGTCGATCGGCCCAGTAAAACAAATCTTCATCCTCCCTAGTAATAACTCAAGTAGTTGCCATGAAGAAGAAGGGGAACAGGATCACTCGACAGTGAAAAAATTTTCATTCATTCTAACTTCATATTTTGGAATTGTTATGTTGTCCATTTGCAGGAAATCCCAAAGATGTGGCACATTGACCTTTTTCCATAGACCTAAATATCTTAATAATCAAGGTAATCTTTTACTTCCATGAAACTCGCTCCACCTAATGGGTCCCCCCATTCTGGGGGTTATTTATGATTAGTGTTAAACCCAGCCATGGGCTAGAACGTACGTGTTACTTTATTCTCGTTCGGAACTACATTATTCGCGTTAATCCTTGTTAATTTGCTAAGGTACGTAGGAAACCCAAATGGGTCTAGTTGAAATGGAAAGAAAGAGAGGTATCAGCTTCACGACATTCTCCCAGCCCTATAACAGGATGAATATCTAGAATAGTCCTTTGTCATTCCTGAGGAAAATCTTTTGGCTTTCCTTGCATTCAAACAATGGGGTATGCTTGAGCAAGTCCTACGCTTGACCTGATCTTTGGCAACATGCCAATGTACGTAGGAAACTAGTTAAGGTTTGGTCATCCATAAAGTAGCCTCAACCATAGGCTGGGGCACATTTTATGCTATTTTTAATCCCTTACTCTCCCCAGCTAAAGGCTAGGGAATGTTTTATACTTCTCCTCCCTCATTCTATCCCTAACCATAGGCTGGAGCACATTATGCGGTGTCTGCAGGAAGATAGTTCGATTTATGTCATTAATGTTTCTCAAAACTCCTCCACTAAAGCGATCCTCAAAATGATAATTGTTCATCATGAGATCAATATAGTGAATCCCTAAAAAATCCATCCACTAAAGTGATACTCTAAGCGATAATTATTCATCATGAAATTGATATAGTGAGTCCCTAAAAAATCCTTCACTAAAGAAATCCTCTAAACGATAATTGTTCGTCATGAGATCGATATAGTAAGTCCCTCAAAATCCCTCCACTAAAGCGATCCTCTAAACGCTAATTGTTCATCATGAGATCGATATAGTGAACCCCTAAAAACTCCATCCACTAAAGTGATCATCTAAGAGATAGTTGTTCATCATGAGATTGATTTAGTGAGTCCCTAAAAAATCCGTCCACTAAAGCGATCCTCTAAACGATAATTATTCGTCATGAGATCAATATAGTGAATCCAAAAAATATCCCTCCCCTAAACCGATCCTCTAAGTGATAATTGTTTGTCATGAGATTGATATAATGTCCCTGAAAGTCCCTCCACTAAAGCAATCCTCTAAATGGTAATTGTTTGTTATGAGATCGATATAGTGAGTCCCTCAAAATCCTTCTATTAAAGTGATCCTCTAAATGATAATTGTTCATCATGAGATCGATGTAGTAAGTCCCTCAAAATCCCTCCACTAAAGCGATGCTCTAAACAATAATTGTTTGTCGTGAGATCGATATAGTAAATCCCTCAAAATCTTGCCACTAAAGCGATCCACTAAGCGATAATTGTTCGTCATGGGACCAATATCCTTCTAAATGAACATTGTTCATCATGAGAAAATATGTCTGCCTTGAAAATGGCAGTCCTCAAACTATGCTTGACCTGGCCCTCGGCATTGTTCTAAGGTATGTAGGCAACCCATAAGGGTTCAACCGCATATTCGCTCCAAATTTCGAAGATTGTAACCAACAGGTCCATTCCCAAGTAAATTTTTCTTTAAAGGATTCATTCTAGTGGTGACACAAAATGATGTGTGTCTCCTATATTTTTCATTATGAGTAACCTCGCATAACAAAGAGAGATAGCTATAGACACCCCATTTTGTCCCACTTATTTAAGTTTTCAAAAGTAATAGGTCTAAAGTGTAAATTCAGATAAAATTTAAACTCATGTTTAAAGGGAATAAATTTCCACCTTAGATTACATTGGATACTACAAAAATCCGAAGAAACACACACACACAAAAAAAAAAAAAAAAAAACACATAAAATTGTCAGATTGACTTTATTCTATATAAGTAAAAGTTTCGGATCAATCTCGAAATTTATAAAGTTAATGAGGATTAAAATGACATTACTAAAGGTTGATTATTCATGAAATCACTTTTAATATGAATAAAAATTAGTTACTGCCCTTTAACATAAGGAAATTTCACCAATTACTCTTATTTCCCGTTTTGACCCTTGAAACTTTTACGATCACCGATTTCGTCTTTTTGATACCAAAATTACTTCTTTATTTTTTTCATTTAAAGTAATAATCATTAAGAAATGAATCCAAAAGCCTTGATTAAGCCAAAGAAAATACCATGAGCAATCTAGGTACCCAAAATTAATGCTAAAGACATAGTTCAAAACCAACCAAACCGAATGTCATCATGACAAGCATTCAAGACCCATCACATCAAGGCCTAATAAAGTATTAAATGTATCATTAATGAGAATCTAATGAGGATATATTTTCAAGATATTTATACAAAATTAATTTAAGCGGTTTCTATCGCATCATACAATAAATGACTCATTAAGAATTTAATGCCTGAATCAATCCTTAAAGACTTCATTCAATGGATGGATATATTTTTATTAAAATATATTAAGAAAACTTAGTTACTTCAAAAGTAACTAAATAGTTACAGAACTAACCGGATCAATTCCCATCTTATCAGGGCATTAAATACCCATTAAATCAAGCATTAAATGCATGAATGACATGTATATACTACATTCATTAAATTCATTAAATGCAAATAGATATTTTCAAGAAAGGTAACTAGATTACTTTAAGTAACAAGTACTTAGAAAACAAACCGAACCAGCTAACATCATATCAAGCATTTAATAATCCATGTGCCAAAATAATAGCCAATGACGAGCAACGATGAGCAATCATAAGAAATCATTGCCTAGATATTTTAAAGATTGTGTAATCATTACAAAATCTAAGGATTACCTAGAGAATCTAGGTAAATCTTCAATATTTGGCTCTAACCATAAAAGTGAGAGATATCAAAGGGTCATACCTAGACAAAACACACCCTGAGAAAGAGGCTGGGTAGGATTTCACATTCCCTAATTCGCAGGCTCCCCATGCCTATAAATAGCAGCATGTTTTTCATTTGGAACACGACTTTATCACAAACCTTTTCTCTCTAGTCTCGAATTTTTCTCTTGGGTCTAGGGATTTCTTAAGCTTTCTACTTCAAAAATACTCTCAAATCTTGTCAAAAAGGCTTCAAAAATGTGTTCTTGAGATTTTTAGAACATGATCTCTAGACGTTGTTGAGGAACGATCAAGAAAAATCGAGAAAATCGAAGAAGGAAAAACACTTAGGAAAATACGACTCCCCTAAGTTAGGTAAGTCATCCTAACACTCTCTTTGATTTCATTTAAATAATGTTATATTGCTTGTACATAACGTATTTGGTTAGTTCTTAGATGCATAGATTAAGTACGTAGTATAGATATCAAAGAACATATCAAAAACATTAAGTTTATATCGAGAACATCAAGTTCATATCAAGAACATGTCAAGAACGTCAAGAACACCATGATTTGTGCATATCATCTTTGATTCTATCAAGAACACATGAAATCGAATTTTAATCAACTCAAAACAAACTTCTAACAAATGACTACTAACTATTAACTACTAACAAACTTACATTTACTTTATTGCGATAGCCTAGATCACAGCCTGGCCCTTGTCTCAGGCTTGTGGACTAACACCCTTATATATATAAGTCTAGATCACAGTTTGACCTATGTCTCAAGATTGTGGATTGGTACCGTATATATTATTCTATTGAGACCCTTGTGGCTAAAAGTTAGAATAGAGGAAGGACCTCTATTCCTTTGGGGATAAGTGTGCACCTTCTTTAGAAACGTTTATGTCTTCTTAGTTATGAGTAGGACTGGCACCTATATGATATATTTTCTTTCTTTTGAACTTATAACATAAACCTTAACACTAAACGTGCCTAAGCAAGTACGTTCGGTTGGAGTCTTCTTAACAAAATCAAAATTTTATATCCACTTACCATCGGTGCCATTTATGTTCTTATCTCATAAAAAATAAGAAAATAAATGTCATCTTGAGATAAACTATGTATTAACCTAATGCTCAACTATTTGAGATACTTAGACAACCCACACACGGGTTTGGTTACTTGTTTAAACAAAAATCATCTTGAAAGGATGAACTACGTATTGACCTGATTCTCAGCTATTTGAGATACGTAGGCAACCCACACATAGGTTCTGTCATTTGTGTAAACAAAAATTATCTTGAAAGGATGAACTACATTTTGACCTAATTCCCAAGAAAACTGGGGTAGGTAACCGACCTTTACAGGTTCTGTCGTCATTAAAAATAAAAATAAAAATATTTTTACTTAATCTATTTTATCTGTTGTTGCTTCAAATAAATTGAGTTTACTTGCATAAAAATATAGAAAAAGACAAAAAAAAAACATTGAAAATGAGAATTATTGTGTTAAACAAAACCAAAGGAAATTACTTTGATTTGTTGAAATGTGAAAATCTATTTAGACTTAGGTATCATCTTCGAAAGGTTGTCTTAGGGTGCCTAACACCTTTCCCAAACTTAACTGACCCCCGAATTTAAAAGAAATCTTTGCTAAAGACAATTTATTTTCAAGTAAAAAACTTGGGCCATTTCAAAATAAAAATGCTTTACCAAAATTTCAATGACCTAGCACACCATTTAACTCCATACTAAGTGGCGACTTCATTTTTCACATAAATCCCAACCCAAAAAATATTTTCAAAACCGGCTCCTAGAAAAGCCCCTGAAACTTAATTTTCTAAAATGAAAAGATTTTTGAGGATTTTGAGAGGGATGAATTAAACCTTGTTGTGCTCTTCTTCATGTTCTCTACTTCTTTTACTACCAGAATCCGGGGTGCATCAAGTGACGTCAACCTCGGGTTCGTCCATTGACATATGGCTTCCTCCCAAAGCATTCACCTTGGCGTCATGAAAACTAAGGTCGAGATCAAAAAATTGGGTCTTCACAGCATCTCGGTAAAATTTGTATTCAACGTTTGAATTTTAGTTTGTAGTCCTTCGATTAGCTTCCAAGTTTTTTTATTTTCACGAGAAAAGTTCTCAATCTTTAACTGAATTGTGCAGTCCAGTTCTTCAACCTTGCACGTAAGATCGGGCAATTTGGACTCTAATTTGGTATTTCTTAGCTTTTCATTTGCAATGGTCGTGTTTAAGCCATTTTTCTTTTGTTGGACTTGTGAGCACGGTTTGGTAGATGCCCTATCTTTTGTTCCCAACTTAGCCTTTAGACTTGTGATTTCAAAGGAGAGTCGTTCATTATCCTCTGTCAGTGCTGAGGTCATTCTCAGCTTTTTCTAGGGACAATCTCTCCAAGGTCTGTTCAATTTTCAGAGCCTTTTTTGGGTTCTAAAGGTCCTCCTCCAGCTTACTTGATTCACTGAGTTGAAATACTAGATGTAAATTCAGTTGTGGTACCATCCAAGCTACTAGCTAGAATAAAGATAATATCAATACCCTACAAACATATATCCAAAGAATGAGGTAAACGATCATGGTAAAAAAATAACCTATAATAAATATTTGGGAACACACTTAAATGTTGGCACAAATGCCAGCCTTGAATAGTCGTGCTCAGGTATGAGATCCAATTTTGGCTCGACCTCTATCCTATGACTTTCCCATCAAAGTATGAACAATATCATCAAATTTCTATTGAGCTTCTAGCACAGACGAACTTTTCTCAATGTCTGACACATCTACTTCTGGGAAGACATGTGCCCACTAGGTGAATTGACTTAATTACCACGAGCAGTTGCTAGGGCAGGAGTTGTGGGAATCATGAGAGGAATTGGGGTACTAGATGAACGAGTGACGTGTTCAAAACCTCAGATTTCATTAGGAGAGCGGGGGGGCGAGCTTTGTGTATAAGAACGAAAATAACCCCACATCGACGTCTATGGCTAAAAGGTTTGTCATTATTAGAATTGGATGGGATAGGCTGAATTGGGTTCGCAGAGGTAGCCAAACCATACTGAGGAACAGGTTGGGAAGGTAAACATTGGCGGTAGATCCTAATGTTTCCTAAGCGCAAATGACAGAAGTCTATTCCTCTTATCTTGAGACATTTTTCTCATAGTGAAGTGGGTGTAAGTCAACTTCTTATGGGACAGAACTGAAGGATTTAGGACTGCAACGCCCTGGCTTTCGGGCTAGGGAGAATGCTTTTACAAACTTTTTCACTTGATCACAATGCAAATTTATCAATACCTCAATAGAAAGGTAAGCCTACGATAAATTCAGAGAGGATTGGCACATAAAATTGCCCAGTAGACCTCATAAATTTCATAAAAAAGACTCCCATAATAATGGCAAGGTAAGAATGACTTCATTGGCTCGGGAAATGAAAATAACACCCATAATTTGATGGAATCCATTAGGCATCAATTGAGCAAGAGAAATTTCTAATTGTTTAAATAGGTCTCGAAGTATAGAGAAAAAGAAAGACGGAGACCATACTTCAATATCCACACATAGAAGCAAATTTTATTTGCCCTAGGAGTACAAGGACGTTCATTACATTTTGAAACTCTATTGGAGACAAACTTAGGGATTTCATACTGTTTCCTAAGTTCTATGGTTTCAACTTTCTTGATAAAAGAAAGATTGTAGTCACCCTAACTTAAAGGAGCACTAGAAAAAAGTAAGGCACTAGAAAAAGATGAGGCACCAAAATAGCTAAGATTATCAGATTTGCATTCAAAAGTTGAACCAAGTACAGGAATACTACATGATAGTACAGATTCCATGAAAGCATGACATAGATTAATCAAGGAATAAGAAGATAAAAAGGAACAAAGATTTGGAAAAAGGCAATGCAACAACATAACATAGAAGATAAAAGACCAAAGGAACTTACTGAATGGAGAGCGTTGCGATCGAAGGATGGTGACTCTGCTTTTTTTTCCTTGAATAATACTCAAGTCCGGGATGTAAATGATAGGGATAAGAACCCCGTCAGTTTTCCTATCCATTTAAACATTCCTCTAACAAGACTGGGCCGAGATAATAGGCTTGGTGAAAACATGAGTATTGGTGGTTAAAGAATGATCCACCATTTGTAGAGAAATAGTAGTGGGCTTCACTTCTCCAAGCCCTAACTTCCAAAAAAAGAATGAAGGCATAAGATTCATACTAGCTTCAAGGTGGCACAGTTCCTTCTCAAAATGAGAACTCCCAATAGTGCATGGGATGGTAAAGCTTCCGGGAACCTTTAGTTTTTGCGGTAATTTATGTTGAAGAATTGCACTACATTTTTCCGTGAGCTTGACGGTTTCATATTCCTCTAACTTTTTCTTCTTGGCCATGATGTCCTTCAAAAATTTCTCATAATTGGGAATTTGTTCTAATGTATCCGTGAAAGGAATATTGATGTGAATTTTCTTGAAAATCTCTAGAAACTTAGCAAATTGGTTATCCAACTTCTTCTTCTGAAACCGTTGTGGGTACGGTAATGGGGGAGTGATCATCGAAGGGTTGTCCGGGAACGAGATAGAACCTAGAGTTGCCTAAGGAACTTCCTTTTGCTTCTTATCCATACTGACCTCTTTTTCACAACTAGTTTTCTCCTTGAATTTGTCCTCCTGTGGCTTTGTTGCTTCAACTTCCTTCCTACTTCTCAAAGTGATAGCTTTGCAATCTCTTGGGTTAGTTTCCATATCAATTGATAACTTTCCCAAAGGTTGCCCCTTTATGGAATTGGCAAGCTGACCAATTTGCATCTCGATGGACTTTACGGTCTCATTGGTATTAGTGCAGGTTATCTCAATATTGTCAAGACGAGTCTCATGTTTATTGAGATGATTATGAGTTTCTCTCATGATATCTTGAGTTTCCCTCATGAATGCATTGAGCATGTCTTAAAATGGTGACTTATTCTTGTCCCCCTATTGTTGTTGCAAAGGACGAATTGGTTGTTGTAGAGGAAAATCTTGTGGTTTCGAAGGATACCCGGGAGCAGCACGTAGGGAAATATGGGTATTTGCATAAGAAAAATTTTCATGGTTTCGAATCTCAGGATGATAATGAGTTGGGATGTTATTAGCTAGATTAAAGGTATATACCCGGTTGTTGATGAAATGGCATTCCTCAAATTCATTATCATTTCTCAGTTGGGAAACATTAGCTATATTCTCCATCTTTCTATTTGATTAGGCATCCTTGGGGGTGAAGGCTGCAAGTTGTTTTGTGAGCTTCGAAACTTGGGCCGATAAGGTAGCTAGATGATCAACCTCATGAATACCAGCTACCTTTAGTCCCATATTGCGCTCATTGTGCCATTGAAAATTATTGGCCGCTATCTTCTCCAATAACACTTTGAACTTCCTCAAGAGTTTTAGATAACAGAGAGCCCCCAGATGCTACATCCACAATTGTTCTAGTTTGTCCATCCAACCCATTGTATAAGAGTTTGGTTTGAAACCAATCTTGATATCCATGTTGGGGGCATCTTCTCAATAAGTCTTTTGAACCACTCCTATGCCTCAAAGAGTAGCTCATAATTCTTTTAGCGAAATTGAGTGATTTTGCCTCTCAATTATGAAGTCTTCGATGGGGGAATGAACTTAGTATGGAACTTTTGGGCTAATTCATTGATAGGTGTGATCTACCTGCGTATTTTCAAACCGAATTAAGTTGGTTTTCTAGCATTTATATAGTATTTTATTATGTTTTAATTAGTTTTTATCTTTTGTATTAAATCAGGTGTGGGGGGGCAAAAAGATAAGAAACTGGAGCAAAAATAATGAGATCGAAACTGAAGGCGAGTTGAAGTTACGGTGGATAAATAAGCAAGGAGGCAAAAATATGAAGGAAGCCTACCGCCTAGGCGTCCAGACCTCCGCCTAGGCAATGAAGATGCTAAGAATGACAAAAGGCTACTGACAGACCACTGCCTAGGCGGGAAATTCCTCTGCCTAGGCGGAAACCCCAACAGAAACATTTCCAAGTCCACCTCCTACTTCTTCGCCTAGGCGATCACAAAACCTGCAAAGCCGGTACAAGTTTTGTAACTTCAAGTCTATTTTGGACTATTATGAAATCCTATTTTGGAAATACTCAAAACATGGAAGTTGTAGATCTTTTTCTTAGCTTTCCATAGGTTTTTGAATCACCTCAATCAGAGCTCGGACAAAGACGTTATAGCCACAACAAGAAAGAATGTCACCACTGCGGCGGTCAAACTGCAGAAACTTTGTAACAACTCTATATATCCACCATCGCGGCAGTCTCCCTGTACCTGTACAGTGTTTTTAGATATTTTAGGATATTTTTGGCCCTATATCCTTCCCTCATTTCTTCCCTTCGAAGAAGGGGGCCTTTATTAGGTTAGATAGAATAGAGAAAGGGTTTTGGAGAGTGCTCATTCATTCCAAAAGAGGAAGATGAAGGAGGAGTAATCGGATGACGGTTTTAGCGCTAAATCTTCGGATATGGGCTAAGTTTTTCTGCTTCTCTCTTTGTTTTCTTCATTTTTGTAGATTATTGAGCATGTTTAGTTCGGTTTTTGTTGTTTATATGGTTAGGGCCACAAGCTAAACATATATTGTAATGGGGATTAACATTTTATTTATGAAAATGTGATTTTGGTTAAGTTTATGTTTCATTCTTGGTTGTTCTTCATATGTTGATTGTGTGTGTCTTATTGTTTGTTTATCTTGCTTAGATTAACATTTAGAGAATAAGGGGTTTAACACTCGAAAGAGGTAACCCCGGATTCGAACTAGTATAAAAGAATGCCACAATCCTATAATCCGGTCGGGGTTTGGATTGTGGACAATCGATGATGTTGGAGCGAGACTCACGTGACCTAGAGTCATTAAGATGTTGAGGGGGACTTCGGCGTTGACGCGAAGTCACGTATTCCCTCGTCGTACACTCGAGAGAGGTAACGGGGGAGTTTTAGAACAGAGATTGTTGATAGGGTAAAGACAACGCGATGATCCAATAACCCGAGAGGGAGTTGGATTGTGTGCAATCAATGACGTTCGGACGAGACTCACACGGCCTAGGGTCGTTAAGACATTGAGGGGGACTTCTTCATTGACACGAAGTTGCGTATTCCCCCGTCTTGCACTCGGGAGAGGTGGCGGAGGAGTTTATGAACTGAGATTGTCAAATAAGTCGAACGCTATTAACGTTGACTAAAACGAAACCAAACGTATCTAAGTAAATAAAGTTAATCCCCTAGACAATCTACTCCCCAAAACTATCTCAATATTAGTATTAGTTAATTTAGTTAGTATTTTAGTATTATTATTAATTAAATACCATTTTTTATCGCCTAGATAAAGTTAGGTTATGATAATCACAGTACTCGATAGTAATGACACCAATCCCTGTGGATACGATACCCGACCTGAAAAGGTCCACTATACTAAAACTTAATCCGTACGCTTGCGGTGAACGTGCCAACGCTTATTTAGTGGCCACCATTCATTCCCCCATCGAAGACTTAAAATTGAGAGGCGAAATCGCTCGGTCTTCATGCGTATCCTCCAAACGATATCCTCCAAGACTCCATTAATCTTCATGGTGTCGCATATCTCCAAAAATGTTGCCAAATGGATTTTGGGATCTTCATGTAGATTCTCTCCATATTAGTTTTGCTAAACTATGTTGATCAGGGCGGGCTTCAACTTAAAATTATTAGCGTGAATTGGTTGATTTCGAATCCCCGAGTAATTATCATTCACAATGGGTCCAAAATAATCCTGAATAACTCGTTGCTATTGTTTTGGTAGTGCTTGAGGTACCGGTGGTTATTGTGGTGAATGGTCATTATCATCGTCGGCCATTTTCTGAGCTTGGTCTCTCCCTTATCTCCTTAGTCTCCTTAGTTTGCATTTAATTTCTGGATCAAGATGAAGAATTTCCAAGCAATGACTTCGTGGAATACACTGTCAATCACCACAACCAAATGAAATGATCAAACTAAAAATAATTAAAAAAATGTCTAAATTAAGATTGATGAGTTACTTGGCATTAATATCAACTTAATGTGTAACTTTGAATCCCCGGCAACGACGCCAAAATTTGTTTCTAAAATTATAGATTATGTATACTCGCAATTGTACAAGGTCAAACAAGTAATAAAGTGATCCGACGATCAAGTATCGTCCTCTAGGATTGCAGTTAGAAAAAGCTAAGCACCACTATTAGAATAACTCAATTTTATCTAGACTATCAACTATTTGAATGGTATCCAAAATAATAAAACAAATCAAATTAAAAGAATTGACAAAATCTCAATGTGAATAAATTATCCAAGGATTAACTTTGTTCACTCGTAAATTTGCTTGACTAATTCTAGTTTATGCTAATAGTTATTAACCTATTTAATAATCAAGGGCACTTGTGCTCTCTTGCTACCTCTCCCGATTGTCATGTGAGAGAAAAATATAAATATTTCAAAACTAATATTTCTATCAAGTATTTAGGTGAGAACATTCGTTACGCCTCTTACCTTATAGATTACCCAAACTTTAATAATCTCCCAATCTATTAAAACTTACAGTGTGTTTAACCTCTAAGTCCGAACCCGAAATTACCTCTCCCAAATGTCAAATCCCAAGTTCTTAAATCAACCAAAATATAATATGAGAGCATATGTTAGAAGCATTAATAAAGCAAACACAATTAAATTAAAATTTATAACCATTAGCAAAACATTAAATTAATCAAACATAGTACAAGTGAAATACATTAATCCCTAGACGAAGGAAGTTTAGCTATGCATAATCATTCTTAGATCCACCATAACACATGAGAAATATATGTTCAATTTTCAAAACCAACATAAAACAAACCATGATCTAAAATAAGAGATGAATGGAGGAGAGAGGAAATCCAAATCTGGTTCGTAAAGTAGTTCCGCTCTTCAAATTTGCAATCTCTGTCCCGATCTAACTCCTCTCCGATTCTCTTCATTTTTCTACAAAAACTCAGCAAAATATCCTTCAGGATGTTTCAGATCCGTACATTGGCGTTGCAATCCCATCAGTCTCATTGCAGCGCCGCTTCCAAAGCAATTAGGGTCAGAAAGGTTGGCGCTACAACACCAAATTGCTCCCTTTGCAGTGTCAAATTGCGTTAGTTCCCCACTGCAGCGTCGATTTGGGGTATTGATCCCCACTGCAGCGCCGATCATTCTGCACTGCAATGCCATTTTGCGATGAAGGTTCCCGTTGCAGCGCCGAGCTGTTGCTTGTTCCTTGTTTGCTTGATTTTTCTCTTTTCCTGAATTCCTACACAATAATTGAATAACATAAAAAAACTAACAATAAAAACACTAATGTTCACTTAAAACCAACACTTCACTATGAAAATGTAATGATCAAAAATCAATTTATCAGCTAGCCCTACAGTGAAAATAAATAAATTAAAATTATTTAAATTACTATTTTAACCTTTGAATTACTAATACACATACCTTAATTTTTCTTTTGTTGTTATATTTTTCTCCCCCTTCCTTCTTCCTCCCTACAACTTCGTCTCCGATGAACAACCACCAACGGAATGTGTCGGATTTTGTATCTCCCCTCTCTCTTTGTCTCTCTATCACTACAAGAAGAAGTTGTATTAAAGACAAAATCTAGTAGCGGAAATAAAATTCCTCGCAAAAGAGTAGTATTGGCGAGAAAATTTAATTTTCATGCTAAAGCTTTGTTACTTTTGCCACTAAATACAAAATTCATCACTAAATTACTTAAAAGTATATTCCTGCAATTTGTTTGGCAACAAATAAAAAACTATTAACGAAAAATAATTTTGTAGTTAAAAACTTAAAAATATATAGAAAGAAAATAATCGTTAAAATATATACATGTATAAAATAAAAGAAAGATATGAAGAACGCTCATCAGTCCCTGGTATACAGTTATATTGCGTTTCTCCTCTACTCTCGCATCACGTCTTGTTCGCGACCCTATATCTGACTTAATTCATCGTCACTTCTGCTTTTCCATTTGTCATTTCTCTCTCTCTCTCTCTCATAATGCCCTAGAAAAGCCCTCTAACACTCGTTGTCTTTTCTACTTAGTCGCTATCCAAGGCATTGTTGATCTGTTCTCTATTCTCGTCATTGAATCGACTGCATTTTCTCCTCAATTCATCTTTTCAGCCTAGTTGCTTCCTGATCTTCTCCACATGTTTCTGTGTGTGTGTATTAGAGGCTGCTAAGAAATGGTATGAACACAGATATTAATTGAGAGAGTTAGGAATCAGATGATAGCCTAGTGGTAGGTCTACCACCTCCCCACGTAGGTGGTGTGGGGTTGGAACCCTACCAGGTGCGTGTGTAAAAAAAAATTAAAAGATTCGATATTTTTTAATTCTTCCGAATTTTATTCAATTGCAATTCATATATTTGCTGAAGCGATTTCAATCCTGATTTACGAATGATTTATGATTGGATTCATGTACGTTTTGAGAATTCATCAAGAAAATTGGGGAAAATATAATTCATAATTATAGAAATTTCAGTCAATAAATTGAAATATTGAACTTTTTTTTTTTTTTTTTTTGCATAATTGTAATTTATTTTTTCAATTAACATGACCCTCCTTGCTTCTTTTGGTATTATCTTGTAGAGAGAACTGATGATTTAGAGGATTGCATAAGGTTTATCATATATTTGAACTAATTGGCTTATTTATTTTGCTTGTAAAGGGGAAAGAAGTCATGTACAGACACCATAACCATCTCCATCTACTGTTGTCCGGAGCTGGGTTGTAAAATTCGAAACCTATAAATATTTTTCTATCGGTGTGTATGGTATATATTATGCTCTTTGAATTTACCGAATATCTTCATTTAATATGCGGATGATGATGTTTCTTGATTCTATTTGAGTATTCATTGATAAATATACTTTGTATCTTGTTCTATATAATCAGGATTATGCAAGGTTCTTTGTGATAAAACCATCGCAAGGGTTCCTTATTTTGGTGAGTGATACTTCTGTAGGGTGGTATTGAGCCTCTCTCAACTCTCAAAGTTAACTCATGAGGTGATGTTTTCTCTCACACTTATAACTTAATCACCAGCCCTTTCCACATCCGATATGGGATAAACACAATAATCTTCCTCTCACACGTCGGGCCTTTGGTCAAGTAACATTCGACCAATCTTTCTCTTTGTTGCCATGGACTAGAGTTGTTGTAACGTGAGCTCTCATATTAGTGTAGGGTAATCTTATACCTCTCTTAATCTCAAAAGTTAGTTCATGAGGTGAAGTTTTTCTCATACTTATAACCTGACCACCAGTACATTCCACATCCGATGCGGGATAAACCCAACACTTCTACACCTTTGTCCTTTGGTATGTGTCTCTAGCTCTCTTCCCTCTATTTCTATTCGCTATAGAATTTGAATATGCCATAGACTAACGTGGTATTTGTTTGACAACTTTGTTTTAGGAATTTTTTCAATTATTGAATGTACTTATCTGCTTTTTCCTTTTTCTACTATTGAGCTATTTAGATTTTTTTATCTTTAGGATTTAGATAATCTTGCACTTATATAATGAAGTTGTTAGATTTGTTACATAAAATCTTATATGATTTTGACAATAATTTAAACAAATATTAAAAATATCAATAGAATATAAATAATAAACTTCCCCATAAATATAAATTATAAAATAATTAAGAAAAAGTAACTGGTCTGTGAGTTTAAAGAAGCACGAATGATCGTTGACCTAAAGTAATGATTACCTCCCTATGTGAAGGTTCTGACAGCAATGTCTACACCAAAATACAATCGTTGCTCACAAGCACATCCTCTTAGGGTTCACATCTGCCGGAAGACTAATGAGCCTTCTTTATCGAGTTTCCCTTAAATATATTATATAGAGATATACTACTAAGAGGAAGAACGCATCCGCTACTTTTTTCTATCTTTCAAATAGTAGCCAACTCTCTTTATATAGTGTAAAAAAATTGTAGGAGTTACAAGAATAATAATAAACACAATAATTGACAATAAACACAAAAATAAAAACTAAAAATTAATATTAATAATAATTGTCAAATAAAAATTGAAAATTTAATAAATTAAAATGGAGGTTTTGAAATGTTTAATTAATGTTTTTAAAAAAAACCTGTAAGATTATAACAATCCCCCACAAATTTCGAAACCGTTATTCCACATATATAGAAAATATGGGCAATTTTATATTATGCAATAGGTGAAAGTGTCTTCAAGACTTGAACCTCACTTAGTGTTAACAGTCTTCCCTTTGAAGAATCATAGTGAACTATGTCTTAAACTAGACCCTTTAAGTTGAAGTTCAACTGTTATACACACAACATCAATATTTAGACATGGTTTGCAGGTTAGTGCTATTAATAGCCATGTACTTTGATCTTGATTCTCATGAAAGTTATTAGGGAACAACCTTATTCTCATAGTCGCGACATCACGGCAACTCTCACTTAGGTGAATCCTCCAAAGGTATATGTGACTTATACCCTATAGGAGTTTTCTTGTCTTGGTTTCATTTAAGGTTAAAACCCTTCCTTAACATCACACTTCATCAGCACTATTGCCATAGGGATGAGTAGAAAAATATCTCTTGAGAACATCCTTCTAAGATTAGGTGTTGACCAATAAGTCACGCAGTATATATTATTTCTACCCATGGAACCTCCTTCATGGGGTTCCCAATCACAGAGGTTGGGTTACTTCCCCAGGTGACTTCCTTGTAGGTTTAGACCCATTCCCCTTTACAAATCACGGACTATATTCCTAGATAGACCTTTGGTCAAATGATCAGCAATATTATTTTCTGATGTCACAAAATTTTGTGAGATCATATCTCTGTTCAATATACTCTTAACAGACTTGTATCTTAGTTGTATATGTCTATTCATTTTCTTATTTGTATGAACTTGTTTGACTAAGTCAATAACAACTCTATTATCACAACGAATGGATATAATAGGAATAGGTTTACCAACTAAATGTAGATCTAAAAGTAAGTTTTTAATTAATTCTACGTTCAAACATATGGTATCAAGTGTTACAAGTTCTGCTTTTATTGTACTCCTTGAAATAATAGTTTGTTTCTTAGAGCCCCAAGATATACCAACTCTTCTTAATAAAAATACAAACCCAGTGGTGGATTTCACATCTAGACTGTCAGAATTCCAATTTGCATCACTAAAACCTTCAACTACACTAGGATAACCTTTGTAGCATAAGGTGAAATCTAAAGTTCTTCTAAGATACTTACAAATTCTTTCCAATTCTATCCAATGTTTCTTACTAGGGTTGTGAGTATATCTACTCAATCTTCCAACAACATAAGAAATGTCGAGTCTAGACTTATTAGATAGATATAAAAGTGATCCGATCATCTAGGAATACTTCAATTGAGATATTGGTTGACCTTCGTTCTTTTTCAGATGTACACTAGAATCATAAGGTGTGCTAATAGGTTTTACATCAAAATACTCAAACTTCTTCAACATTTTCTCTACGATATTTGATTGATCAAGGGTTATACCGATAGAGGTTTTCTCTAATTTCATTCCAAAAATCATATACGCTTCTCCCAATCATTCATGTCAAAATTCTTAGATAAGTATAGCTTAACAGTCTCTACAATCTTGAGATTAGTTCCAAAAATAAATATATCATATACATAAAGACATAAAATAACACTACCCTCACTATTTTCTTTGTAATATAGACATTTGTCATGACCATTAATTTTGAAGCCATATTATAAAATCACTTTCTCAAGTTTTTCAGACCATTTCTTAGGGGCTTGCTTGAGAACATATAAATATTTTACTAGCTTACAAAACTTATGTTCTTGACCCTTAACAATAAAGCCCTCAGGTTCATCCATATAAATTCCTCTTCTAAATCCCCCTATAGAAAATTAGTCTTTATATCCATTTGATGAATCACTAGGTTATGAATGGAAGTTAAAGCTATAAGGATCCTAACAGTTGTAATACTAGTCACAGTAGAATAAGTATCAAAATAGTCAATCAATTTCTTTTTGTGTGAATCCTTTTACTACCAATCTAGCCTTCTACTTATCTACGTTTCCATCAGGTTTTAACTTCTTCTTAAAAATCCACTTATAACCTATAGTTTTGTTTCCTAGAGGCAAATCTACTAATTTCCAATTATTATTTTGAAATGATTGATTCAATCTTACTATTTATGGCATTTTTCCAAAAAGATGCATCTATTGAAGATAACGCTTCCTTGAAAATTTTCGGGATCTTCTTTTACTAAGTAAGTATAGAAATCTTCCCCAAAATTCTTTTCAATTCTATGTCTCTTACTTCGTCTTGCTTCTACAGAAAAATCTAATTTTGTTAAGGCAAGAAGACTATTGCTAGCAGAAGGTATGCCATGAGTTAGTGTGGAATCCATGTTTGCTAACTGGTTAGGAATTCTAGTTTTATAAGGAAATATATCTTCAAAGAAAGTTGAATCTCTTGATTCAACTATCGAATTTATGGACATACCACTATTGAGATTCTATAACTAAAAATCTATTTGTACTATTGTCTTGTGCATAACCTAAGAAAATAATGTCTATTGTCTTATGTCCTATTTTCTTTCTTTTTGGTTCAAGTATAGTTAATTTTGCTAAACACCTCCACACTTCTAAGATTCTCAAATTTGACTTTCTATTTTCCCAAATTTCATACATGGTCTTTTCATTATCTTTTGTCGTAATACGATTTAATATGAAACATGCAGTAAGTATAGCGTCTTCCCATAAATTTTTGGATAATCCCGAACTTATCAACATTTTTTTGACCATATCTATCAAAGTTCTATTTTTTATTTTTGCAATTCCATTTGATTGAAGTGAATATGGTGGAGTAAGTTCATGTATGAAACCACACTCTTCACAAAAAGTCTTAAGATCTCCCAAAGTATACTCACCCCCTCTATCAGACCTAAGTTTCTTAATCTTCTGATCAAGCTGATTTTCTACTCTATTTTAATATGTTATATAAACTTATTGAACACCTCATCTTTAGTCTTCAAAAGACAAATATAACAAAACCTCAAACAATCATCAATGAACGTTAGAAAATATTTATTCCCAGCTCTAGTCAGTGGTCTATTCCTATTAACACTTCTGATAGGCTTTCCTGGTTGTTTTGCTTGAACACATACCTCACATTTGTGTTTATACTCCATATAAGATTTAGGAATAAGATCAAGATCCATCAATCTCTTAACCTTTTTCAAACTTATATGACCTAATTTGTTATGCCATATATTAGAAATCTCAACATTCAAAACTTGAAATAAACCTTCAAATACATAACCTTTCGCAACAAAAATATCATTCTTGGTTATTACAATCTTATTGGACTCCATAACAATTTTATAACCTTTTTTGACTAAGGTTGCAAACTAATTAAATTTTTGTTCACTTCGGGAACATGTCATACTCTGGTTAGACGTAAAGTCTTTCCAAATGTCATCTTCAAATCAATATCTCCTATACCACATACTTATGCGAGAACAACATTTCCTAGAGTTATATTTCCTCAACTTGATTTCTGACAAGTTTAGAGAATACCATAATCAAAACAAACATGTATATTAGCTCCATAATCTAACCACCAATCTTTATTTTCACAAGTAAAATTGATTCTAGAAATCTCATACCTAAAGGAAGGTTCGCCAAGGTTTTCATGATCTACAACCATATTGAGTTGAGCTCTTGGACCACGCTGATTATTATTTTGATTGAGTTGAGGCTTGTAAGGCTCAGTCTTCTTATAGAAGCAATCTCTTTCCTTGTGGTTGACCCGACCGCAAACAAAACAATGCATTTTCTCTTTCTCTAAGCCTTTCGATCTATCAATAGGATTAAGGTGGTTTGTTCGTTGACTTGAGCGATTAAAGGATCTATTAAACTTAAAATTGTTACGCCTCAGACAAGAATTGTTCTTATTGTTGAAATTTTGAGCTTTGTTATTCTTGTCATTTTCTACCAAGTTGATATGAGGAGGCCGCTCATGTTGATGTTTAGAAGTTGAGAAATGATGTTTTCCCTCAACTTTGATAGAGTTGACGGTTGGAGATAGAGTCAATTCACCTTGCCTATGCCTAAGAGTTTTAGCAAAGTCATACCAAGAAGATGCTAATTTATCGATAAGGCATGAAATCTTAAAGTCTTCACTAAGAACAATATCATTCTTTTTCACTCCTCTTAAATATTCTTTAAACGTGCGAATTTGGTATCCTATTGACTCGTTGTCTGACATTTTATAATTATTGAATGTAGAGATATCAAATCTCTTAATTCCAACATCATCAATACCATACTCAACTTCTAAAATAATATATAATTTATAATATTTATAAATTGCATAAATATAAACTTCTCCAAAAATATAAATTATAAAATAAGTAAGGAAAAGTAATTGGCATGTGAGTTCACAGAGGCACGATTGATCATTGACCTAAAGTAACGATTACTTCCCTACGTGAAGGTTCTGACGGCAATAGCTACTCCAAGATATAACCGTTGTTCACAAGTATGCCCTCTCAGTGTTCATGTCCACCGGAAGACTAATGAACCTTCTTTATCGAATTGACCTTAAATATATTATACAGAGATATACTATTAAGAGGAAGAACTCTTAGGTCATGTTTGATAAAAAAAAAAAAAAAAACATTTAAAACTGAATAAATTAAGTACTTAATTAATTAAGTGTGTTTTGATAAATGTAATAAAAATTACTTAATTAATTAAGTTAGCTTAAAAAACAAGTGAAATATTAAGTTAAAAATTCAGCAAAACCCCTCTTACTTATTTTTTTGGGCAGAAAGCGCTCAACACTTTTCAATTTAAAAAAAATATATGTTTGGACGATTTTGCCCTTAGGGATTGAGGGTTCTTCATTGTTTCATTTTGTTCGAAGATAGGTTAGAGGAGACAGGCAGAGGGGCGGCGGTGCGATCTGAGATTGCGAACCTTTGTTACCACACAGACATGAAGAACGGATCACTCCGAGATTAATCGAGAAGCCGATTCGATTTGGTGGTTCGAAGAGAAGCGATTTGATTCGATTTCCACCTTCGAATTTCAGAGATTGATTCGATTTGGTGAGGTGAAATGATTTCGGTGATTGAACCACCTGATGAAAGTCGACGACGCCGATCAGTCTCGTCTGCTGCAACAAACGGTCTACTACCACCGGCAAAGCAACTGGTCTTTCTCTGTTTCGTGGGGATATTCCGTTCATTTGTACGAGAAAGTCATTTTCAGGAGCATTCTTAGGATACCCCTGGAGACGTTTAAGCCGTGGATCAGCGCGCAGATGCCGTACTACATGTTTAACACGCGGCCGTTCTTCGGTGACTCCTACGATACCCCGCATGTTTTTTTCTTTGATTCCATCGGGAGAAATTGGAAGGACAAGATTGTTATGAGGTATGTCTGATCGTCGGATCGAGGATTGCCGCCTTGCTCGTCTACCGGGTACCAGTATTTTTTTTTGGAAACACAAGGAAGTGCGTTTCAAGTTTTTTTTTTTTTGGAAAAATTATATATATATATATATATATATATATATATATATATATATATATATATATATATATATATATATATATATATTTGTTATGGAATTGCCACACTTTTTGTTGTTCAAATTTTTTAATTTATTTTAATCAGATAAAATTAAAGATTTTGGATGAAAAATTAGTTATGCTCAACCTATAGTCTTTGAATGCGGATATTTTTATTATTTTATTAAATTTAAAATGGTTTCGTCTAAAATTGGTGTTCTAAAGCATTTTTCCGCAGGAGCATATGTTCATCCTATGTGTAAGCACATCGATATTTACATATATGAATCCTTTCGTTCTTGATTTAGCTACTAAGATCTTCTTTCCATGGATGAATTTGAGATGAAATTGTAAGTTAGTTGTTTGTATATGTTTCCGAATATGTTCAACGATTCAACTGAGTTAATTGGATGTGAAATATTTTTGAAGTTCCAATTCATCATCAATTTTATGTTCCTAAGCATTCTGTTGTAATTCTTCGCTTAAAATTTCACTTTTACAGATGAATTTTACTGAAATCCATGTCAGATCTATCTGTTGAATTGATTTGCATACTAAAACAAGGTTTGCGGTATATCTTTGTTGGCAAGCTATGTAGAACATATAATTCTTTGTTTTTGTTTTTTTGTTCTTATAAATTGAGAAAACAATTCCAGATTCTGTTATTACCAAACGCAATTTTATTCCTAGAAGTAAATAAAATTCTCATCTCATCTCATCCCATTGCAAGTAGGATGGAAAAAGTGGAAATACTAACCAAACACCACCTTAATTTTTAGGACCTACCTTATCCATCCTAAAAATAGATAGGTGTAAACCAAAAATATAGCCGAGAACACCCCTATCTAAGATTTGCTGAGAATTTTTTTTCGTTATGTCTGAGATTGTGAGAAATTTGATTGCTTTCGATGAGGTGCTATTTCTTCTTCATCTTCTTCCGATTGATCTATGTTATGTGTAACTTCATAGATCTGAATCGGTTCTTATTCATGTTTTGAACCATTAGATCCGTGTTATGTGTAACATCATAGAATTTGATCTCCGTTTCTAATATTCAGTTTTTGTTCTGAATCATGTGATCTAATTGTTTTTAAAACATTAATTCAATTTTATTCTGAACCTTAGGATTTGATATTTGAATCTCGATTTAGCATGTAATTTTGTTTTAATTTTGTTTTCCATCTAAGGATCTGTATGTTTTTCAGACAGTGATTCATATGTTTTCTGATCTTAGAATCTGTTTGTTTCTAACAAAAATTTCTTTGCATTGTCGATGGATGTTTTCATTTGATTTTGATTTTAAGAAACTGTTTTAACAATTTTATAGAAATTAAACATGTTTAATTTATCAATGATAACAAAATTAATAGAATTTTATGGTTGTTTAATTTTATAGAAATGATTTTTATTTTTTATTTTTTTTTATTTTTTTTATTTAAGGGTAATTTCTGTAAATTAAACAATTTTCAACAATTCAAATTTTGCACTTATTAAACAAATAAAAAAAAGTCGACACTTAAATTTTCAGCACAATTTATCAAACAACCTTCTTAAATTTTCAGCACTTAAAATTTAAGCACTTAAAAATTAAGTCGTTATCAAACAAGCCCTTAGTGTTGCCTGTCCATTAAGACCACTAGGGAAAAATGAAAGTGAATTTGGTTATACGATTAAGTAGTTATGCCGAAAATTTGAGTTTTTAACACTTAAAGAAGTAAAGATTATTGGTTGGGTTCCCAAAAATGCCAAGTAGGGTTCGATTGCCATGAAATTTGAGAGTTGGCATTGCCCTATCAAAACTTTTAGGAATAAACGGAAGTGAAATATTTGGATATATGGTTTAAGAGCCAGGAGAAAAAAATATTTTTTTTAACACTTAAAGGAGTAAAAGTTGCTTGACCCAAAATAAAATAAAATAAATAAATTGGGCTGGGTGTCCCAAAAAGCCAAATGGATTCCAATTTTTGTGAAATTTGAGGGTTTGCGTCACTCCTATCCATTAAGGCTTTTAGGAAGAAAATGAAGTAAATTTTGATAACTGGTTTTGAATGTGTACGAAAAAATGATTTTTAACACTTAAAAAATTAAAAATGAGTTGGGTGTTCAAAATAGCCAAATGGGATTCCATTGGCGTGAAACAATAGGGTTACCATTACCCCCAGCTATTAAAACTTGTGGGAATATTCAAAAGTGAATTTGGATAAGTAGTTTGAACTCTTAAAGAAGTAAAAATTGGATTGGGCATCCAAAATGGTCAAACAAATTCTGATTGGTGAGAAACTCGAGGACTAGCATTGCCCCATTAATGAAGACTTGTAGAAAGAAATGGAAATGAATTTGGATAATCGTTTTAGCAGTTATGAGAAAAATAGATTTTTCACACTTAAGGAATTAAAAATGGGTTGTATGTCCAACATGGCTAAACAGGGTGCAATTGTTGCAAAACTCGAGTGTTAGTATCATCCCAGCCATTAAGGCTTGTAGAAAGAATGTAAGTAAATTTTGATAAGCAGTTTATGATTTTTATGAAAAAATTGAAATTTAAACACTTGAAGAATTAAAATCTTAGTGTTCAAATTCTACTTTTTTCAATAAATCATAAACTACTTATTCATATTCACTTTCTTTTCGTGATACAAGACTTAGTGATTGGGGCGCAGCTAACCCTTGCGTTTCGTGTCAATTGGATCTTGTTTTGTCCATTTTGGAGACACAATCAATTTTTAATTCTTTTAATGTTAAAAATCTATTTTTTCGCATAACTCCTAAACCTCTTATCCAAATTCACTTTCTTTCTTCCAATAAGTCTTAATGGTTGGAGTTGTACTCATCCTCATGTTTAGCACAAAACAGATCCCGTTTGGCAATTTTCGACACCCAACCCATTTTTAACTTTATTAATTGTTTAAATTCTATATTTCCGTATAAATTCTAAATTCCAAATTTACTTCCGTTTCGACTTGTCTCATTTGCTTTTACACTTAAAAATAGTAAGCAGTGAGGAGTTAAAGAAACTAAATATAAGCTCCTTATAGAAGATATATGAAGATAGATTGAGGAGATCCTAAGCAATGAGGAGCATTCTCATTCAACAAAGGCTAGAGCTTCCAATTTAATTTTTCTATTAAATGTGTGCTTCTTCTTCTTGAAAAAAAAAAAAAAAAAAAAAAAAAGAATTGATGTAAGTAAATAATAACGTTTCCTTCCCTTCTCTTGAAGATAATTTCATCCGTCAAATGCAAAAAGTCTCCGTAAAACATTTTCATGATTACATAATATTTAGATTTTAATCTTGTCCGTCAAAGCTCAAAATCGATCTTACGACCATTTACTTTTTATATAGATTTTTTATTAACATTTTCTCTTTTTGTTCCCGAATTTAAAAAATAAATGGAATTTAATGGAATCGAGAAATAAGATACAAAGAAAAAATCAAATGATTTATTTTTATACATAATCACATTTTTTTTTTACAGAGTACAAACAACAATCCAAATATTACAATCATGAGATGCATTAGTCTGCAATTGGGGGAAATCCAAGTTTGCGGAATTAGCATCTTATTTTTATTTAGAAAAAAAAAAAAAAAAAAAAAAAGCAAAAGGCACACTTTCAACGCACTTTCAGTTAATTTGTTCCCCTCATTATTGCATTAACCTATGAACACAAGATCGTTTTGTACCATCCAATGGCATGCTTCAACTTTGCCTGGGGATGATTTAAGAAGTCGAAATGCCCAATGATTCTTCGGCCATTCAGATGTATCCATATGGCAAATCACAACAACCTTATGCAAAGATATTGTTGTATTGAGACTACTTAGATCTACATTATAAACTCGAGTTGCTGGAAATAAATGGCAAAAGTAGGTAAAAAAAGGAAGAAAATTCTCATGGCACGATACGATCTTTTCCGTATTAAATCTTGTGATGTTGGCTATCATAAATTCCTTTCCTAAGGCGTTCCTACTCTCGGATGACATCACAAATAATCGTTTCTTAGCCAAAGCAACCTTTGAGAACTCAATCATGCCTTCTAGTGATGTTGGACAACTCTTAATCTCCCCATGTAATGCCCTTGAGTTGCAATAAGACAACGTTTGTTCAATTTTATGTTTTGTTGGGCCGAAACTAAAGGATCGGGGAAATACTCTTTTGAGGTCATTCACATTCATGGAGATTTTTGATGCAATGTCAAAGGGAAGAAATGCACGCGGAGGATACCGATTTGTGAGATTTGAGATAATTATTTTGTTTCTGCGTTGGAGTTTCGATAGCCTAAAGAAGGCGTGTTCATCCCCATGCTCAAATGGGATGGGTAACGCTATCCGGTATTCGAACCACCCATCTGATTCACAGGGATCGGAATTGATTTCTGAGCCACAAGCCAAATCCGCAAGTGAGCAAAAATTAGTGTTTGACAAGTTATATTTGTTAGACACCAAAGTAGAAAAATATGCACTCTCTGCAAGAGAAACGTGATAATTTGGATAGAAGAGCTTGAGGCATTTCATTGTGCACATTTTGTGACCAAAAGTTGAGTTGTTTATGTGCTACGCTTGTAGGGACGTATGTGTATTTAGACAAAGTGGAAGATAAAGCAAAATAATTTGAGAATGAGAAGACGAAGAGAATTACAAAACCAACTGAAACGCCCATGTTGTCTCTTGAAGGCGAAAGCGCAATAATTATCGGAAGAAAGATGTCTAGAGAACAACAAACTGTGTTTTCTATTTATAATGAAAAATGTTTTTTACTAAGGTTCTTTCTAAATTTTATAGTGAATTTCAAGTATTTTATAATTTTAACTAAGTGGACAATTCCGCCAAACTCAAGAATCATTATCTCCCCGTTGATTCAATTCTTCTTCTTTTTTTTCATTTTTTTAATCCCTAAATTTCTATTCCGCCTCTCAATTATTCCAACATGGATTTCAAGTATTTTATAGTTTTCATTCTTTTTTCATTTTTTCAATTCAATTCACACATTCTCTTTCAATATTCCGCCTCTCAATTATTCCAACATGATATCAGGAGTCAATATTTTCTAGCGTTGTCTCTAATAAAACTCCACAATTCCAAAGCAATTTTTTTCCGCCTCTGCCCTTTTCTTACTATTATAGTTTTGTGATATATTGATATTAGAACAGAGTTAAAGTTATGCCAACATTTTATTAAGATTGTGTTTGATAACCACTTAAATTTTAAGTGTCGAAAGTTTAAATACTGAATTTTAACTGCTGAAATTATTAAAGGTTAAATATATTAAATATTCAACTTTCTAATCCTTTAAACAAAAAAAAAATATTATTTTTGTAAAATTTTACAGTATTTGTGTAAAATGTTAGTTGTCACAATTAGATATTTTATGGTATTAAGCAATAAATGCTAAAAAAATTAAGTGAATCACACATCATTTAAAATTTTGAACAATTTTTTAAGTGATTATTTAATTTTGTTATCAGATGCATTTAGTTTGATATATATTTAATGAATTCAATTTTAAGTATTTAATTGCGTTATTAAAGAGGGATAAGATTCTTTCTAACTTTTACGGTGGATTTTAAGTATTTTATAATTTTAACTAAGTAGATAATTCCGCCATACTCAAGAATCATTATTTTGCCGATGATTTCAATGTTTTTTTTCCCCACGAAATGCATTGACTTTTACTTTTTAAATTACATTTCTTATAAAGTCAATGAATCGGAAATAGACCTCACAAAATGGGGACTAAAGTTAATTAAAAAAAATGGTAATATTATCTTTTAAACAAAGAGTAGCGATGCTTTTAATTGGAGTCATTCATAAATGAAAACGATAAATGCAGTTTGAAATTTTTACAAATACTTTTAGGTGGCGTTTGGTAACCGTTTCTGTTTCAATTCCAGCAGTGGGATGGGAATGGGATGAGAATTTTGTTTTCTTTTTGGGAGTAGAATTGCGTTTGGTAACGATATTTTTTTTTTTGTTTTGGGAAGGGAATTGTGTTTGGTAACGATTTTATCCTAAAATCTTTTTTTTTTTTTTTTTTTTTCTCTTTTCAGTTTTGGCCGGCCGGCGGTGGCGCCGTCGCCGGCCGGCCGGCAACAGCCGGCGGTGGCGCCGTCGCCGGCCGGCCGGCAACGGCCGGCGACGGTTCTCCGGCGTCGGAGACGGCGGTGCCCCCGCCGGCGATGACCGGACGGCGGTGGAGACGTCGCCGGCGACTGCCGGAAGTGGCCGGAAAAATTCCAGCCGGACGGTGACCGGCGACGGTCGCCGGAAGGTGGCCGGCGGCGGCGGCGGACGGTGGCCGGTGGTGGTCGGCCGGTAGGTGAATAGTGATCATGAGTTTTGGGAATGAAATGGGAATAATGAGAAACAACTTTTTTTTGTTTTTCATTTCTTAAGAAAAAAGTGGGCACAATTCTCAAATGGGAATGAAATGAAAACGGAAACAAAAATTACCAAACGCTATTCCCAAACAAAATTCCCAAAAATCTGGGAATGGAATGGGATGGAAATGGTTACCAAACGGGGCCTTATTAATTAACCATAATATCGGCTACTTATGACATACATCACTAAGTGCTATCATTTACAGATAATAAAGCAGTTTTAGGCACTTATCATTAAATTTGATACCATAATACTTATCTATATAATAAAATAAACTTATAAATTTCCGTTATTCTTTATCTCTCACGCCATCCAGATTAATTTTCCTTTATATTTAGAATTTATATTAAAAATAGGTTAATATAAATCAGGCAAGACAAGAAATAATAGGTTAGCAATAATAAGTTTTCTTTGCTTTTTTATTTTTTTTTTCTCTTATAGCTTCTTTTTTGCTAGGTTTTTTTGTTTGGTCGCCGCCCACTGTCGAGCCTCTCTCATCTCCTCTTTTCCGTCTTCTCTCCAACCCCTGCTCCACCGCCATCGTCGACCCTCAGTCTCTCTCTCTCTCTCTCTCTCTAGAAACCATCAGTCTATGAAAACCCCCTCTTTCTTCACAATTTCCTTTTATATCTGGTCTCAATACCAATCTCTGAGTATCTTGCCTCCTAGGGTTAAGTAAGATATTCAAGAGGAATGGAGCCGTAGACGTGAGGGATAAGTTCACCATATGGGTGACCACATGTTTGGTCTTCTCTCTTTTCGCTGTCGAGTGAGCTATTGTCTGAGTTTATCGTTGCTTTGAGATTTCCTTTCTAACGTATGATTTCTTTTACTCTATTTTCACTAAAATCATTGCTTTGTTTCTTCAATTGATCTATTCCCGTGTAATAACAGTTCTTGATATTCAATTGTTCTTCACGTCTGTTTTGTATGCTGCAAAATGATCCGATCCAACTTCACTAGATGGTGTGTATTCTAATTTCTAAAATTGTTCCTCTTTCTCAATCTATTCATATACTGCATGATGGGTTGGTGGCTCCATTTCTTGACCAGCCACCATCTTTTATTAAAAAAAAATAATAATAATAAGTATGATGCCATCTTTTCTTGACAATTGTTTGGCAACCAATGTTGAAAAGTTTGCCTCAAGTAGACTTATTTGAAAAGGAGAAGGAAGAAAATATGCATTTCTTCTCCTCTCACTACCTATAAATAGGCAATTAGTTCAACCTTAAAATTGATCTCTCAAAGTAGAAGAAACCTCTCAATTAGAAGAGATTATCCATCCACCAAACTTGAGAGAAGAGCCACAAAACTGAGAGAGATTTTGCACAAATGTCTTAAGTTGTTTAAGGCCTTATTTTGTATTCTTTATTTGTTTTTCATCATCAAATAAAGAAAATCCATAGTTTCTCTCTGGATGTATACTATGAAACACAAGTATCAAGTCTTGAAGTTCTTCTTATCTTGGAAGAAAATGGTAGAACATCAAACCGGAAAGAAGATCAAGGTGTTGAGATCGGGCATCGGTGCCGAATACACGTACGATCCATTCTATTCTTTGTGCAAACAAGAAGGAATAGTGAGATATTTTTTGTGAAAAATATTCCACAACAAAATGGTGTAGCAGAATGTATGACTTGGACTTGACTTGAAAAAGTAAAGTGCATGCTATCCAATTCCGGTTTGAGCAAGAGTTTTTGGGTAGAAGCTGTTACTTATACATGTCATCTTATTAATCGTCTGTCTTCTGCTGCAATTAGTGAAAAAAAACTCATATCGCAGTATGGTCAGGATCACCTGCGTCATATTATAATTATGTACGTGTTTTCGGTTGCTCGGCGTTCTTTTACGTGACTGAAGATAGCAAACTTGACCCAAAGACGAAGAAGGCCATATTTCTGGGCTTCAGCAAGGGTTCAGATTATGGTGCCCTGCATTGAAGAAAATCATCTCAAGCAGGGATGTTACTTTCAACGAAAGTAAATTTGTGAAGAAGAAAGTGTCCGATGAAGAGAATAAAAACGGCAGTCTGGTGCAACAAGTAGAGATTCAAAGTTCAGCAGATTCTCTTTTAGAAGACACTTCTTCAGATGATGAAAATGATGGGGATGCGGAAGAGAAAATTGAGGTAGAGCCTTCACCTCAAAGGCCTATACAAATTGAAGAATCAATAGCAGCTAGCAAACCAAAAAGAACAATTTGGAGACCAGCCAAATTTGCGGATATGGTTGCTTATGCCCTACCAATTACCAATGAAGATATTCCAACCGCCTACAAAGAAACTATGCAAAATTTTGAAAGTGTGGAATGGAATAAGGCCCTGAATAAATAATTGAATCCTCTTCATAAGAATATAAATTGAGAACTTGTAGAGTTTCCAAGATGAAAAAAGGCAATTGAGTGTAAATGGGTATATGCAAAGAATGAAGACTCTCATGGGAAAGACAATGTGTTCAAGGCAAGATTGGTTGCACAGGGGTATGCTCAAAAGGAAGGGATTGACTACAATAAAGTCTTATCACCGGTAGTGAGGCATTCCTCTATTTGAATTTTACTAGCTTTAATTGCACAATTTGACTTGGAGTTGGCATCGATTGATGTGAAAACTACTTTTCTACATGGACATTTGGATGAGGAAATTTATAAATCACAACCTGATGGTTTCAAAGTTGCTGGCAAATATTAAATGGTGTACAAGTTGCATGGGTTCCTGTATGGTTTGAAGCAATCTCCATGACAGTGGTATTTGAGATTCGACAAATTTATGAAGATACATAACTTTACGTGAAGTCAATACAATCAGTGTGTGTACTTTCGTAAATTTAAAGATGGTACCTTTATTTATTTTCTCTTATATGTTAATGATATGTTGATCGCATGTAAGAGTTCGGTGAAGATTGAAAAGTTGAAAACCCAACTTCTGAAATAATTCGAAATTAAGGATCTTGGTGAAGTAAAGAAATTTTTGGGTATGAAAATTACTCATGATAGAGCGGCTAGGACTGTATGGCTAACACAAAGACAATAATTGAAAAATGTACTAAAACGATTTGATATGGATGAAAATACCGAACCGGTTAGTACACTTTCGACTCCTCACTTTAAGTTAAGTGCGGAACTGTCACTGAGTACAAATGAAGAAATGATATATATGGCTCAAGTACCATATGCAAGTTTAATTGGAAGCCTCATGTACACAATGGTATGCACGAGACCTAATATTCAAGATGTTAGTATGGTTAGCAAGTCTATACATGATCCAGGAAAAAAACATTGGGAAGCAATAAAATGGGTTTTAAGGTATATCAAAGGTACTGAAGATGTGAGTTTGAAATTTGTGAGGAAAAAAAAAAAAATTCTCATTGGATATGTTGATATGGACTACGCTGGAGATTTGGATAAACGACAATCTACTACTGGGTATTTATTTACCATGGCTAGTGGTCCAATTAGTTGGAGGTCTACTTTGCAGTTAACTATAGTGTTGCCTACCATAGAGGCTAAATACATGGATGCTGGAGAAGCAAAAAGGAAGTCATTTAGATTCATTGATTGATTTCGAACTTGGGTCTTCTTCAGAAACAGGTGGAGATATATTATGACAGTCAAAGTGTAATACATATAGCGAAGAACCAAGTTCATCATGCTCAGACTGAGCATATTGATGTTTGATTCCAATTTGTTTGAGAAATTGTGGATACATGTGTTATTTTTCTTACGAAAATTGGGACAGCCGACAACCCTGCAAATATGTTAATGAAAGTCATTGGAAACTCCAAGTTTTAGCATTGCCTATACTTGGCAAATATTGTTCATACATAGTATTATTTTGGAGAAACAACTATTGGGGCTATTGAATATGTAGTATGAGAATCATACTAAGTTGGAGATGATGGTGATATTTGAAAATCTCGCCAAGGTGGAGATTGATGGGTTGGTGGCTCCATTTTCTTGACCAGACACCATCTTTGATTAAAAGAAAAATAAGGCATGTTGCCATCTTTTCTTGACAATTGTTTGGCAGCCAATGTTGAAAGGTTTTCCTCAAGCAGCCTTATTTGAAAAGAAGGAAGAAGAAAATTTGCATTTCTTCTCCTCTCACTGCCTATAAATAGGCAATTGGTTCAGCCTTAAAATGGATCTCTAAAATTAGAAGAAACCTCTCAATTAGAAGAGACTACCCATCCACCAAACTTGAGACACTACAAGAAAATTGACTTTCGGCTACAAATTAATTCGTAGGTAAAATTTAACATTTCTTAGCAAAAAAATTTTGGTAACGAATATTTGTCGTAGCTAGGTTCATAGTGGTAGATCCGTGGCAGAAGATATTTGACAACAAAATGTACATTTTCGTAGAAAAAATGTTAATCTTTCTCTACGATGATTGGGGCATTTGTTTTCAAGACAAATGTCAATTTTGTAGCTAAAAGAACATCTTTTGCAACAAAAATGGTCACCTATTGACCGCAACGAATGTAACATTTTGTAGCAAAATAACCTAGTTCGCTACAACAAATAATCTATTGCAAAATTATCTATTTTTCTACAAAATATTATTCGTAAAGAAAAATAATGAATTTGCGCAACAAATATCTATTTTGTAGAGAATATAAAATTACTAAAAACGAGAATTCATATTATGAACCGTAGCAAATTAACAAACTAATTTTGCTACAAACATGATGGTTTATAGTCAAAGTTAAACCATCCCTCTCAACGATAAAAGAAATTTGTTGCCAAAAAATTGCATATTTTTAAAATCAAATTGTCAAATACAATTTTACCAATTGAAACAATTCAACAAAAATAATTGATTAAAGGATAAAGATTCTAAACACAATTCAAAAATTCATAGAATATTAAAAAAGAAAAAAACAAATAAAGCTAAAATTTCTAGTTGTGTGCTAAATTTGTGTAAAACGATCATTATTCGTCACCAATCCGTCATCTACAAGAAAAACAATGACACCAAATTTAAAATGTAAATATGTTAACTGAATATAATAACACATAAAAACTCATTATATGAAGGGAAAAAAATCGAGGAATGGAATTACAAGATATTTAAATGTACATAAACCCACATGATGAAGCCCTCACAGATTCACAAATTCAAACCAGCAGAAAAGACTCACCATGGGATATTCCTCCTAGGAAAAAAAAAATGCATTAAACTGCTAAAAACTATAAAATCTGGTCAGGCTATTTATGTAAACTTCAATTAGGAGATAGAGCAAAGTCAATTTAGCCTAGCATTATTATTAGGGTCAATGTTCATGAATTATTCAACATCTTATGGGTGACTCCACCAAAGTAGCAACCACAGCTCCAGCAGAACAGGGAGCTCAAATATAATAGAAGAAGGGAAAAAAAAATAAGGAAAACAGATTAAATCTATCTGCAGCTTAAAACAGCAGCCTAAAAAGTTGGAAACAGAATAGAAATTGGGAAAAAAATATAACATGAGAGTAGAAAAATGAAAAAAAAAAAAAAAGCTAACTTAACTGAATTACCTCAATTGCATCAGTGGCTTTGGTTAGGCTGCTGTTTCGAGCTACTGATGGATTACCTCAATTGTATCAGTTAAGTTAGCAGCTTCAAGGGAGTATACAAGGATCCCATTATAACTGCCAAAAAAAAAAAAAATACATTCATATATAAAAAAAATTATCATAAGTTTTTTAACATAATAACAAAATAGATCATCCTTTCTATTCTCGTTTTGGGCAAGCATTTTATTCTTTTTGACCAAGTATTTGAAGTAATCAAAGAGACGCATATTTAACAAATGAAGTACTTTTTCAGCAACCAAATACAATCAAAAGATTGTAGGAAATGCATATATAAAGAGCAAACCAGGCACAAAATTAAACTTTAAGTAAATCATAACTAATAATTAATAGCTCAAATTTCAGCAGTTTGTTTATTGAAACACCTGCTAAAAAAGTTGACCTTGTTGTCATGAAAATAGAACAGAAATTGAGCGCATAAAGAGGGAACAAGCAGAAACCAGAAAATGAAATAGAGAACATAACAGTAACTTCACCTTCGCGTCGAATACATGGACGAATCAATCACTTTGAATGCAGTATTTTCACATAACCATAATCGGTCATGGCCGAACGTTAAAATACGTAGCAAAAGTCAAGTATGCACCAACCAAGGAAACATATATTTTGAACCAAATCGACGAGAAAAAGGTCAAGAATGTACAGACAGCAGTAATGGCGATAACAAAAGTAAAGTTTATAAGGCACTTCACCGTGGACAGGCTGCTCTGTTTAGTTCCCTCGTGAGGCAAATGGCCTTGTGAATTAAAATCAGACAACAATTGATCCTTGAGACAGAATGTATTCATTAACCAAGAAGCAGTCTGGTCTTTAGACAAAGGGATGTCATTTAGCCTAATACGCCGAACATTAACGTGGACTTCTGATAGGTCAACGCCAAAAGCATTGTCCAAGAAAGTTGGGCAACGGTGCTTGTACCCAATTGTGATGTCATAAACTGTAGTGAGAACAAAGAAAGCTAAGAGTGCATTTGATAAAACAAAAGATTTAATCAATGAGAATTGGTAAATAGTGAAATTTAATTGTCAAATTTATTAAATGTTTAATTGATTAAGTAATTATTGAAAAAAAAAAAAATCTATAGATAAAGAGTTGGTATGTGTTGGATTTACATTAGTTAGCATTTAACTTACTCATTTTTGAAATTTGTATATGTTCCCAGAAAGTTTTTCTGAATTCTGCAAGCAATACAGAAACATATTTGTTGTTCCGGTACTTATGCTTTTGTTCCCAGCTTTATAGGAATATATTAACTGATGGGAAATTACATATAACATGTGGAACTACAAAATAGCCCATGGTTAAAAAGAAATTTCTTAAGAACACCTACAGCAGAGGGTAGAGTACAATTTTATAGACAAACAGACAACAATATGAGAACTCTAGAGTAATGATGTTAAAAAATGAAGGGAAAAAAAAAAAAGACATATGACTTGAAACTCTGATAATTGATCAACATATTCTTGAGCAAGAATGTCCAACCATATGGAGAACTATTGGTCGATCTTGATGAATATGGGACCTAATCTCAAAATATTTTCCTTTAACCACTTGGCAAGGATCCTCTGCCTTTGAACTTTCTTATGCTTTGTCATTCCACCAGCATATATATGCTTCACATGATAAATATATATACAGAGGGGGTATTCACCAACTAATGGATTGATTGATAATTACATAATTAGTAGTTGAGGATTATATTGAAGTATTGAGGCCACTGATCTTTAAACAAAGATGTAACTAATTTCTGCCTGGTTTCTTCCTGTTGCAAACAAAGATAGCGAATAAGAAAGAACAAGTACTCAAGAGAATCCAATTATTTCAATCTCAAATCTCATAATTGGAGACCAAGCACAACATAATTTAATAGAAACACAAGATGTCATTGATTTGTTACTCCTCTTGTTCAGGATCTTAAAATAGAGCAACTTTACTATAAAAGAGAACACAGAATGTGTAGAGCAACCCAGATATAATTCACGTTTAGCCTCTTTTAACAAGTTAGAAAATGATCCAAAATCTCCTTCATTTATTTTATCGGTTTTGTCATAAGCATTTTCCGTTAAATTTCCCTTTCTAACATCTCTAGCAATTCATCATCATCATCATCCTCTTCAAGGCGAATCTCCTTATCATTAGTGTTCGTAGCTTGGAAACATAAATCAATGGAAGCTTTTTCCCCATGTAATATCCATTCCTTGTAAGTTCTTGCTATCCCTTGAATACATAAATCATCCTCAACGGCAGCCAATGATTTGAAGTGCGTGTTGAGACAATTTCGACAAGGACAACATATCAAACCGTCCATGTTAACACTATTTTTTGCAAAATTAATAAAACTTTTTACGCCATCCATATACTCTTTGTAGTATATATCATTCAAATTCATCCAGCTTTTATCCATGCCTAGAAAAACAAAATTATTTAAAAAAAAAAATGCTAACTTTAGAAAGATATGAGTTTTTACGCTTTGTTAATGAAAGAAATGTATTTCTATATTTTTTAATAATGTTGTGAAAGGCATTTGTGTGGCTCAATTTTTGTAGCTTTTTTAAGAACATTTTTTCTCCTTGGTTGTCACTTGTACATGGGTTTTGCCTCTTGGGAACCTTTATTTATACCTGTTTGATAACTTATCAACATAGAGAGAGAAAGAGAGAGAGAGAGAGAGTAACAGTAATAGCCACTTCTGTTCTCCCCTCCTCTTAAACATTTTACTACCATCTTCATAATAAACTTGCTATAGAAGTTCATGTAGAAATTCAATAGGCGTTCTAGTTAATTGTTGGGCATTCTAGTTAATTTACTAATGCTTTATAATACACAGGTATTTTGTGAGGGGGCCTTCTTCAAAAATATTAAAATAACAATAATTTGTCACAAACAGTAAGCATAGGTTAGTTCTTAGTAGACAAGTGTTTTAATCCATTGGACAGAGAGTGGAATGCAATAGTTATTGGTAGGATCCACTATGTACTAATCGTGTACTACTACTTGTATACCTTTTTGCGTTGTAGTAATGTTGTTCATAAATTTATGCTTAAAAATTAGACTAATGAGTAGTTCAACATATGGTAGCATGTGAGAAGATGAACTTTGAAATGAACAACTACTGACGAGCATTAGACTCTCTCTAGCTTGTCTGTTTAGTTGCAAAGAGGCCTCAAGATCTTCTAGAAAAACAAAATAGGGTTGGAATTCACCATTGCACCATTCCCATCCCTTTCGCACTCCCTTTCGGTAATATATTTGTTTTGACATCTCTATTTACACTTCATTGATGATATATGTTGTTATTTACTGCAGGTAAAGAAGAAGTGATAAGTTTGATTCAAGTTCATTTCAAATAATATAACTGAAACATTTAAAGTAATATCAAATTGAATTCAAAGCCCGTTGATATTCATGAAAAAATATATTATTTAGAATAATGGCTGCTATATTAAAAACCCAAGAAAAACTTCTGAATTTAAGTATCGGAGAAAGACTTGATTACTATAAAGATCTTTCTAAACTGCCAATAAAGAACTAGGAATAATAAGTTTAGTTAATAAAAAGAAATACTTTAGCTGAGAAGATATCGAAGAAGTATTTGAAGAAATTATAAATGATGAAAAATTTGATAAAAAACCAAATAGTATTGGACTAACAAAATATCGTAATGTATACTTGACAGAATCATCTTTGTTTGGATATCATGCTATAAATTGACTACAAGTCTATAAACAAGAGACTTGTGAAAAACTTTCTTTAGTAAACTATGCTTTGAGCCAAACTAATCTTTTTAAAGAAGTCCAGGATTTTATAAAATGGAAAGTACTCAAAAATTTGCATGATCACTACACTAATACTGCAAAAAATGATTCAGACAATGAGGCTAAACCCTCAGGAACTTATGATAAACAAGATTCTGTTTTTGATTACTATGATTCTACCCAAAATGATACTGATTAAAAATGTTTATTGAAAAAATTGATGAAAACACTGAACTACCCAAGGGTCTTGCGATTATCACAAATAATCAAGAAAAAATAATGAATGCTGTAAATAACAATAAGATATTGTTAGAAAATTTAAAAATCGAAAGAATTGGAATAAGGGAATACCCTATGCCGTCCTATCGACGAGCTTATGTTTTAAATACTGAAGATAATGAAACCTCGTCTCTAGACAGTAATGATAATATTGAAATATTAGAAGAATTAAATGTCCTAATGAACACTGAAGCAAGTACTAGTGGTGTTAGACAACCTGTCAACCCAACTACTACTGATCAAAGTACACAAACAACTCAGTCTGTCCAACCAGAAACTACAAGTGCTGCAACACCACGTCCTCAAAGAAGAACAACTGATTTTCTAAATGACCCTTCGCTCTTTACTCCTCCATCGGTAAACGAAACATTTCCTGAAAATATAAACACGAATCCTACCTTTAGAGACTCTAGAAGAGGAATAGCAAATGCCAAAAAAGAATTGCTTAGACAAAAATTTGAGGTACCTAAAACAGAAAATATTTCAGAAAATGGAATTTATTTGAATCTAGACAGTTATATGGGAAACTTCTCCTTAATGGAAGAAATAATTACTAAATGGGTAAAATCTCTTTATACCATAGCCATATTCAAAAATGCACTTGGTCACAAAGAAATTACTGAAGATCCTTTTTCAAAATGGATACCAATGACTTTCTTAGGAAATGTCAGTAATTGGTGGACTAATTTAGAAATTGCCCTCAAAAATAAAATAAGAACTGGAATTATTACCGCAGATCTCAATGCTGCTAGTACAAATGGTGATGTTATAAAGGTCATTGGAAGATTTGAAAATGCTATTAGAAAAAAAAAATTAGAACAATTCTGGAATAAAAATGCCGAAGAAGTTCAAAGAAAAAATAGAATAAATGCTATAAATCACTTGATAAATATGAGAATCTGTAATATGTGCTACTTTGAAGTGTACACTAATGAATTTGCGAAACATTATTACAAAGCTGATTTCAACTCCTATGAACAACAAGTCTATCTAGACATGTATTTTTCTAAATTACTTGCTCAATATGCTAGAGAATTAATAACAAGTTATAAATCCGTAGCAAACTGGCAAATGGAAGATTCTTTAGGAACAAAAATGGAATATACCCAAAGACAAATAGGTATGTGGTGTGCTACTGCTAAAAATGCTGAATTATATAGAAAAGGCCATCAACTAGGACTCTGCTGTGACAACCAATCTGAAACTCCTAAACAATTTGGATGTGTTGATATATTTCCTAGACAAAATAGAAAGCTATTTAAAAGAAATAAATACAAGTTAAAAAAGACATTTAAAAGAAACTTTAGGCCAAAGACTCCTTTTAAATCAAAAAGATTTTTTAAGAAAAAATTTAATAAAAACCCTAAATCGTAACCAGGGATAAAAACTGCTCAAGAAAATACAACAACCAAGAACTGCAGATGCTGAGCGTGTAAAGAAATAGGTCATTATGCGAATGAATGCCCTAACATTAAAAATAAGCAAAATGCTAAGATAAAAGTATTCTTAGAACAAGATGAGTCAGATATTAGTGAAACAAATAATATTTCTGAAATTGACACTGAGGAAGAATTTTTCTATCTTGAAGAAACTAGTGATGAATCAGGAATCGAGTACGAGTGTTGATCCTGATATATCAATTGATCCTGATATATCAATTGAATTCATGCTCATTTTCGACCTTGCAAAATAGAATAAGGCTAATGATGAACTTATCAAAATATGGTCTTCCCATGATGATGCTTTGTATAGAGCATGACTTCCCCAAAACAAATAGCTCTGCTTTCATTCTCTAAATTGGTTACATAGTTTTTGTTTTAATTTTTCCCCTATTAATAAGTTACACAAATTATTTCATCAAAATGTCACTTGCATCAATCGTCCAAAACTAATCGTTTTTAATCTTCGGAATCCTATGCATGAATGGAAAATCTAACAAATGATTTGATGAGAAAATAAGTGAAAAACAAAGGGTAGAAAATTACCGGGTACGTTTGAAGTATTAACGGACTGCACTGTAGGTGGAGGAGTTGCAGGAGTTGCTGCAGGTATATAGAGTAAGAATCAAGAAGAGGCACGTGCTTCATTGAATTGAAGTGCATGATATATACAATTTACTGCAATTTTTTTTGTATCTATATAATATTTGTATTATTAGTTGTATTTTGAGGACTAAGAAATAACATATTTTGTTTATGCAAGATTTTCACATGTCAACGTATTGGCTATCTACAATTCACAAGAACATGTACCAATTTTGCTAATCCAGTGGTAGAAGATTGATCCTGTGGAGAAATTGGATGAAACTCCATTACCTCGGTTGGAGACGTTTCAGTTATTTTTGGAATCTTTTGATTCGAAAATCAATTCAAAAAGGTCTTCATTTTTTGTGTGATGTAAAAAGTCAAAGTTCTTTGTTTCCATGTAAGTTGATATATAACTTGTGTGTGCCTAGCTAAGTTTTATACGCTGCATTATACTTTGTCCTTTCACAGTTACCCATGATGATCAATTTGAAAACTAAAAGAAAATCCCTTGATGGATACTCTGTTGATATGCCAAAGTTAGCATATCAATTGATATGTTAACTGTGGTATTTGAGAAGCAACTAAACATTTTATACAGAAATGTCCATTTAATTAATGAAAACAAAATGAACCGACATCAAAATAAGGAATTTTATCAGTATATTCTTGTATCCAAATAAGAATGCTTTAAGAATTCATCTAATTTGGCTTATATAACAAAAAATATTTCCTGCTAACCACCGAAGAGAATTCCAGAATGTACCATCAACCAATGTCGAATATGCCAAACACAAGCAAGAAGTAAAACATTCATGAAAACATTTTAACCATCATAAAGTTGCTGACAACATATGATTTATTCTTGTTTTTCATTGAAAAATAAAACCCAATTTTGTTGTGTATATTTCGAAGATCAAAGGTCACTTTTTTCTCCAGATGGTTACCATATGCATCCGATTCACATGCCAATCAGAAAATTTATTGCTTAACACACAAAAAGAATTGCTTCAAGAATTTTCTTAAGACACGCAAATAGTTGCCAGAACATGAATTATCGATGTAATAAGAACTCCAGTTAAAGAAAAGACAAGAATGAAGTAGAAATTTTAAATAATAGTAAAGAGGGTCCAAGATTTGAAATGCATACCTCTTGAAATGGAAAGTTCCACAAATTGAAATTTTAGTCTTGAATTAATTAGAAGCATGCAAGGCATGAAAAATTGGGTCTCTAATCAGTAAAGGGGCCAAACAAAACTTTGCAAAATAACTCGAATTATCAAAGAAATTACTTGAGAACGCGAAATATGTTTCCAAAATGCGAATTTTAGGTTGTTCTCCGGTGAATTGCAGTCTATTCTCCGGCCAATCTTGTAGTGATTTTGCAGTAAATAGGATAATCGAAGATTGGAATGGAGAGGAAGGAAGATTGGAATGGAGAGGGATGAAGAGAGGCTAAGAGATTTATGGGATACATGGATTCGTGAGAGAGGAAGATGGATGCACGACGATTTCTGGTGTGGAGAGTAGGAGCGAGAATGGCTGGAGGTTTGGGCGTGGGCGGGATTTCAGTTTCGGAACAGCAGCTCTTGGGGTGGGTGGGGTTTTAGGGTTTGTTTTATGTATTTTGAGTTTTTTGATTTTAGGCTCTTTTTTTTTTTTTTTCTCCAAAATTAATTCTTTGAATTTAAATTAAAAAAATTCTATTACAATACTTATCATGACAAATTATATTTTACCAATTAAAATTTTAGCACTAAATTTATTGATGATCAAAAATATGTTGAATAGCTAAGTAATTAAAAAAATTAAGTTTTCTCTACAAAAATATTGCAATATTAATAACTGAATGTTAGTTTTTTTGATAATTTTATTTTCGTAGTGGAAATCACAAAAATTTTCCTACGGTATTTTTTGTAGCAATATTTTTTATTACTAATTAAAAATTTAGCCCAAAATTTGTTGGCAACGAAAAAAATATTTGTCGTAGATAGTATTTAAATAACTTGTTTTTTCTTTTTCTTTTTTTTTTTTTGCGCTACGAATCGTGTTCATGGTTATACTATTTGTGTCAAAAAAAATTATGGCGTAAAGAAATTTCCCTACAAAAAAATACTTTCTTAGCGCAAAATACTAGTTTTTACTGATTTTACTAAGGTAGCCTAAAAGAAATTGAACACTACCTAAGAGAAATCCAATTCAAGTGTTCCAATTCAATTCTACTACTCCAATTCTATGAAATCAATCACTACATAAAACAAATCCAATTCTATCAAATATCCGGTTTAGCTTTGTGCTCTATTTTTCAACAAACACTTATTGTACCAATTACTTTAAATTGATGGCAACTTAATCCATTTATTTAACGTAAATGTATTGTTTTATCAATTTCTGTTACTGTACTCAAATCTCAATTTTTTGTTCTATCACGACCCGAAATTGTGCCTTTGGCCTTTTATCAAGTTTAAAGTTTCTGTACTCAAGTGTTTCTGTTTCTGTACCCTAGAAACTTAAGTGTTACCAAGTAATTATTGAGTGCCTGTATAGAAACTCAAGTGTTGTCATTTTATACCCTATTTCTATTTACTCAACTATTCCTGATTTACTGTACTCAAGTGTTTCTGTTTCTGTTTCCAATTTATAAAACAATTTTTTGAGAACAAATTGAATTATTCATTTATTTCTGGAAATAGAAACACTAAACAAATGTCACCTTAGGCCCCGTTTAGTAATCATTTCCATTTCAGAAATTCCCATTCCATTCCCAGATTTTTGGGAATTCTGTTTGGGAATAGCGTTTAGTAATTTTTGTTTCCGTTTCTATTTCATTCCCATTTAAGAATTGTGCCCACTTTTTTCTTAAGAAATGAGAAACAAAAAAAAAGTTGTTTCTCATTATTTCCATTCTATTCCCAAAACACATGGTCATTGTTCACCCGCCGGGACCACCGTCCGCCACCGGCGGCCATCTCCGGCGACCGTCGCCGGTCACCGTCCGGCCGGGAATTTCCCGGCTGCCGGTCATTGTCACCCACCCGCCACTGCTATCCAGCCATCGCCGGTGACAGCATCATTGCCTTCCGGCCGACGTCGCCGGTGCCGGAGCCACTGCCGTCAAGCCAAAACAGAAAAGAAAAGAAAAAAAAAAAGATTTTAGGATAAAATCGTTACCAAACACAATTCCCTTCCCAAAACAAAAAAAAAAAAAAAATATCGTTACCAAACGCGATTCTACTCCCAAGAAGAAAACAAAATTTTCATCAGATTCTCATCCCACCGCTGGAATAGAAACAGAAACGGTTACCAAACGCCACCTTAGTTTTTCTGTTTCTATTTCCTGTTTTGGTGAATAGAAACACTAAACGAACGTCATGGATATCATTAAACTTTTTACCTCTTTTTATTCACAAAATTTTAAATTTATTTTTTTATTTAATTTATATTTAATTGATAATTTGTTACCTTTTTGTATACACTGTAAGAAAGAAAGGGAAATTGTAGCCATTTGATGTTTCGATTGAATGTTTTTTTAATAATATACTTCTAAAATTTCAGTAGAAGTATTTTTATTAATTATTGCATGAATTGGGTGAAAACGTTCAACACTGATGATGAAAGTATTATGAGATAACTGAATAATTAATATTGTTTCATTATCTTTGTTCCATTGTTTTAATTTAACTCAAGTCATTGTCTTAAGTTTATGCTAAAAATATCAGTACTTGTTTCTCAATTATCTTTGTAAGTCTTCATAACTAATATGTTGGTTATTTATTATTCATTCGTTCATTTCAAATTAATTTTCTTTAGCCCCTTAACATAATACTTATATTTTATAAAAGTAAACTAGCCTGTACTAGTGTTTAAAGTTATACTACTAGTTTTAGTCCCATATATTATGAGGGTCTAGAAAAAAAAAATATATTAGTATATATTTTTATTTGAATATTACACCTAACGTGTAATTGATCTTTTAATTTTATATTTAATATATTTTATAAAAGTGTTGCAAAAATAAATTTTAATATCGAGAAATAAAAATAAATTGTAACTTAGAAAACTATTTGTGCTAACCTTCAAGATTATTAATGTTCATTACTCATATTTATTTTCATAAAGTAGTGAATAATAAGTAAATAAACTCCTAGAGCGGTTTTTTCAATTTTGTAAATTATTTATCAGATAATAGTTTTATAATAATCTAATAGGTCATGTTTATGTTGTTTAATACTCTATTATTTGGTTAAGAGTTATTTAAAAACTTTTCGGAGAACATCAAATTGAAAAAAATTTGTATGTAATTAATAGATGAAGAGAGATAATTTTATTAAATGGTTAGAAACACATAAGGAGATGAATATATGATCACATATAATTAATTATAATGAAAACAATTATCAACCCAAAATATGGGTAAATTTCAGTGAAACCCCATGTCATTTAAAAAACCTATTTAAAAAACCTATAACGATATCTCTGTCATTTGAAGATATCTTCAACACCTCCTTCATTTGATGAAATATAAAATTACTTATTTGTCACTTTTACTCTACTATTAAAAAATTAATCAAAATTATCTAATAAAAGAATTTCTATTATTACCCTCTTAAAAGAATTAATATTTTGGTTAAATTTGATTTTTTGTTTTTAATTTTTGTTTATGTAATACATTTTCAATTCTATTTTACATTACTTTTTGGATCAAATGATAATTGTTACATTGATTTAGTATTTAGAGAGTATTTGGTGCTCAATTTTTGAATTTTAAAATTATTTTTAGAATTAAATAATGTTGATTTGTGTAATACATTTTCAAATCAATTTTTTTTTTTACTAATTTTGGGATCAACCGATGGTTTTGTACAGTTTATTTAGCATTTAAAGAGTACTTGCAACTGAATTTTTAAAATTTAAAATTATTTTAAGAATTAAATATTTTTTATTTATGGAATTTTATTATTGTTTATATATAAATTGTTCCATTTAGTAACACTTTTTAATTATTTGGTAAAATATTCATATGTGACTTTATTTAGTAGCAATTTTACTCAGGTTAAAAAATAGTGGTATGTGGATTTTCTAATTGTTATTAGTAACTCTTTATTATGTTTGCTATTTCTAAGTTCGTTTTGTATTTGAAATGGTTGCATAAAAGAAAACTATTTTTTTTTTCATTATTTCTATCTATACTTATGTGATAAACAAAAAATATAAAAAATTGAAAAGAAAAAAAATATTTTTTAAATTAAAAGTCTAGTGAGTGAGTCATTTATATTTTTTTATTGTAAAAATTTATCTTTTGTTCAAATGAAATATCTCAATATTGCAAATAAATAAATAAAACTTTTAGAATTAATTGAACTACAATAATAATAAATAATAATAATTAAATTCACTTCAATCACTATATTAAATAATATTAAAAACCCAATTAAATAAAATGTTAAAAAGAGAAAAATAACGAGAATTAAGAAAAGGGGTTTGTGAGCTCTCCTTCATTCCCAAGTTTAGTTTTCGAATTTTAGTTTCTTATATAGATTTTGAATAGAATTAAATGTAAAATATAACAAAATCAATATGAATTATTAAATCCAATTGAAATCTATATATTACGCAACCAAACTCGTGCTATTTTTTAGTACATATAGAATTCACTACAAGAAAAATGACTTGTAGCTGCAATTATTTTGGCAGCAGTTAAAATAGTCACTAATGATATATTTTTGTGGAAAATTTGCCGCTAATTTATGCCAAATGCCGCTAAATGTTCTAATTTTGGTTTTAAATTTTGGCGCCAAATTTTGATATTGATATCTTAAGTTAAAAAAAACTAATTAAAAAGAATTATTCAATTATAGAAGAAAAAAAAATCAAATTGAATATGGTAAACATTAATTAAAAAAATTAAGGAAAAACTAGCCTGTTCAGTTTAATCGGCATGTACATATTTCTTGATACCAGTATTTTAGACTATCTGATATAATGACAATTAAGGATTTATTCTTTATGTGGGTAGGTCTAGTCCATGTGAGATGGACCTACCTCAAATTCTAATTGGACTTAACTTAAGTGAGAAAAAAAAAATTGGGCCGCATTTTGATTTTCTTAAAAAAAGAATAGAAAAAAGTGAGCCTTAATAATGAAATAAGAAAAAATAACAATCAAGAAAAGCCCATTAGGGCTTTGTCTTCAAAGGCATTTGGCAGTAGCATATCACCAGGTGGTTCATTTGATAATTGATATATATAAGTCCATTCATGCGGCAGTGTGTGAGAATTATACATAGCAGTGATCATCAACCTTTTTTGAGAGTACATTAAAAAGGCAGCAGGTTCACACGCAACAGTAGGTGACAGAGAGGAGGAAGGGAAAAGAGAACGATACTTGGGCTTGACGATCGGACGGTGATTCGAATTCCGATTGAGCTGAAATTTCAGGAGTTTGTTCTTGGGATCAAGTACATTATTTCCATCGGTTTTGATCTTCGGTAACCTTCTTTAAATTGGTGATTTGATATTTTTCTTTAAACCCGTATTTTGTCGTTTCTTGTTGTATACACCGTTTTTTGTAATGTTTATGTAGTGATCCAACAACATTTCTCTTAAATGTGTGAATGATTGTAATACCAATTTTGTGATAGTGGAAGTAGAGATCGGACTTCAGTCCCATGCTTTTTTCCCCGCCTTGGGGTTTTCCACATAAAAATTAATATTATGTCTCCTGCTTTATTTGTTATTTACTTTATATTGATTAATATTTGTGAGTATCAAAATTGGTAATTCCATTTTTATCACATAAAGAGGGAAAATAAAATGTAGTAATTGGTGAATTTTTCCAACAAATCGGTATCAAGAGTTTTAGGTTATTGGGGATATATTTATTTGTGTAATTTAAAATGGAAGATAGCGGTGGAGCCCTGGTAAAATTAAGACCGGCCAATTATACTATTTAGAAATCTAGAATGATTGAAGTCCTTTATTATAAGGATTTGTATTTGTTTTTAAAATGTGATGCGAGTAAACCAAGTGACAAAAGTAATGAACAATGGGAGATGATGTATAGAAAACAGTTAGTTACATTCATCAAATGATTGATTAGAGTATGTACCAACATATTATTAATGAAACCAAGGTTGATGAATTGTGAAAAAATTAAAATCTTTGTACGAGCGAAAAACTGGATTGAATAAGGATAATTTGATTAAGAGAATTGTTCAATTAACCTATAGGGATGGACAAAATATAGTTGATCACATAAATAATTTTCAATACTTTAATAATTAGTTGATTACTATGAAAATTGTTTTAGAAAATAAAGTACAAGTATTACAATTTCTCAACATATTATTTGACAGTTGGGAAATGCTTAGAATATCACTCAATAATTTAGAGCCAGATAGAAAGTTGACGATGGATATGGTCAAAGACAATCACATTAATGATGAGGCAAGGAAGAAAGAGAATGGTTCATCTTTAGAGGCGCAAGCGCTGATTATTGAAAATCAAGAAAGACGGAGGAAAAGAAAAAACAGGAATCTTCATAATACTGGGTGGTTCAACAAATCGAGAGGTAGATCGAAATGTAAAAATGACTTCAAGTGCTTCCACTGCAACAAGTCAGGACACATAATCCGAGATTGCGGAATATTGAAAAAGAAACAATCTAAAAATCGAACTGACAAGGACAAAGAAGATGATGAGTCCAATGTAGTTGTTGTTGATGACGATATTGTAACTCTTTATAAAAATAGTTGTGTCAATCTTGCATGCTGGTGGCCGCTAAATAAGCGCTGCCACTTTCACTGCAAACGTACAGATCAAGTTTTAATATAATGGACTTTTCGGTCGGGTATCGTATCCACAGGGATTGGTGTCGTTACTATCGAGTACCACGATTATCATAACCCGTCTTTATCTAGGCGACAAAAATGTAATTTAATTAATTAATACTAATACTAATATAGCCTAATTTAATCTATATTGATACTAATATTAATATGGGATAGTTTTGAGAGAATAGGTTGTTTAGGGATTAGTTTCGTTTACGAATACGTGTTCAGTCTCGTTTTAGTTTATGTTAACGACATTCGACTTATATGACAATCTTAGTTCGAAAACTTCTCCGCTACCTCTTCCGAGTGTAAGACGGGAGAATACACGACTTCGTGTCAACGAAGAAATCCCCCTCAACGTCTTAATGACCCTAGGCCGCGTGAGTCTCGCCCTAACGTTATTGATTATACACAATCCAACTCCCTCCCAGGTTATTGGATCGTCGCGTTGTGTTTATCCTATCGACAATCTCCATTCTAAAACTTTCTTGCTACCTCTCATGAGTGTAAGACGTGGGAATACATGACTTCGCGTCAACGCCGAAGTCCCATTCAACGTCTTAACGACTCTAGGTCACATGAGTCTTGTCCCAACGTCATCGATTGTCCACAATCTAAACCCTGACCGGGTTATAGGATTGTAGCGTTCGTTTATTCTAGTCCGAATCCGGGATTTGTCAAACCCCAGATTCTTGATATGTAAATCAAAGCAATATAAACAAATAATATAGCACACACAATCAACATAACGAAGAATAATCGCAAACAAAACACAAACTCAACTAAATAATGTTTTCATAAATTATATTAATAATCCCTATACAAAACTATGTTTAACCAATGACTATAACCACGTATACAATGTAAAATGGCGTAAACATACTCAACAACTACCAAAATATAGAAACCAAAGAGAAGAAACGAGCGACTTAGCCAATATCCGAAGAATAGCAGCTAGAATCGTCCACCAATCGCTTCCCTCTTCATCCTCCACCTCAGGTTGAGAGCTCTCCCTCAAAAATCCCTAAACCTATCCCTAAAATATGGCCTAAGTCCTTAGGAGCTGAAGAGGAAGGAAGAGAGGAGAAGAGAAGGGTTTAAATAGGCTAAAAAATATCTAAAAAATATCTATTATGCACAAAGGTTTTCACCTAGGCGAAGTTAGGTTGGTTAACTTTCTGCCGGATTTTCGTCTAGACGAAGTTACTACAGGTTTGTATTTTGTTTTGACTGTAACTTCTTCATCCGAACTCCGATTGAGGTGATTCAAAAACCTATGGAAAGCTAAGAAAAATATCTACAGCTTAAATGTTTTGAGTGTTTCTAAAATCAGAATAAATCATAGTAAAAAATATTCTTGAAGTTACAACACCTGTACCGGCTTTGCAGGTTTGGTGACCGCCTAGGCGAAGAAGTAGGCGGTGGACTTAGAAATGTTCTCAGCTTCACAGCCTAGGTGGAGGACTAGACACCTAGGCGGTGGGATTCTTTCACAATGTTACCTCCTTACTCATTTATCCACCGTAACTTCGTCTGCTTTGGTTCAATCACATCGTTTTCGCTCCGATTTCATACCTTTTCACCCCACGCACCTATTTTAATACAAAAAGAATAAAAACATATAAAAATAACTATAAACATACTCGAAAACTAACAAATTTGGATTGGAAATACATAGGTAATTTACACCTATCACATGCTAGGATAACAATTGAGTGATTGATTCGGGTGTATCATTTCATGTTACTTCTCATGGTGATTTATTCTCGCCTTACACTAGCGGTGATTTTGTCTATGTAAAGATGGGGAATGATGATGCATTCAAGATCATTGGCATGGAAGATATTTATCTAGAAACCGTTATCGGCTGCAAATTGGTACTTAAATATGTCAGATATGTTCCAGATATTCGATTTGATTTCCACCAAAAAGTTAGACGACGAATGTTACAGTAGTCATTTCGGTTAAGCAAAACGAAAACTCACCAAAGGTTCTTTGGGGATGGCTAGAGGCAATAAACTACGCAATTTGTATGTGATGCAAGCGAGATTGGCTAAAGGATGGGTCAATATAGTTGAGAATTATTCTATGGAGTTATGGTATTAACGACTTGGTCACCTAAGTGAAAAGGACCTTCACATGCTTTCCAAAAAACAACTCCTGACAAGTATAAAAGGTACATCTCTTAGAACTTGTAAGCATTATTTTGTTGGTAAACAACATAGAGGTGCATTCCAAAACTTTAATCTATCTAGAAGATGACACCGTTTGGATTTTGTGTATACATATGTTTGTTTCTTAAAAGATAGAATACTTGATGGTGCTTCATATTTTGTTATATTTATTGATGATTTTTCTGGAAAAATGTTTGTCTATTCTTTCAAAACTAAAGACCAAGTATTGGAGGTGCTCAAGCATTTTCACGCCATGGTTGAAAGAGAAACTGGAAGGCCACTCAGGTGTGTGCGTGCAGATAATGATGATGAATACAGAAGCCCGTTTACAGAATACTACAAGAAATACGGAATTAGACTAAAGTATGTCTAAGACTCCTCAGCATAATTGAGTTGTCGAGAGAATAAACTGGACAACTTGTGAATGAATCAAGTGTATGGTTTTTGACACAAAGTTGCCTAAATCATTTTGGGGTGAGGCAATACGGACCATAGTTGACTTGATCAATTTATCTCCATTAGTTCATTTGGATGGCAATATCCCAGAAAATGTATGGATCAGAAAAGAAATCTCCTACAAGCATTTGAAGATATTTGGATGCAGGATATTTGTTCATGTTCCGAAAGATGAGAGGTCCAAGCTTGATGACAAGACAAACCAGTATATACTGTTGGGCTATGGGCATGGAAGTTTGACTACAGATTGTGGGATCCAGTTGACATAAAAGTGATTTGTAGTAGGGACATATTCCTTGAAGATCAGACTATCGAGGAAATGTGTAAAACCAAAATCCTCTACCGAGACCTAGATCTAGTTCCAATACCTGTAACAGATCCACCAGAATAGCAGGCTTGTGACACTATCGATGAAGTACATGTTGGTGATGAAATAGTGCGCAAGCAGCCACCTTCATCTCGTCCAGTTGATGTTCAGTTTAGAAGGTCCAACATGGATCAAAGGACTTCTACAAAATATCAGTCTAATGATTATGTGATGTTTACAGGTGGGGGAGAGCCAAAAAGTTATGAAGAAGCCGTGTTGAGTGAAAACAGAAACGAGTGAAGTTAAGTCATACAAGAAGAAATGGATTCTTTGCATGAGGACTGCGCTTATGACTTGGTACAACTTTCTAAAGGCAAGAGAAATTTGAAGATAAATGAGTTTACAATATAAAAATTGAAGACAATAACTCAAGTCCATGGAACCATTTGATTTGTGATGTGTTGGTTATGAAGTTGCTATACACAAATGAGAATGGTTCAGATGTGATGACAAAAGTTCTTCTGGGATAGAAGCTTAAGACTTGCAGAGAGAGAGCAGGTCTCTTGTATTTCCCCACATGAGCTGGAGAGGGAGATTTGTTGGGTAGGTCTAGCCCATGTGGGGATAAACTTAGCCTAAAGAGATAAAATAAAATCTAAGTAATTGGTAATTTTTTTCCAGCAGTTTATGACCGTATACACATAATTTGATATTCAGTTAATTGATTATTTATGCATTTGTTCAAGTTATTGAAATGTATTGAAATTCAGTAGAAGCCACCAACGCATAGGTAATGAAGACAACCTTAGTGTTGTCATGGGCGCTGGCAGGGGAGCCCTGGGCGCGCCCAAAGGCAGGCATAAGGAAAGTGCTCCTGGGATATGGGGGGTGCAAAACCTGGTGGGCATATGCATACTGACGTTTTTTTTTTTTTTTTTTATTATTATTATTATTATTATTTCTGATTTTTCTTTTAATCCTTTTTTTTTTTTGCTTCTTATTTTTCTGTTTTTTTCTCTGAGTACTCTGTTTGTTTTCTGTTTTTGTTCTTTCTATATATTTATCTATTTAAAAAAAAAAACATCTGTTTCATTTTCTATTTCTTTTTTTTCTTCTGAATTTCTCTATTTTTTTTTTTTTTTTTTTTTATTATTATTATTATTATTATTATTTTCCTTAATCTTATTTATTACATTATTTTTCTATTTTATTTTTCGGTTTTTTACTCTGAATATTCTATTTTTTTTTTCATTTTTTTTTTCTAATTTTTCTCTTAATCTCGGAAAATAACAATTTTTTTGTTTATCTATTTTTTTTTTTTTAATTTCTACCGAACGCTACCTAACAACACATATTTATCAATTTGAATCACAATAACCATTTTCCATATTTATTTTATATTCGAACTTAATGATAATTGTGTTAATAAGTACTATTTATTAAGGCTTCATTACAAGCCACCTATTTGAAATTTTAAGTTTCCATTTTAAAATTTATACTAGTTTTAGCATGTGCAATACGCGGGTTAAGGCAAAAAAAAAATAAAATTGATTTGTTTATAATAATATGAAATAGTTATTTACTATTTCTATGTTAAACCAATAGAAATTGTATTTTTTTCTCTCGTGATGTTTGTATTTAATACTTTTAGTAAAATTGATCAAATACCTAAATTTTTTGTAGCAAAGCTCATTTCGAAAAATCATTACATAAGTTAGAAACCATAAAATATGTTGTTACATTTTAATATAATATATATTATTAATTAATTAAATTAATTATTTGGTAGGTTTATAAGTTATGAAGTTAAAAGGTCTCTCACTATCTTAGTGAGTTAATGCTCCATTATGGTGTCATTTCATTTTCTTGTAACTTTTAAGACTTTCGGTATTCTGTTACATTTTTCATTTATTTTTGTGTATTTAATCTTGTGTGTTTTGAGAGCCTATAAATAGGTCATTCTACAAGTTTGGTAAATCATTCATATTTTTATACATACATACTTTATATTAAACAAAGAAATGTGTTCTCTTGGGGGAGTTTTGGGTTCTATTACTTGTGCAAAGTTAGTGTGAACTAAATGACTAAGTCAGACCATTGTATCGTGAAGGGGATAAGTCAAAGATAAATTATATATGTTGTACTAGTCTCAAGCTGTTGCCAACCGCAGATGACTTGAATCTCCTTAAAGGGAATAAGATTTTCGTGCCTCAGTCCGATATTAGTTTGTAATTTTCTCAATTTATTTGTATTTTCTCCAATAATTTTAAGGAGAGTCAACATGGAACCGATGATCATTAAAGCAATTGAAAGTGTCAGAGATCTCAACAAGTCTTTTCACTTCGAAGGAGTCTATTTCAAGAGACAGAAACGCAATGTACTTTTTTATTTAAGTCTTCTCAAAGTTGCTAATATTCTTTATGAGAAGAATCCTATTAAAGTTTCTGCCAACAATATGACCAATGAGGAAAAGTACACTCATTAGAAGAATGTAGAAAACTATGAAAAAGATTAGTATAATTGTTGTTTTTATCTCTTGAATTGTCTTGGAGATCAATTTTTTGATTATTATACTACTACCTACAACATTGGAAAGAAAATTTGGAAAGAAATGTAAAGCAAATATGATACCAAAGAAGCAAGTGCAAAGAAATATGCCACGAGCCGTTTTTTCGATTTCAAATGGTGGATGATAAATCCGTTGTGGAGCAATCTCAAAATTTTCAAATGAACGTAGCAGAAATGAGATCTGAAGGCATTATGATTGGAGATAATCTTATTGTGCCCCGAATAATTGATAAATTGCACTATCATGGAGAGAGTTTTAAAAATCTATGCGTCACAAGCAAAAGGAGATTTCACTAAAGACATTAATCACAAAAATTTGTGGAAGAGGAAGCTCGAGACCAAGATGCTCTTATAACACATGAAGGCAATGATGATTCTATCACAAAAGTAAATCTTATTTCTTCAAATAATAATTTGCTCAAAAAATTATCCTCCTAGAAATAGTCATTTGAAGCCAACTAAGAAATATATGAAACACTTTACTAAACCTCACAACAAGAGTAACATGAACTTGAACCAAATACCCTCTTCACAAAATCAATTTAGTGGTTGTTTTGTCTGTGGCAAAAGTGGACATATTGCTCGAGTTTGCAAAATTTGAAAACGTCAGTCTATTCTATAGGCTAATGTTACCGATGAGTCACTTGTGGCAATGATTATATACACTAATATGGTTCAATTTGTAGAATGGTGGTGGACAAACTCTGGTGCTAATAGAAATGTTTGCTACGATAAAAATTGGTTAAAAAAATATACTTCATTTGAGGAAGAAAGAACAATAATGCTTGGTGATTCTAGGAAAACCAAGATACTTGGGAGCGGTAAGGTTGATCTTAAATTTACCTCTAGACGTGTGATTACCTTAAAAGATGTTTTATATACTCTGTCCATGAGAAAAAATAAAAGTCAAGTTTCTTACTTAATAAAACTGGTTTCAAACATACTGGAGTCTGATCAATATGTTATCACAAAAAAAGTGATATTTGTGGGCAACAGATATGCTTATGATGGTATGTTTAAACTGAACATTGAGAATAATAAAATTTCAACGAGTTCTGTTTATATTTTGTCTTCAATGAATTTTTTTGGTATACACGACTATGTCATATTAGTAGTAGATATATGAGAATTATAAGTAGCTTAGGATTATTACCAAGACTGACAAAAAAATTTAAAAAATGTGAAGTATGTAGTCAAACAAAAATTACTAAAAGGCCTCATAAAAATATAGAAAGAAATACTGAATTGTTAGAGTTAATTCACATTGATCTTTATGAATTTCAAAGAATTTTAACTCGTGGAGGAAATAGATATTTTATCACTTTTATTAATGATTTTCAAGATTTACTTATGTTTATCTATAAAAAAAATAAAAGTGATGTTTTTCAAAAATTTAAAGATTTTCTTCACTAAGTTGAAAATCAATTCGATAGAAAAATAAAGAGAATTAGAAGTGATATAGGCCTAGAATATGTGAATAATGATTACTTGTTTTTTGCTCGGTCTTTGGGAATAATTCATTAGACTACACCGTCATATTCACCTACATCTAATGGTGTGGCAGAAAGAAAAAATCAAACTTTAATTGATTTAATAAATACCATGATAATTGATTTTGGTGCTCCCCAAAATATTTGGGGTGAAACACTTTTAACTGCATGTCATATTATAAATAGTGTGTCATATAAAAAAAATTAAAATTACACATTTTGAGTTGTGGAAGGGGCATACACCAAACTTGTGATATTTTAGAGTTCGGGATTGTTTAGTCTTTGGTAGGTTAACAGAAAGACCTAAATTAGGCGCTAGAGCTAGCTACCAATTGTGTTATATATATATATATATATACATTAAATAATACAACCTATAGATTTTTGGATATCGAAAATAATATTTTCATTAAATCTAGTGATGCTATTTTTCATGAAGAAAAATTTCATTTTAAATCTAAAGATAGTGGGGGTAAAGTAATTGAGAAAATTATTTTATCTAATTCTAGTTCTTCTATTCCTATTTTAGAAAACAAAAATGATTTTGAAATTGAGTTAAGAAGAAGTAAAAGAACTACAGTTAAAAAATATTTTGGACCTGAGTTTTATGTTTTTAATACTGAGAACAATTCAATTACTTTTCAACAAACTTTGTCATCACCAGACGCAATTTTTTGGAAAGAGGCTATAAATGATGAAATTGAATTGCTAATTTCTAATAAGAGTTGAAAATTAGTTGATTTACCACCAAATTTTAAAACTAGGGTATAAATGGGTTCTCAAGAAAAAAATAAAATTAAACCTAATGGTTCCATAGATAAGTTTAAAGCTAGACTTATTGCTAAAAGCTTTAAGTAAAAAGAAGATTTAGATTTCTTCGATATTTTTTCTCCAGTTACCAGAGTTACATCCATTAGGATGTGTTTCGGTAGAGGATTTCTAAGAGGAATTTTATTTGGTTAGATGATTTTGAAATCCTGTTTTGGCAAATCCCTTGTTTGGATTTGTTTGAATTTTAGGAATGAGGGATTTGTCAAATCCTTATTTGAGTAAAATGAAGGATTTTGAAATGATTTTGGGAGAGGCTGAATTTGAGAAATCCTTTATTCCTCCAACATTTCGTCTTCCACTGCTTCTTCATTCTTTCATCATTGAAGTCGAAACGACGATTGCGACTGCGAACGAAGACGAAGTGGTGAACGATTGTGTCGTCGTCTTTCTTTGTTCTTCTTCTTCGATCTTTCGTCATCATAGTTCTTCCATTTTCGCAATCGTTCTTCCATTTTCGATCTCGCAATCGTGGTTGTTCCGTTTTCGATCTCGCAATCGTGGTCGTCTAGGGTTCCGATGCCTGTTTTCGATTTCGCAATCGCAATCACAATCGATTCCTATTTTTTATTCGTATTCTTGTTTTTGATCTCGCAATCATGGTCGTCTAGGGTTTCGATGCATCTTGACGTCTTCAGTGGCGATGGATTGTGTTCTCTTCTCAGTGTTGTAATGGTTTGATTTTCTGTTTTTCATCACGCCCTGATGAAATTGAAATCGAATGGTGAATGACGAATGACGAAGATGAACGGCGAATGACGTTCTTCATCGTCTTCACGTTTTTTATTGTCTGTGTTTTTTTATGTTTTTTTAAGTGGGATCAAAAATAAAACCAAACCAAAAAAAAATAAAAAATTATCCAAATACTTCACTTCAAACAATTATCCAAACAAGAGATTTGTGAAATAAATGGATTTCAAAATTCAGGATTTTGAAATCCTATAATTTTACAAATCTCTTGAATTTGTTAAATCCCTTAGCCAAAAGCAACCTTAGATTGTTAATTGCTATTCCTAATTTTTAATTTAGAAATTCATCAAATAGATGTAAAAACTGTATTTTTAAATGGAGGTCTAGATGAAAAAATTTATATGGATCAACTCGAAGGTTTTATTGAGACCGGACAAAAAAATAAACTGTGTAAATTAAATAAATCTTTATATAGTTTAAAACAAAGCTCCTAAACAATGGCATGCGAAATTTGATTCCTGCATGATCGAAAGTGGTTTTAAGTCTAATGAGTGTGATAAGTGCATCTATTATAAATCTTGGAATAATTCTCATGTTTTATTTAGTCTCTATGTAGATGATCTTTTAATATTTGGCTCTAATTTAGATGTGATATTTGAAATAAAAAAATATCCTGAGTAGCCATTTTGATATGAAAAATCTTGGTGAAGCTCATTTTATTTTGGAAATAAAAATTACAAAAACATATGATGATATTTTTCTTGATCAGTCATATTACATTGAGAAATTTTTGAAGAAATATAATTTTTATAATATAATTTTCAACGACTAGTCATATAGCAAAATCGGAGTTTGTATAAGAAAGATATAGCCATTTGAAGTTGATTATACCTATTTGCCAAATTCTGCATCTGCGCAATGCGCATGACGACTGGTCAAAATGTCCTACCCATTTGCTCCAACCCATTGACCTGTCCAACTATTTCAAGCCCATTTCCAGCTCAATTTTTTGTGCCAAATTGCACTCACTTGCTTCAAAAATTGCCCATTTACACCCCAAAACTCCATTTTTGAGTTATATCAATAGGGGTAGAGGCTTGGGACCAAAATATACAATTACACACCATTTTTAGAATATTTTCCAAGACCATTTTCACCATTTTCGTAAATATTTCTATTCGTTTTTATTTTTAATTTGGAGAAGAGAAAGCTTGAATTCTTAGGGGTACAAAATATAAAATGGTGTTTTTTAAGATTGTTTTCAAGAAAATACCACTTTACATAACAATGAGCGGCTAACTTCCTCCATCCAGATTAGGATTGTAGTATTGTATTCTTGAAATTATGTAATATTATATTTTTAATTTAATTTTAGATTTGTATAAACAATTGTGTGACGATGAATATTGTTCTTGAAATCGGTTTTATTATTGGATTTATAATTGAATTTATTTTCAAAAGGTTCTTGTCAAAATTTTGATTCCAAGTTCAATTGTTTCGTTGGATCTAGTACATGAGATCTAAATCTAACGGTCATATAATTGTATTCTCGGGGATTGATTAGTAAACTTGATGGTTTATACCTCGATTCTCCCAAGATTAAAGTAGAGTAGAAATTGAAGACATATCATGCTTGAGAATAATCAATCTGATCTTTCTGAGTAGTTCCGGCTCAAGGTTGGGAATGCTCGTTTATACAAATCAAATTTAAAGGAAAAAAAAACCGAAAACTACATAATACTCAAAATATAAAACCCGCAATTCCTAACCTAGTTCTCTATTTTTCTTATTTATTTTACTATGTATTTCTAATTTTATTTTATTTTATTTTATTTTATTTTGAAAAACCAAAACACAAAATCATTTTTAACTAAATTATAGCTAAATCAACTTGGATGGATTAAGTGTTTTCCCTCTAATAGTAATCCTAGTGGGATCAACCTCGCCTCCGTTAATCTTCACTACAACTCATTTGTATGTTTACAAGTAAATTTAAAACTAGACATAACAAGTTTCTATCGACAACACATGGAATATAAGTCTAAGAACTATATAAACTTGTTGTGTACAAGCAATATAAATGTATTTAAGACAAGATCGAAAGGCGCTTAAGAAGACATACCTAGCTTAGGAGAGTGGTATTTCTCTCAGTGTTTTTCCTTCTTCTCCTTCTTTGAATCTTCTCAGTTATTCTCGATCGTTCTTAGACAACTTCTTGAGATCTTTCTCTAAGATTCTCAAGAACAACTTCAAGAAGATATTTCGACAGAATTTTGAGGTGTTGTTGGAATAGTAAACTTGAAAATCTACTAGACTTGAGAGCAAAATTCGAACCTAGAGAAAGAAAGTGTGGGTACAATCCCTATTCCAAATGAAAATAGGCCTCATGTCCTATGAGTTGGCTACTGTGCAGGCCATCCCAGGTTGTTCTTTAGGGCCTATTAGGTCTAAGGGACATCTTTTTATGCCTTGTGGTCTGATGGTTTAGGACGAATTTAGAAGATGCACTAAGATTCTCTAAGATTTGGTAATGATTACCAAATTTTAAAATATCTAGGCAATGATTTCCAATCATTACTCATGATTGGCAATGATTGGTCATCATTAGTCATGATTTCTCATGATTGGATTGTACATGGCACATTTAATGCATGATGTGACACTTTTCGGTTCGGTTTGGTGGCTAAGTATTGGTTACTTGTACTATTTTGGTTAGGTTTCCATTAATGTTTTGGAGGTTTAATGTATTTAGTCTCCATGTGTCATTTTGCATTTAATGCTTGATAATGACACTTGATTTGATGGACATTAAATGCTCTCTAATGGAATTGAATTAGTTCAGTTTGTCTTGTAACTATTTAGTCACATTTCAGGCAATTCAATTTCCTCTAAGATATTTTGCTCAAAATATCTAGGTGACTTCAATGTGATCTCTCTAGGTCATCCCAAGAATTAAATGCTTGATTTGATGACTCATTAATGCATGACTTGATGGGAAGCCAAATCGGTTAGATTTTAACCAAGTCTTTAGCCTTAGTTACTTTGGGTGACTAGACTTGGCCATGATAGTTTCTTTGGTTTGATCAAGGCTTTTGGCTTTGTTTTTTTAAGGATTTGATACCTTAAATGAAAAACTAGAGAAGTATTTTTTATGTTAAGAAGACGAAACTAGTGATAGTAATAATTTCAGGGGTCAAAATAATTAACAAAGGTAATTAGAGAAATTTCATTAAGTTAAAGTGTAGTGACTAATTTTATTCATATAAAAAACGATTCCATGAAAATCAACCTTTAATAATGTCATTTTAGTCCTCCTTAACTATAGGAATTTTTGAGGTTGACTCAAAACTTTTACTTATACCGAATTTAGTCAAATTGACAATTTTATACTTTCTTGTATTTTTTTTTTTACTTTTTTACAGTATCCAATGTAATCTAAGGCAAAAATTTGTTCCCTTTAAACCTCATTTTAAAGTTAATCCGAACTTGAACTTTAAACACAATACTAAATGGGCGGGACAAAATATGGTATCTACATATTCATGACAAATATTGTTTATCCGGATGTATTAGTGTAATTATAATTGTCTCGATTGATACATCATTTAAAGTTCTACAAAAAAATGTCAAATTACTATAGATCAGTTCTATTTTTTGTTTGATGTCTGGGACGTCTAATTTTAGTAATGTCGGGGGTGAGTTTTATTATAAAATTTAAATGTTATTAGATTATTGATACCCAATTGTTAATTAATATTAATATCCAAATAAAATAGATGCAGAATATTAATCTTGATTGTTATTAGTTATTATATATGTTATAACCAAATAGATGTTGAATGTTTTACGCCCATACCTTTAGGCAGGGGCTATACAACTAATATTGAATTTTAAATTAATTAAAATGTTAACTAAAAAATAAGTTTCTCTAGAAGTGGGACAAAAATATTATAATAAAAAAAAAATAGGATTGAATATGAGAATATAATTGAAGAAGAGGAGCGTTTTAAGCTTAGTTTATTACCTTATGGCGCAACCAACAAATTTAAACTGAAACTGAAAGCTAAAACTAGAAACGGAAATTGAAATCTTTCTATTTCTAGAACTAGAAACAGAAATGTGGGAATTAAAACACTAAATAAAATACTAAATTGGGTGGGTTAATTCTGGAATATCAAAAACTTAATCAATTAGGTTAATCTGGGTTAATTTTGGAATAATTTAGGTTAATTCTGAATCGAATAACATAGGAAAATTTATGGAACTGTAAATTCTAGAACAAAATTTGGGAACACTAAATTCTAGAACACAAAATTCTGGAACACAAGGCCAATTGTTTAGGTTAATTAATTGAATTAAATTGCATATGTCCAAATATTAATTGATCAGGTTAATTAGATTAATTAATCGAATAACAATTCCCGCAATGAAGTGTTCTTCCAATCCAAATCTTTGAAACCATGGCTATAATCAATTTGGTTTTTTGATGAGCGATACAGTTGTCAGTACAAAAATGTTCAAACAAATAGTCCATAACACAAATTGATGGTCGTTGTGGTTTGGACAAAAGAGAATCAAGGAACCCAACGGCGACGCAACTTGAAGAGAGAACCACGGAGACTAGTGGTGGCTCCTGTTGTTGCAGAAAATAAATAAAGTACGAGTTTACCAAAATTTCTTGGGATGAGTCGCGGACTAGGTCGCTCTCTTTAAGATGTTTCGCGGCTCTGCCCAAGAACGTGCAAGCAATGTATTAGCCCCGTCGTCCCCAGGATAAAACAACCCAGAATTCTCCTCTGTCTAGGACGTTCTTTGCACTGTAGAAGTCCCGAAAACCAAATACCCCCACACACTGTTCGCAAAACGAACAAACTGCTCGGAATCCAAAATCGAACTGAAAAAACAGTACCGAAACAGATCGAAACAATTCTGGAAGATCAAACCGAAAATGTTTCGGAACAGAAACAGAAACAAAGCCAAAACAGAAACAGTTCTGAAACAGGAGCAAAAATAGTGTTCTGTTTTTTTTTTTTTCTCTCTTAAAATTGAGGAAACAAAACTGGTATTTATAGGAAAAAAATCAAACCGTTTGAAATTTTTTTTTGAAACCGAAACTTAATAATAAAAAAAAACGTTACGGTTTTAATTAAAAACGTTAAAACGTTTTTATTAATTAAAACGTTTTTTTTTTATTTATTTTAACGGTTTAACATTTCAAACGTTTATTTTAATTAATAATTTTTTTAATTAAACTGTTTTTAAAAAAAAATATTTTTAAATAATTTTTTTCTAAAAAGTAAATAAGTGCCACCTCATCACACGCGTGGCTCGGCCGGACGGACGGCGGCGGCGGCGGCGCGCGCGCGTGTGGTAAACCGGTAGGGATGTAACTCCTCTCCCCTCCACAAAATGTGGGTACCCCTTGGGGCACACCCCAAGTGTCTCACATACTCCTAGATAACCACTTTATTTTCACCTCTCCCAACCAATGTGGGATAAAAGGTTTTGAGGGAAAAAACCAATTTGACATATTTGACACTTTCTATTCTAAAAATTAAATTAAAATTCATTTGTTCCAACAATCTCCCACTTGAATTTTTAAAAACAATTTTTTCATCGAGCAGTATAATTCAATATAAGATTGTGCATAAGAAAAGGTGTCTATCGACTTGAACCTTTACATAGTGAAGATGCTTTAGATTATACTAGAGTAACTCGTAGTTTTGAACTCTATCTCTAACAACATCACACACACAACCCTATCAGGGTGTAGTCCAAAAGCCCGTGCTTTACGGTCATGCACGTGTATCCCAATATAGTGAATGCTCTAGAGAATTTTGCCCAAAATTTCATAGGAAGCGGCCACACTTCCACATTCACATAGGTGAATCTATCAAGAGTACTCTTGTAGCTAGGTACTCCACTCCAAAATAGAGTATAGATCTCATTAAGAGTTAATAAAAACTCAACCTTCTATCGCTTCAAGATATCATGCTTCAAACAGCACATTTATGAAATAGAACTCAAATTTATAGCATGATTTTTCTTATATCACTTCATGAGTTGTTATTACCCTTTGAACCTATTTCTTGGGATCTCCAGTCTATAGGTTGGGTTTCCCTCACAAGTGACTCGTCAATCTATGGGCTTGAGTCCCATTCCTTTCGAAGTTTTGTAAACCTTTTCTCAAGCTAATCCTTTCGTCAAAGGATCGGCTAAGTTATCATCAGACCGTACATGATCCACTCTCACAGCCCCTGTAGAGATATACTCCCTAATAGTGCTGTGTTTGCGACGTATTTGTCGCTTTTTTTCCGTTATAATAACGGTTCTGAATCTTTGCAATAGCCGCGGTACTATCACAATGGATCAAGACAGCTGGAATCGGTCTCTCCCATAAAGGGGTATCAGAAAGTAGGCTCCTTAACCACCCTGCTTCCTCGCTAGCCGAAGCTAGTGCAATCATCTCAGACTCCATAGTAGATTGAGCCAAAATAGTCTGTTTCTTAGATTTCCAAGAAACAGCTCCACCAGCTATACTAAATATATAACCGCTAGTTGCCTTGGAGTCATCTGAAAGGGTGTTCCAATCAGCATCGCTATATCTTTCCAGAACAGCGGGAAACTTCTGATAATGTAATCCAAGGTTCATAGTTCTCTTTAAATATCTCATAATCTTATTAATAGCATGCCAATGCTCAATATTAGGTCTACTTGTAAACGTGCATAGTAATCCCACAGCATACGCTATGTCGGGCCTAGTGCAGTCAGTGGCATATCGGAGACTGCCTATGATGCTCGCATACTCAGTTTGTCTAACACCGTCACCGGTATTCTTGAACAACTTCACACTAGGGTCATAAGGAGTACATGCTGGTTTACAATCAAAATAATTGTATTTTTTTAAAATCTTCTCTATATAATGAGATTGGTCCAAAGAAATTCCATATTTAGACCTAGTTATTTTAATACCAAGGATTACACTTGCTTCACCAAGATCTTTCATATCAAAATTAGCACATAGCATGGATTTTACATTATTCACAACATGAATATTGGAACCAAAAATAAGCAAGTCATCCACATAAATACATATAATAGTGCAAATATCATTTTCAGATTTATAGTAAATGCATTTGTCACTTTCATTTACTTTAAAACCATGTGAAATGACTAGATTATCAAATTTCTCATGCCATTGCTTAGGTGCTTGTTTCAAACCATAAAGAGATTTATCTAATTTGCATACTTTGTTTTCTAGACCAGGAATAACAAATCCTTCAGGTTGGTCTATATAAATCTCTTCTTCTAATTCACCATTTAAAAAAGCAGTTTTAACATCCATTTGGTGCACAATAAGATCATGAATTGCAGCAAGAGATAAAAGTACACGAATAGATGTAATTCTAGAGACAGGTGAGAAAGTATCAAAGAAATCTACATTCTCTCTTTGTCTAAACCCTTTGGCTACAAGACGAGCCTTATATTTATCAATGGTTCCATCGGGATTCAATTTCTTTTTAAGAATCCATTTACATCCTATTGTTTTACAACCAGGAGGTAAATCTACCAAATGCCAAGTTCTATTTGACTCGAGAGAGTCTAACTCGTCATCTATAGCCTCTTGCCATAAACTGGCATCTATAGAGAATAATGCCTCTTGGAGGGTAAGTGGATCATCCTCTAAAGTATATGCATAGAAATCCGAACCAAAGTCTTTAGCTATACGAGGTTGTTTACTCCTTCTAGGTTCAATATCTAATTCCTTATTAGATTCATTAATCCTAATGATAGGTTCATTACTAGAAATCGAGCCCCTACTATTCTTTAATTTGAAAGGAAATTTATGTTCATAAAAATCAGCATCATTTGATTCAACGATAACTTTATCTTTCAAATCATAAAATCTATAAGCTTTGCTATTTACTGCATAACCAATAAAAACACATTCATAAGCTCTACTGGCAAGTTTTCTTCTTTTGGGGTCAGGAATTCGAACGTATGCCAAATAACCCCAAGTTTTAAAATAAGACAAATTTGGTTTCTTATTTTTGAAAACTTCATAAGGTGAAATTTTACTTTTCGATTTGGGAACTCTATTAAGTACATAGCAAACCGTTAATAAAATTTCACCCCACCAATGAGAAGCTGCACCGGAATTAAGTAAAATAGCAACTACTGATTCAGCAAAAGTTCTATTTTTCCTTTCAGCCTTACCATTCATTTCAGGAGAATACGGTGCAGTTTTTTCATGAATAATCCCATGAGATTTATAAAAATCAATAAAAATATCAGAATCATATTCTGTTCCTCTATCACTACGTAATCTCTTAATTTTCTTATTGCATTGATTTTCAATCTCAGTTACAAAATTCTTAAACATTTCAAAAGCTTCACTTTTATTTTTCATGAGATAAACATAAGTAAAATCAGAACAATCGTCTATGAATGTAATAAAATACCGTTTACCATTCCTAGTCAAGACTGCATCAAATTCACAAATATCAGAATGTATTAAGTCAAGAGATTCCGATTCTCTAATTACTGATTTATGAGGGGTTTTAGTAATTTTAGCTTGACTACAAAATTCACATTTTTCAAAATTATTCAAAGGCAATTTAGGAATTAGTTCTAAGTTGCTTAAGTTTTTAATAATGCGTTTGTTAACATGACAAAGTCTAGTATGCCAAATATTAAAAGAACACAACATGTAAGTAGAAAAAGAAATTTTATTAATTTCAACATTCAGTTTGAACATTCCATCAGTTGCATATCATTTCCCAACAAAAATATTATTTTTGGTTAAAGTGTACAAATCAGCCCCAATAGTTTGAGTGAACCCCGCCTTGTTTAGAAGATAGCCCGAAACTAAATTCTTTCTCATCTTTGGAGTATGCAGAACATCTTTAAGGATGACTGTCTTTCCAGAGGTAAATTTTAATTCCACTTCACCAGAACCGGCAACAATAGTGGAGTGGGAATCACCCAGCAACACTTTCTTGTCTTCACTTTCAGAATAAGATTTGAACATGGTACGATCATAGCAGATATGGCGTGAAGCACCAGTGTCTACCCACCACCCTTCGGATCTACCAACTATATTGATTTCAAAAATCATAGCTATAAGTTGGTCCTCGGTAAGATTCGCCTGTGGAACAGGACGACGTCTTTGCCGGCAGTTCCGAGCCAAATGGCCCGCCTTCCCACAGTTATAACAAGTAAACTGTTCAGAATTATTTCTTGAAGGGAGTTTGTTTCTATTCTGATTTTGATGCACATTTCTGTTCTGGTTGTTGTGGTTGCGATTCTGATTTTGATTTTTCATATTTTTCCCTTTAGGTTTCAGAATTGCGTAAGATGATTTTTGGTGAGCGTTGTTAGAAACAACAAGCACTTCATCTTCTGATCTTGTTTTTGGGCCTCCTCCTCAATCCGAAGACGAGTGATCAAACTTTCTGGTTGTTGTGGTTGCGATTCTGATTTTGATTTTTCATATTTTTCCCTTTAGGTTTCAGAATTGCGTAAGATGATTTTTTGTGAGCGTTGTTAGAAACAACAAGCACTTCATCTTCTGATCTTGTTTTTGGGCCTCCTCCTCAATCCGAAGACGAGTGATCAAACTTTCTAAAGAAAAATCTTTAGTTTTATGCCTAAGAGTATTCTTAAAATCTTTCCAAGAGGGGGGTAATTTGTCAATTAAAACAGCAACTTGAAATTGTTCATCAAGGGACATACCTTCAGCAATTATTTCGTGAGCGATTTTCTGAAGTTCATGAGACTGAACCTCCACTGATTTATCGTCGGTCATTTGGTATTTCAGATACCGACTAACAGCATATTTTTTACTTCCAGCCTCCTCAGTGTCGTATTTCTTCGAAAGAGCATCCCAAACTTCCTTTGCAATTTTGTTAGAGCAGTAATAATCATACAGATCATCAGACATACCATTAAGAATAAAATTCTTACAACGGAAATCATTTTCCTCCCAAGACTTAACTTCTTGAATCTGAGCGTCTGTAGAAACTTGAGGTAATTGAGGTTTTTCGGTTGTACAGACATATGCTACTTTTTTTATAGTAAGAAAAAATAACATTTTCTGTCTCCACCTTTTAAAATGAAACCCTTCGAAACGAAAGAGTTTGTTGAGATCAACAGTTACTTGTTTAAAATCGTGATCAGCAGACATCTTACCAGATATTGAACGTCTTAAAATTGTTGTTGCAGAAAATAAATAAAGTAAGAGTTTACCAAAATTTCTTGGGATGAGTCGCGGACTAGGTCGCTCTCTTTAAGACGTTTCGCGACTCTGCCCAAGAACGTGCAAGCAGTGTATTAGCCCCGTCGTCCCCAGGATAAAACAGCCCAGAATTCTCCTATGTCTAGGACGTTCTTTGCACTGTAGAAGTCCCGAAAACCAAACACCCCTACACACTGTTCGCAAAACGAACAAACTGCTCGAAATCCAAAATCGAACTGAAAAAACACTACCGAAATAGATCGGAACAATTCTGGAAGATCAAACCGAAAATGTTTCGGAACAGAAACAGAAACAAAGCCGAAACAGAAACAGAAACAAATCCGAAACAGAAACAGTTCTGAAACAGGAGCAGAAACAGTGTTCTGTTTTTTTTTTTTCTCTCTTAAAATTGAGGAAACAAAATTGGTATTTATAGGAAAAAAATCAAACCGTTTGAAATTTTTTTTTGAAACTGAAACTTAATAATAAAAAAAAAGTTACGGTTTTAATTAAAAACGTTAAAACGTTTTTATTAATTAAAACGTTTTTTTTTTTTATTTTAACGGTTTAACATTTCAAACGTTTATTTTAATTAATAATTTTTTTAATTAAACTGTTTTTTTAAAAAAATATTTTCTAAAGAGTAAATAAGTGCCACCTCATCACACGCGCGGCTCGGCACGGCCGGACTGACGGCGGCGGCGGCGCGCGCGCGCGCGTGTGGTAAACCGGTAGGGATGTAACTTCTCTCCCCTCCACAAAATGTGGGTACCCCTTGGGGCACACCTCAAGTGTCTCACATACCCCTAGATAACTACTTTATTTTCACCTCTCCCAACCAATGTGGGATAAAAGGTTTTAAGGGAAAAAACCAATTTGACACATTTGACACTTTCTATTCTAAAAATTAAATTAAAATTCATTTGTTCCAACAGCTCCGCTTGAAGTGAGAAGGGGAGGAGATTGGAGCAGTTTCAGCAGCAAGAACATGGCGACAACAAAGATACCAGTGCGCAAATAGATAAAATGTAATTCTTTACCTTTTTTATTTTTTGGGTATATGTATTTTTTAATCAAACACTCATTCCGACAATAGATATTTGTATGGGTTCCAATAGACGAGCCTAAACAATAAAACACCCAATTAATTGTTTATATTTAGAGAAAACCCCAAATTACATTCACAACACACTCACGTGCGGCTTGGATGATAGAACTCGAGGTATTTTTGGAAACAACACTCAAGCTAACAAGGAAATCTCCACCAAATTCCTTCATTCAATCTACGAAAATGGAAGAGATTTTGTTGATTAGATTTTCTATTCCTATTTCTCATTGCCCTAATTTGCAAAGAAATTAAGTGGGTAACCCTAGATTACCCACTTTCGATAAACGGCGACAGCCATTGCGGCGACAAGAGCTACCGACGACAACCATTTGCGCTGACAAGAGCTACCGACGACGACCATTGCACCGGCAGGAGCTACCGGCGATGAACGGAAGCTTGAGAACAGTTCCAACATATTGCAAGCAATCAATTTAGGGATTGGCCACACTCATTCGTAAGTGTTCTACATTTAAGATGCATTTGTTTTAAAATTTTCCACGTTCATTGAAACAGAAATGGAATCCCTCAGTTTGCTTTGTTCAGCTACTATTTGCTTGTAGCTAGAATGATGCATACCTTTAACCCAATTTGTTGATTGATTTTAAGACAAACATAATACTAGACGATTTTGGGAGACTGATCCTCAATGCAACCATACATTATTTTTGAGAAACCATTACAAAAGACCACTCTTGCATTATTGCATCTAACGCCCGAAAATTGGGGACAAAAATTTGGGGCAAAGTATCTGCAACAGAAGGTGCAGAACCCAAAAGAAGAAACGGAGGTCAAATCGACAGTTTTGAGGATTTCGTACGATAGCCTTCCCTTGTCTGTATTTGGTGTATGTTTATTTGTAATAATTTATCTTCGTTTTTTTTTTTTTTTTTTTTTTGTGTGTGTGTGTGTGTGTGTAAAATGCAATAAAAAATTGAATGGGGAATCGTGTGTTGAAAATTTGAAATCCTGGAGTAAAAAATATAATGCTAGATCCTAGCAATAAGAATAAACAAGGGGTCTATTTTGCTAATTATCTCATCACCAACCCATGCTTGTGAAGGAGAAGGATAAATGACAAAACATGCAACTGACCATCCAGTCCACATGATCGAATCATTTTTGGACTCTTCCAATCAAGAACCAGTAATTAGTTTTTGGATGGAAGGTGATATTTGTTGTACAATTATAATTTGTAACGCATGCTACGTTCTTCATTTTTGAAGATTAATGTACAATAGATGGTTGAATATTGTTGTACAGTTATAATTGGTTGAAAAATGTTGAAATATTATTGTACAACATATTTTTTAATATTGTTGTACATCAACAAACTCACCAGCCCGTGGGAGGATTTGGGGGGTATAAGATGCAAATGTCTCATGTACCACAATAGTGTCTAATTCTAACGCATAGTACTGCACAATAAACTTTCGTGCAGTAAAATTACGCAATAATTAATTATTACTGCACAATAACTTTTTGAATAAACAAAGCATTTGTGCCTGACAATATTTTTGTTTTCGTTACAATCATGAAAAACTTTATCTTACTCATTTGAGACATTTCATGCACGTTTATTCGTACATAACAAGAAACACACCGACATGAAGGATATTAATCATGAACCATATCCATCCTAAAATTAATTTATAATAAGTAAACCATTATATCAAAAATATCATAACAAAATTTGGAGCAAATGATCCCCTGTGAAAACTTCGTTTTTCTTAAGAATTGAAAAAATAAGAAAGAAAACATAGTGTCGCCTGACTTATCGAAACTCAACTGCCTTGTGCATAAAATGCATAAAAAATCCAACTACCAAATTTGTCATTTATTATGTCCTTAGTAAGATCCGCCATTTCCACAGTTGCTATCTCGTCATTGCCTGTGCACTGGATGTTTACTCGTTTCCGAAGGACGAATTGTTTCATTATATGCGTAACAATTACTCCACAATCAAGCCTGCCAAAAAAAAATATACAACATTATAATATGTCAAAGCATATACTTACAAAATTAATACAAATCCCAAACCTCGCTTACCGGGTTCTACTTTGCTGAGGTGTGTCAAATACAGGCTCCAAAGTAATCAATCTTTCTTGTGTCGAAGCGCTCGACTTAGTTGCATACCAAGTGAAATAGTTGGTAATATAATCATCCTAAATTATGCAAACCATTAAATCACTAGTTAGTACTAAACCAATAATAATACTAAACAACGTAACATAATAGGATGTATGATAACGAAATTTGATGAACCGCAACAATAAAAATAGCAGCATATGATTTTAGACTTGGGGGCAGGGGTAAAATTCAAAGCGTCACAACAAGTGTTGTTGGAGGAGTAGAAGTAATTATTGTTGTACATTAACAAACGAAAATAGTAACACAATGGGGGAACAAAGGGATATCGGATGCAAATGCTGGTGTACAACAATAATGTCGTAAACATAGGAACTAGGCAATTATAACTATACATCAATAATGTTGTAAACATAGTAACTAGACAATTATAACTGTACAACAATAATGTCACGAACACAACAACCAGACAATTATAACTGTACAACGTTAATGTCACGAACACAACAACCAGACAATTATAACTGTACAACAATTCTCTAAAAAGTGTAGGGGGGACGGAGGATGACAATAAATATTGTTGTGCATTAACAAAGAAATAGTAATATAGTGGGGGGTGATATGGGGATACGGTATAAATGTTACTGTATAGCAATAATGTCACGAACACAACAATCATGCAATTATAACTATACAAGAACTTTACAAGAAGGTGAAACATGCGTGTAGACATAAATAACGAAAAAGGAAGAAGTTGAAAATTCAAAACTATACTCCAATATTATATCTTTTACTACACAATAACTATCTCAAGAACTCAAACATTAATAACGAAAATGAACAGATGGAAATCCAAATCAAAATTTCAATATTCGATTTTTTACTAGACATTAAATATCTCAAAGAACTCAAAAGTTGATTTTTGCTACACATTGAATATCGTAACAAACCAAACATCACTAACAAGATGGAAATGAACAAAGAATTCAACTGTGGATCTTTGCTACATAGTAATTATTTAAAAAAATCAAACATCAACAATGGAAAGTAACTAAATGGAACTTCAAACAAGAATTCAACAAAGAATTTTTGCTATAAAATAATTCTCTCACTAAATCAAACATCAACATGAATAAGATGGAACTTCAAACAACAATTCAATATTGGATTTTTGCTACAAATTAACTATTTGTCAACAACCCTCACATCAACAATGAAAAATGACAAGATGGTAGTTCAAAACAAACACTTCAATGTTAAGAACAAAATCGATTTTTAATACACAGTCACTTTTTCAACAAATGCCCATATCAACTATGAAAATCAACAAACCACCACATCAATATTCGATTTTTGCACAGTTGTAACTAAACCCTAAACTCAATAGATGATTATTACTGCACGGTGGTCGCGAATCCATAAACCCTAAAACGGAGAATAGATGGAGAGAGACGAAGCAAAAAAAGAACAATATGTAGCAACTTACCGGCGATGGACACGACAACGACTGGAAAGGACGAGGATTACCTACAGGAGCAAAACCGGCGAGACGCGAGCGAGATGCTTCGTGGGATGAAGAGGAAAAATGTGCACTGCAATGGAATTGTTACTAGAAGGTTTTTGTGATTCACTATTGATTGAAATTTTCCCCCAAGAACTACCTTCCAATTTTAGACTACAATCATGCGCCTCTCTCCATATTGGAAACTCACGGCTCCTCAATGGGGTTTGTATTAATTTTGGGTTTGTATTAATTTTCTATTGTTATATGGGGATAAGTCAAATATATAATGGACTTTGGGGCCGATATTAAAAAATCCTAATTTTTAACAATTAGTAAGAAAATTATTTTTTGGCTATATATTTTTAATTTCTTAACCAATAAAAGAAATTATTGCAAATAGTTTTTTATTTATTGCTGAAATAAATTGCAGGAACGTATTTGTAACTAAATTAGTGACAAATTTTATATTGACTGGTAAAAAAAAAACTTTTTGCGAGGAATTTTTTGTGTTTCCTAATAGTCACTGAGTTTTAGCGTGGAAATTAAATTTTATCACCAATGATTTTTTCTAGTATTGATACTAGAAACGCGAAATATGGTTTATATAATATTTTCATAATTTTTAAATAATTAAAATGGTTGCAAATTACTTATAAATAATATTTCAATATACAATTTCAAGTAATATCATGTTGTTCCAATATTCAAAATATAAATATTTATGAGTCTATAAGAATTAGCAATAATGGATGATATCAATATATATTATTTTGTTGAGATGAATCAGATATCTTATAAATATTATTTGGATTTTCAAATAACTAGAAAGGTGGTCAATTACTTATCTAGATATTGCACTTAATCCCGTCAACATATTGATCTATAAATCTTTTTTACAACCCATGAAATCTATTCCAGCGATGATGAATTAAAATTGTATATTTATATATGTTTGGAGTTTCTAACTTAAAATAATATAGTGCTAAGTGGAGTAACTCCTTTAATTTATATAGTAGTTTGAGAACTTTCAAATAAGCAATGTGGGATAAGAATCTAACACTTGCCCTTGAGTGCAACCCTCCGGTGTGCACGAATAATTTAACTACGAGGAAATGAAGAGAAATGTGCAACCCCGACTTGCACGAATGATTTAACTACGAGGAAATGAGAGACCCATAACCTTAACTCTGATATCATGTTTGGAGTTTTCAACTTAAAATCATATGGTGCTAAGTGGAGTAATTCATTTGATTTATATAATAGTTTGAGACGATGTGAAATAAGAATCTAACAATATATATATATAAATTTTCAACTTTCATGAAACATAAATGGAATCCCTTCAATATTTTTTCCGTCTCCATTGCTAGAGAATTCATGGATCCTTTAAATTTTTCACATATTTTCTTCTCTCTCTAAATAATAACAAGAAAGTAAAAATTTGATGAATATCACGTTTAAAGGGAATTAAATATCTCTATCATGTAATATCCATATATGTAAATAATTATTTTCAATTTATAATTTTTTTATCAAATATCAAAATTATATATATATATATATATATAAGTGAACTCTACTTATTTATTCATAAATCAATAAATAAAAGCATAAAATAATTTAGCTTAAAAAAAAGGGATTTCACAAGTTCCTTAGTTTGTTTTTCCGATAAGGGTGTTTCCAACTGGATCTGTCTATGAGATCATGCAAGCCTATGCTAAAAATTGCATCTGTCTTTGGTTGGATTTGCCTTTATAGAATTCCTAGTTTTGTTTTTCTCTATCCCCCTTTCGTTCAGCCTGGGGGGCAGTATTTGTAACTCCCCTTTCATCTTGAGATTTCCCCTATCAATACATTTTGCCTATAAAAAAATTGTCCCTAAATTTTGATCCTTATACCATTATATATATATATATATATATATATATGGGTTTTTAATTGTTTGGATCTAATTTGTTCTCTCTCCTCAATTAGCCTTTTAAAGAAAAAAGTTATTATTTAAACATTTTTAAAAACATTCTTTGATTTTGGTTCCCGACAGTTAAAAAACAGATATGGACGGACGTTTATACCACTGTATAAAAATAGGAAACCATAACCCTAATCATTCAAAATAAAAGGATGATTGGCCATTAGTCCCAAATATCAATTGTAATTTAAAAAAAGTCTCATTTAAAACATAACTTTTGATTTAGTCCTTTAAAGTGGATTTTAATTGCGTATTAGTCCCGCATGTGCACGCATTGCAAGAATTTTAGAGAAAATTTGATGAGTAAATTTGTATTGTAGTGAATATTAGTTACATATAACTGAAATTAGTTACAAACTTAATAATTAATAATTATAAATCATATGTAACTATACTACATATATCTGTGTAATATTAATTACATGTATCTGTATAATATTAATTACATATTATAAATTATATGTATTTATGTAATATTTATTTCATCTAACAAATATTCTATATAGAAATTAGTTTAATATTAATTACATATATTTTGTGTATAGTCACATGTTACAAAATTACATGTACTTATGTAACAAAGTGTAACATTTGTTACATGTAACAAATTTTTACACACAAATTAGTTACATGTTACAAATTATAGTAAAATTTGTTATACCTAAAAAGTATTTTACACACAAACTAGTTATCTGTAACTATGCGAATTCAGACACATATATTTGGGTCTTCTACTTTTTTAATAAACAGGACTAAAATAAAGGACTTGCTCCCAAATGACCCCAGAATAAAGGCAGTATCTTTATTTGTTAAGACCTTATTATTCAGTTTAATAAGCTGCGTATAGTAAACATGGATTGGAGCGTTTGAATGGCCGCCTCCAGCTTCAATTTGATCGCTTTCTTCTTCGATGAATCGGATATGGCTTTTAGCTCTTTCGTTCGCCATTACTATTTCAATATGAGTTTCTGTTTTGATTTCCTTGATCTCATCATCCAATCTGCTTGACCCTTCTTCCACAACAATCTTCCATGGAGTTGCGCTTCAATGTAATTGGATGACATTTCAATATGAGTCTGATTCCTAGTTTTTGAAATTTGATGGCGTGAATTTGTTTTTCGATCTGCGAACTTCGCAAAGATGAATTCACAAAGCTTCAATTATTAGACAATTTGTGCGATCTAAATAAATTAACAGTATGTACATGAAAAAAAAAAAAATAATAAGAAAATTGTTCACTTCAATCTCTCATTGTTCGATCTGTTCAGATTCACTGCCGCTGTGTCATTGTGCTCACCGACATCGTTGCGCCCTCTCTCTCTCTCCGTTGGTTTGTTGTTGTTCAGTTCCACCGCTTAGCCGTGCGCGTCCTCTCTCTCTCTCTCTCTTGTTGTGCGGAAGTGTGTCGGGTGGACCCAACACAGAACAAATATTATGGGAGATGAAATAAAAACACACACACTCACAAATAAGAACACAAGTTTTAACGAGGTTTGGCAATTTCGCCTACTCCTCGGGAGCAACTATGGAACTTCTTTATTTGACAATAAAATACAAATAAAGAATACAAAACAAGGTCTTAAAACAACTTAAGACACTTGTGCAAGAATTCACTCAATTGTGACTATTGAGGAATTGAACTCTCTCTCAACTTGTACGTCTTCAATTGAGAGATATTGTTTTCTTCAATTGTGAGATATTTTTCTTCAAAGCTTATGGTCTCAATTTATAGGGAATGCTTGAGGCTCATAATCTAGTGTGAATAAGATCCTTAGTGTGAATAAGATCCTTAGAACCTTCAACAATTGAGGCAGCCGCAATGTTGGAATCAATTGTTGGAACCAATTTTGAATAACTCCATCTACCATTTTTGACCCATTTTTCTTCTTCCCTTTCATACCAAACAAATGTGTGAAAAATCTATTCACACTATGAAAAATGTTAGCCCAATTTTGTTGACAATCAAGCCAACAACCAACAATCTCCACCTTGGCGAGATTTTCAAATGCCACCATCACCACAACGTTAATATGAATTCTCATACTACACCTCCAATAGAACCAATAGTTGCTCCTCCAAAAATCATACTTATGTATGAACAATATTGGCCAAGTTTAGGCAGTGAAGAAACTTGGCACTTCCAACGACTTTCGTCAACATATCTGCAGGGTTATCGACTGTCCCAATCTTCGTAAGAAGAATAACACCTGCATCAACAATTTCTCGAACAAAGTGGAATCGAACATCAATATGTTTGGTTCGAGCATGATGAACTTGGTTCTTCGCTAGATGTATTGCGCTTTGACTGTCGCAATATATTTCCACCTGTTTCTGATGAAGACCCAAGTCTGAAATCAGTCCATGTAACCAAATGGCGTCCTTCATGACTTCTCCAGCAGCCATGTATTCAGCCTCCGTGGTAGACAATGCTACAGTGGACTGCAAAGTAGACCTCCAACTGACTGGACCATTAGCCATGGTAAATAAATACCCGGTAGTAGACCGTCGCTTATCCAAATCACCAGCGTAGTCTGAATCCACATATCTAATGAGAAATCTTTCGACTTCCATTTGATTTCTCGCAAATTTCAAACCCACATCCTTAGTACCTTTGATATACTTCAAAATCCATTTTGCAGCTTCCCAATGCTTCTTTCCTGGATCATGCATGTATCTGCTAACCATACTAACAGCTTGAGAAATATCAGGTCTTGTGCATACCATTGCGTACATAAGGCTTCCAATCAAACTTGCATATGGTACTTGAGCCATATACATTCTTTCTTCATTTGTACTCGGTGACAGTTCCGCACTTAATTTAAAGTGAGGAGCCAAAGGTGTATTAACCGGTTTGGTATTTTTATCTATACCAAATCGATTTAGTACATTTTTCAAATACTGTTTCTGTGTCAGCCACACAGTCCCAGCCGTTCTGTCACGAGTAATTTCCATGCCCAAAATTTTTTTGGCTTCGCCAAGATCCTTCATTTCGAATTCCTTCCGAAGTTGGGCTTTCAACTTCTCAATCTCCACCAAACTCTTAGATGCGATTAACATATCATCAACATATAAGAGCAAATAAATGAAAGTACCATTTTTCAATTTACGGAAGTACACACAATGATCGTATTGACTTCGCGTAAAGTTATGTACCTTCATAAATTTGTCAAATCTCAAATACCACTGTCGTGGAGATTGCTTCAAACCATACAGAGACCTCTGCAACTTGCACACCATTTGTTCTTTGCCAGCAGCTTTGAAACCATCAGGTTGCGACATATAAATTTCCTCATCCAAATCTCCATGTAGAAAATCAGTTTTCACATCAAGCTGCGCCAACTCCAAGCCAAATTGTGCGACTATGGCAAGTAAAATTCGAATGGAGGAATGCTTTACTACTGGTGAAAAGACTTCATTGTAGTCAATCCCTTCCTTTTGAGCATACCCCTTTGCAACCAGTCTTGCCTTGAATCTCACACTGTTTTTTCCATGAGAGTCCTCCTTCTTTGCATATACCCATTTACACCCAATTACTTTTTTTCTTTTTGGTAACTCTACGAGTTCCCAAGTCATATTCTTATGGAGAGAATCCAATTCTTCATTCATGGCCTTATTCCATTCCACACTTTCAGAACTTTGCACAGCTTCTTTATATGTGGTTGGAATATCTTCACTGACAATTGGTAGGGCATAAGCAATCATATCCGCAAACTTGGCTGGTTTTCGAATTGTTCTTTTTGGTTTGCTAGCTGCTATCGATTCTTCAATTTGTGGAGGCCTTTGAGGAGAGGGCTCCACCTCAATTCTATCTTCCGTATCCCCGTCATTTTCATCATCTGAAGAAGTGTCTTTTGAAGGAGAATCTACTGGACTTTGAATCTCCACTTGCTGCACTAGACTGCATTTTTTATTCTCTTCATTCGATACTTTCTTCTTCATAAATTTACTTTCATCGAAAGTAACATCCCTGCTCAAGATCATTTTCTTCAATGCAGGGCACCATAATCTGAACCCTTTCACTCCACTGCTGAAGCCCAAAAATATGGCCTCCTTTGTCCTTGGATCAAGTTTGCTATCTTCGGTCACGTGAAGGAACGCCGAGCAACCGAAGATACGCAAAGAATCATAATCTGATGCAGGTGATCCTGACCACACTTCAATAGGAGTTTTTCCATCAATTACAGTAGAAGGCAGACGGTTAATTAGATGACATGCATAAGTAACCGCTTCTGCCCAAAAACTCTTCGTCAAACCGGAATTGGATAGCATGCACCTTACTTTTTCAAGTAAAGTCCGATTCATACGTTCCGCTACACCATTCTGTTGTGGAGTCTTTTTCACAGAAAAATGCCTCACTATTCCTTCTTGTTTGCACAAGGAATAAAATGGATCGGACGTGTATTCACCGCCGTTGTCCGATCTCAACACCTTGATCTTCTTTCCGGTTTGATTCTCCACCCTCTTCTTCCAAGCCAAGAAGATCTCTAGGACTTGATACTTATGTTTCATAGTATACACCCAGAGTTTTCTTGAGAAGTCATCTACAAATGTAACAAACCAGTGCCTTCCACTCAAAGATGCAGTCTTCGTTGGACCCCAAACATCAGTATGCACATAGTCTAGGATCCCTTTTGTTTTATGGATGGCCGTGCCAAATTTAACTCTGGTTTGCTTGCCCAGCACACAGTGCTCACAGAAGTCCATCTTACAAGTCTTGGCACCCTTCAAAAGACCCTGCTTTACTAGGCCTTGCATGGCCTTCTCTCCAGCATGCCCAAGCCTCATGTGCCAAAACTTGGTTGTATCAATAGCAGTTTCTACGGTGACAGCTCCACCGATAACAGTCTTTCCTTGTAAGAAATACAAATTATTTCTCCTTAGGCCTTTCAAGACAACCATAGCACCTCGTGTGACTTTCAACGATCCAGCTTCCATGATGACTTTGAAACCATTTGATTCCAAAGCACCCAAAGAAATTAGATTCCTCTTCAAATCTGGTACATACCAGACATTGGTCAGATCCCTCGTGGTTCCGTCATGCAGCTTCAATCGGATCACGCCAACCCCTTTCCTTTCACACGTATGATCATTTCCCATAAGAACTGATCCACCACTACCGAGATCTAAACTGGTGAAACAATCTGTATCAGGACACATATGATAGGAGCACGCGGAGTCAAGAATCCACTCGTCTGAGCCAACTCCAGCTGTAGTAGCCAGAGCAAAATTTGAATCATCATCTTCAATTTGGGCCACGTTTGCATTTGTATTACCCCTGTTTTTCAGCTTGGGGCAATCCTTCTTCCAATGACCCTTTTCACGGCAAAAAGCACATTCATCCTTTGCCGGAATCTTCCTGCTATTTGATGAAACTCCTCTCGACTTGGAACGAGAGTTGTTTCTACCTTTGTTGTGCTTTTTGGTCTCCGATCTGCCCCTCATCATCAAAGCAGTAGATGTATCAGTTTGAGACACCTTGTCACGTCTACGAACTTCGTTATTCATCAACGCGTCTGATACATCCTTGAATTTCACCGAGTCTTTTCCGTAGATCAAAGTAGTTGCCAAGTGTTCGTATGAATCCGGTAAAGAATTCAACAACACAAGGGCTTTATCCTCATCCTTGATCTCTTCATCCAGGTTCAATAGATCGGCAATCAACTTGTTGAAGTCATTCAAATGATCCATCATAGATGTACCTTCTTGGTATTGAAATCGGAAAAGCTTTCGCTTCAGATACAACCGATTCTCAATACTCTTTGTCATGTACTTTTCTTCAAGTACTCTCCATAAGTTCTTCGCCATCGTTTCTCTCATTACAAAGTATTTGACGTTCTTTGCAAGACAGAGACGAATAGAACCGCACGCCATTTTGTTGATCTTCAACTACTCTGCTTTCTCCATAAAATCTGGTTTTTCCTCCAAGGTTATTTCCAAACCCTGTTGAACCAGCATATCCATCATCTCACATTGCCACATGCCAAAACTGTTTGTTCCATCAAATTTTTCAATATCAAATTTGCCATTTGATATTGATAGTTTTGTTTATGAACTGGAAGAGGTTGATGGCGATTCAATCTCCTCCGTTTTCGATTCGATCTCCGCCATAATCCCAAGCTCTCAACCGGAGCTCTGATACCACTTGTTGTGCGGAAGCGTGTCGGGTGGACCCAACACAGAACAAATATTATGGGAGATGAAATGAAAACATACACACTCACAAACAAGAACACAAGTTTTAACGAGGTTCGGCAATTTCGCCTACTCCTCGGGAGCAACTATGGAACTTCTTTATTTGACAATAAAATAAAAATAAAGAATACAAAACAAGGTCTTAAAACAACTTAAGACACTTGTGCAAGAATTCACTCAATTGTGACTATTGAGGAATTGAACTCTCTCTCAACTTGTACTTCTTCAATTGAGAGATATTGTTTTCTTCAATTGTGAGATATTTTTCTTCAAAGCTCATGGTCTCAATTTATAGGGAATGCTTGAGGCTTATAATCTAGTGTGAATAAGATCCTTAGTGTGAATAAGATCCTTAGAACCTTCAACAATTGAGGCAGCCGCAATGTTGGAATCAATTGTTGGAACCAATTTTGAATAACTCCATCTACCATTTTTGACCCATTTTTCTTCTTCTCTTTCATACCAAACAAATGTGTGAAAAATCTATTCACACCATGAAAAATGTTAGCCCAATTTTGTTGACAATCAAGCCAACAACCAACATCTCTCTCGTTCAAATCTACGGCTCGTCGTCTCTCTTTCTCTCTCATTTAGATCTGTGACGGTGAACTGACAGCACCGTGCTCGTCCTCTCTCTCTCATTCAGATCTTTGATAGTAAACTGATGGCGTTGTGCTCTCTCTCTCTCTCTCTCTCGTTTCAAATTTGACAATGATAATAGCAAGAACAATGGCCTTCATCTTCATTGCATCTCTCTCTTAAATCTAAAATTTCAGATTTGGAAATTCCAGGTCTAGAATGTTCAACAAGATATGAACATTCTGGTCTCTCGCTCTCTCTGTCTTCTAGTTTACGTTATTTCCAGATTTGAGTGTTCATTCCCAATGTGTGGTTTGATAGATATTTATTTACAATTTGGTGAATGTTCGTACTGATGTGTTTTTTGTTGATCTTTTGTTTTTGTTTTTTAAATGTTCTTGATTTGTCTGTTTTTGTGGATGATCGCATTGGAGTTAGCTTTGTTTTGATTTTGTTGATTTTTGTGAAGTTTTTTGTTTATTTACACGAAATGTCTTTTTCGTTCATATTCGGTTTATTTCAATATTTCTTAATTTATTTTTCATGAATGTTCTCATGGATTTAAGATCTTTTTATTTATTTTTTGGGGTGAATGTATTAATTGTGGTTGGTGAAGGTTAAAGTTGAATTTTGTTTTTGTTGATCTTAGGGGGTTTTCTATGTCTTGATTTGTTATTCGTAGTGTTTTGGGTGAACGTTCATGTGATTTGATGAAATGTTCACACCGATTTGTTTTTCGTTGATTTTAGTTTTTTTTTTTCAATTTTTTGGATGGTTTTGGTGAATGTTTATATTGGAATTGTGTTTTATTAATTTGTTCATGTAAAGACAGCATAATCAGAGTTAAAATGTTTAAAAATAGCAAGAATAAAAATGTGAATATTCACGTCTTAATTTTTTTTTTAACGGAATGACATTGTACATAAATAATAGAAAAAAAAATGGTAAAAAAAAAAAAAAAAAAAAAAAAACTATTTTCTAAAAATCTCTAAGGACTAAAAATTTTATTATAGTAGTTGGGGGTGCATTTCCTGATTTATATATATATTAAAGACTATATAATAAATTTCCTTATATTTATTCCAATTAATCTTTTATTGTTTCTATTTTACCATTATCCTTATGTTCTCATCCTATGTTGTATGTCCAACTATGCGCGCGTGCGCACACACAGATACGAGGGAGAGATGAAGCTTACACGGTAGATGGAGAAAGAGAAAAATCGAATAAATAAAAAATTGCAATTAGTTAACTGTCTGTTTGATATAATATTAAAAGCTTGAGGCCTTAATAGGTAAAATTAGGTTGTGTTTGGGTAAAGAATTTGGGGGAGGATTTTATTTGTTCAAAGAATTTTAGAAATCTTTTTAGCAATTTTTTTGTTTATGTACTATTAGGAAGAAATTATAAAATCCATTCATTTGTAATATAAGAATAAGAGAGATTCTCAAATCCCCTCAAAACACTTATTATTTGTTAATTCTCCCAAGAGAAAATTTGCTATTTTTTCAATTTCTCATCTATTTCACTTCAATCCCTCCCTCTCCTCCTCCCCCCCCCCCACCCCCGCCTTTTTTTTCATTTTGTAATTATATGACTTTCAAAATTTTCTCTTCTTTCTATATTTGTAATATATGTATAAAAATCATATCATTAAAATAGTGATATATATATGAAATTATATTATTAAAATTGTAGTCTTAAAATTATATTACCAAACTAGGTATAAAAATTATATTATTAAATTACTAAATAAAAATTATATGATGAGATACATTTTCACATTTTTATTATTAAAATTTAATAGATTTAAAAAATCTTCGTACAAATACTTGTATATCGAAAAGAGAATGTAAAATTACACAACCAAATTCTTCATTTAACAAGTTATCCGAACATGGAATTTATAAGGGGTGCTTACCACTAACTCCCAAATTAGTGTGAAAACTACTAAATGAATCCAATTGATTTTTTTCCCTGATTAATCTTATTGGCATTTTGTGGACTACTTTGCCCCTATCAATGAATCGTTATCTTCCATACATGTTATCACCCCTAAAAATGCACAATAAACTATGGTAATAAATTACCAATGAAATTGAGAATGAAACTTACAATTTTTTTCTAATTGTGATTATTGTTTAATGATTTTTTTACACCACAATGATTAAATAAATCATGATCTTCAAAATGAGATACTAATTTTTTTTTTTATAATTAAAATACATGTGAATGCTATGTATAACATTAATTATGATATTAATGTTATATATAACATCATTACAATATGTGTACCCCGTGAGTGTTGAATATAACATCTAATATAATAAAAATAAAGATCAATTAATATTGATAATAACATGAACGTGTTGAATGTAATAAGACTTATTGATAAAGGTTATTTGGATGTTGAATGTAACATTCAATTGTATTTTGATAATGTATAAGATCGTGTTAAATGTAACACTAATGTGAAAACTAAATTTTTTGAAAGTACCATATATGTAACATGAATATACTAATCTGAAACTAATAAAGAAAATAGTAAATGTGATGTCATTTTGAAAATCTTAGTCAGATTGATCTAGATATATAATTAGTTCGTTAAAAAAATATGTACAACAATAGCTATTTTCATTTTAATAAATTGATTTTGTTTTGAAATTGTTAAATATGAAAAATCCCAATTCCGCGAATCTCATAAGGGCAAATTTGTCATGTAATTTTTTTTTTTTTAAATTTTGGATTGGACAATTCTAAAAATCTGTATACTGATATTGTTTGGTTTATTTTTAAACAGTTGAAATCAATTGCTAATTTTATATTTAAATTGGAATTATCTAGTAATTTTTTCAATTTATAAAGGATGAAATTTCAAAATCCGAAATTTTAAAATTTCATGATTTAGAAATTTTATGAATTTAACAAATCCTTTACCCAAATGCAAAGATACCTATATAACATTATTCTAAAATTTAAGTACAATCATGTTTTATCCAAATATTATTTAGGACAAATTTGGTTTGTAATAAAAATACTGGTTTTTTAAGGGGAGAATTCATTTTGTGGAGATTTGAGAACAATTTTATATTCGGTAGATGACATAAAACAATTTTGAGTTAATGCCAAACATTCCCTAGCACTTCTAAAAGTAAATATTGTTGCATTGATCGATAGAAGAAACTTTCCACATGCATTATATTAAATAATGAATTATAAAACTTGTTCAACATGGTGACATTATGATGAAAAGATATGGCCTTATTTTTAAAATTTGTTGCCCTCCAACTTAAGCCAAACATAGTACCACGTATTCTTTCGATAATTCAATTTTAATAAACTTCCATAATCCTTTTTTTCCAAACAAAATCCTAAAAATACGCACTAAATTATTTTATATTTTTCTTAACAAAAAGTTTTAAAAAGTTGAGGATAATATAAAAAATTTAATATCTAATATTTAAAAGTGAATTTTTTATTTTATTTTAATTAGACTAAAAAATGCCTCATTTAATTTTTTTTTTCTATTTTTTTTATTTCATATATATTTTGTTATATTTTTATATATCAAATAATAAATGACTCCACTTAATTTTGTCTTTTTTTTAAGTTAACTTATTTTTATTTATAATTAAGAGTTTTTTTTTTTTTTATAATTAGACTAAAATTTACATTCTCTCTCCTTAATAAATCTTTCAAACAAACATATTTTTATTTAGTTCTCTATCAAAATATTATTAGTATTTAATCATTTGTCTATAGTGAAAATATTTGACCATCTATATGCCTAAAATTAAATAACCTTAACCCTAAACTTAAAATAAATTGATCTGGGAAAGCCATTGCCTCTCTCCATATTCTGTTCTCCGTCTCTGTAATTTTGAGACACAAAAACCGAACAGCGATGCCGGCGAGCTCGGTGGTTTCGCCGTCGGTGTCGGCGAGCTCGGCGGTGACTGTGGTTTTCACGGTGGCCGTTTCGCCTCTGGTGTCTGGATCAATGTTGGAGTCTGCATTGGTTTTCCCTCAGGCGACGCGGCGGCGAATGGTTGCTGCGATGCCAAAGAAGCCGGAGGCGAGAGAAGTTAAGTATCCGGCGGTCTTGTGGGCCTTGAGAAGGAGGACCCAGGTGAGCTGCTTGGCGTTCTTGTTACAACCACCTTTGCCGCATTGGTTGCCCTAAAAAATCCAAATCTATTTCAAAATCTTCATCTTCATACACTAAAACCCTTTATTTTTTGTACATTCATATCTCAAATTCTCTTCGTCGAGATTCCATCTTTTTTGCCTTTTATTCAATTACCCATTCATCTTTCATCTCCATCTTCTTCACCCAAACATAAGAAAATTCATTTCCCTCACCTGTAAGGCTTTTATTCAATCACCCACCTCAATTTTCCTCATCTGTTCGTCCATGGCTTCCATTTTCTTTTCACATTTCCGGTAAGGCCGTGTTTGGGAACGCTCATTCCAATGTGTGGCGTGGCGGATGTTCAATTTTGCAATTTGTTGAACATTCATGTCAATTTTGTTAGATCTGATTTGATTTTGTTGATTTTTGTAAAAAAAAATTTGGAATATTTTGTTCTTTGATAGTTATGTTTCTTTCATTTTTTAATTTTTTTTAATGTTGCACGGTAGTTGGTGAATCTTCAGGTCAATTTACATTTTGTTGATGTTAGGGGATTTCGATGCTTGCTCGTGATGTTTTGAGAGAACGGTTATGTGGTTTGTTCTCTGATCGAAAATTGAATTTCCAAATCTATAATGTTTAACAAGAGGTGAACATTTTGGTCTCGCGCTTTCTCTCTCTTTCCCAAATCTGTTCAGATTTTGGAAAATTCCAGATTGAATGGTCATGTTCATTCGTAAATCTGAATGTTCATTTTCCGATCTGTGTTTGGTGGATATTCATTTGCGATTTGGTGAATGTGTTCTTGTGGGATGTAGAATGTTCATACTAATGGTACTTTTTTGTTTTTGTGATTTTTGATGAATATTCCAGTTCCTAATTCGTTCATGAATGAACACGTGATTTTCGATTTTTTTTTTTTTTTTGTGAATATTCGCTCCGGTTTTCCTATTGTTTTGATTTTGTTAGTCTTTCATGTTTTTTTTTTTTGGTGATTTATGAGTGAATATGCATATCGATTGGATTCTTGGTGAATGTTGTTGTGGTTCGATCAACGTTCATACCAATTTTTAGTTTTCGGAATGACTGTGTCATTATGATCGGTGAATGTTCAGTTCAGTTGTGCTTTCGTTGATTTTGTGTATCTTGTTTGTTTTTTTGGCGAATTTTTACGTGGGTTAGGGAAATGTTTACACCGATTGTTTTCATTGACCTTAGTTCGTTAAATTTGTTTTGATTTGGTTTGGATTTTGGAGAATGTTTTATATCGAGTTTGTTTTGTTGATTTCAGGTTTTATTTTCAATATTTTTGATTTACTGTTCTTTGGTTGTTTTCAAATTTATTTTTTTGATTGGTTTTATTTGTTGTGATTGTTCATACCATATTTTGTTGTGAATGTTTGATATCTAAGGGTTTTCAATGTCTTTGATTTCGTTTTTTTTTAGTTTTGGTGAAAACATATGAATATAAAAAAAAAGTATAATTTATTCATATAACCATGATTCAAAAAATATTTTCATCCAAAAAGAAAGTAGATACAATATAAACATACATTGAGGAACATAAACGATAGCTTAAATATGAAACTCACCACTTTCCTCGCTCTTATTGGTCCATGTGTCAATTTTTCACCACCACCTCTTAATTATTTGTAATATATTCAAACAATGATGTCAAATTCCAAATTTTCAATCACTGGTGTCTATTTCTGCACACTTCTATAAATCATACTCTTCAAAATAAGATATTATTATTTCTTTTGAAATTTTGAATTACGATGCATGTGAACGTTATATATAACATTGATTATGACATTAATGTTATATATAACATTATTACAATATGTGTGCCATGTGAATATCGAATATAACATCCAATACAATAGAAATAATATAAATTAATATTGATAAATAGCATGAACGTGTTAAATAAGAACCCCATTTTTTAAAGCACATATGTTAGAAAGCAGTCGAGGGACCTCTATATATCAGAGTACGGATTTATAAAAAAAAATACTTGTTGAGAGATATAGTCATACACCTCGAACAAGATTAATCTCATATTTTGTATAGTTGTGGAGACACTTGTGGGTATACCAAATAAAACATATGTTGAAAAATAAACTTAAAAAAAAAAAAAATTATTATTTTTTTTTTCACAAAACAAAAAATCACACACAAAAAAAAAAAAGAGAAATAATACATCAAATGAAAACAAAAAACTAATAAAAATTAAAAATATATATTAAAATCCACAGATTTGGAAGAAAATAGTTTTAAATTTTAACAAATCAACTGATTGGTCGAATAAGGATTATTTTTGTGATGCCTCGTGGGGCTGTTGATAGAGGTGTGCGATACATTAATGGCTATATTTGAGAGAGAGATACTTGACTAGAGATTGAGGAAGAAAGAGAATGTAGGTTCTAATAGATGAGGTTTTTGTAGTTAGGGATAAAGAGATAATATTTTAGAAGAAACCAAAAGAATTGAGAGAAAAAAATATATGGAACATTCTTTTATTTAATATTCTCTTAAAATGTGTAAGCAAAATTTGTTTGAAAATGTATATTGAATTGTTTTATCATATAGATATTTATCATTTATTTTTTATTTATATAATAAAGCAACTTAGTATATATTTTTCAACAATATTTTGCTTACATATTTTAAGTTGATATTAAAGGAAATAAGTTGTTGGTGGTGTTAAAATCTAGAGAACACCCTCAGTATGGTCTGGGCAAATGACTGTAGACACGGCATTTTGACCGCCTCGCAAAAAATTATACTTTATTTTATAGTTACCTTTATTTTATTTTTCTATTTATTTTGTTTTGATTGTACCGTATTTATGCGGTTTAATACTGCTAAATTAAGTTTTATTAATCTCTTAAGTAAATTAAATATTAGTAATTGATTTTTATTTTTTTGGTTTTGTAGATTTTTCGAAGTGGAATAAAAACGCGTTAATTCGGAACAAAATGGACGAGAAACAGACGAGAACGAGAGAGGCCTGGACCGAACGCGGGGGGAGGGCTGCAAAAGGGTCGATGGTGCGACCAGCTGGCCGCACCAGCGACCAGCCACTGGTCGCTGGTGCGACCAGTGGACTGGCCGCATGTGCGGCCAGCAGGGGGGTGTCCCCCCTGCTTTTGGGTGCACCGAAATTCAGTGCACCCACCCCTTTTTTTTAATATTTTCTTACCTTTTTCGCACGCCTTTGTTCGGGAGAAGTTTTCAGAAATTTCCTATAAATAGAAGAGGGCTCAGACAACTCAGGGGAGGAGAATTTTTGGGGGGAAGAAATTTTTTAGAGGAATTTTTTGTAAGTGAAAGGGGAAATCTGGAGAAAAATTTTGAAGAAAATAATATTATTTTCATTTTATTGTAATTTTGAAGAAGAAAAATCTCCAAGAAGGTGGTAAATTTTCATCTGTTGTAAATCTTACTCTTATTTTTTAAGTTGTTATTATACTAATTTTTTTTGTAAATTAGATTTTTTTTTTCTTTTTTTTCTTCCTTTATTATTTATTATTTTATTTATTTATTACTTTTTATTTTTTTTATTTTTATTTATTTATTTATTTATTTTTTTTTTTTTAACGAGGTAGAAAATTCTCAACCTTCAATTTGAATGGCTAAATTTAGAAGGGGATTACTCCCCTCGATGCGTGTGTGCGGGTGTTTTATTTAATTTGTATTAAATATAATGTGCTAACAATACGAGGTGGAAAATTCTTAACCTTCAATTTGAATGGCTAAATTTAGAAGGGAATTACTCCCCTCGATGTGTGTGTGCGGGTGTTTTATTTAATTTGTATTAAATATAATGTGCTAACAATACGAGGTGGAAAATTCCCAACCTTCAATTTGAATGGCTAAATTTAGAAGGGAGTTACTCCCCTCGATGCGTGTGTGCGGGTGTTTTATTTAATTTGTATTAAATATAATGTGCTAACAATACGAGGTGGAAAATTCCCAACCTTCAATTTGAATGGCTAAAATTTAGAAGGGAATTACTCTCCTCGATGCGTGTGTGCGGGTGTTTTATTTAATTTGTATTAAATATAATGTGCTAACAATACGAGGTGGAAAATTCTCAACCTTCAATTTGAATGGCTAAAATTTAGAAGGGAATTACTCTCCTCGATGCGTGTGTGCGGGTGTTTTATTTAATTTGTATTAAATATAATGTATTAACAATATGAGGTGGAAAATTCCCAACCTTCAATTTGAACGGCATAAATTTAGAAGGGAATTACTCCCCTCGATGCGTGTGTGCGGGTGTTTTATTTAATTTGTATTAAATATAATGTACTAACAATATGAGGTGAAAAATTCCCAACCTTCAATTTGAACGGCATAAATTTAGAAGGAAATTACTCCCCTCGATGCGTGTGTGCGGGTGTTTTATTTAATTTGTATTAAATATAATGTGCTAACAATATGAGGTGGAAAATTCCCAACCTTCAATTTGAATGACTAAAATTTAGAAGTGAATTACTCCCCTCGATGCGTGTGTGCGGGTGTTTTATTTAATTTGTATTAAATATAATGTGCTAACGATACGAGGTGAAAAATTTCCAACCTTCCATTTGAACGGTTTAAATTTAGAAGGGAAATTATTCCCCTCAATGTGTGCGTGCGTATGAGTGCGTGTGTTTTCTTTAACTCATATTAAATATAATGTGCTAACAAGATGAGGTGGAAAATTCCCAGCCTTCCATCAGAACGGCCTAGGTTTAGAAGGGAGATCACTTCCCTCAATGTGTGGGTATGTGTATATGTGTATATAAGGAGGATTTAAAAATAAAATAAAAACATTCGGATTTAAATTCTAATTGGACTTAATCGGATAAGGTACCGTCATTGGACGGGCGTCTTGGGGTGCTTGACACCTTCCCCGAGCGTAACTGACCCCCGAACTCTTTAAACGAATCTCTGGTCAGACCATGTTATTTTTGGAGTCAAATTTTACTTAAGCCATTTTTTTAAAAATTATTTTCAAAAACGAAAAATATGTTGACCTAGCACATCATTTAAACCCAATGCTAGGTGGCGACTCCTTTCTCTAAAACAGGCTTAAGTATATTTTAATGAGAAAATCGACGTTTTTAAAAACCCTTCTCGTTTTACCAGCGTCAAGCATATATAAGCATATATCTATATTTTTTTGGTTTTCTCTGGAAAATCGGGGCGCGTTCAGCTGGCGACTCCGCTGGGGAATCGGCTGAGGGTCGAGCCCAATATGTCTGAATAAGTCCAACTAATCTAAAGTCCGAATGTTAAATTTTGTTTTATTTTTTCTCTCAATTCAGTAAATAAGTTGTGATTTTTTTTATATCATTTATTTTTATTATATATATATATATATATATATATATATATTTTATTTTTATTTTTCCTTATTTCCTCTCAGGCCCTTATATCGTTGTAAATCTTCTGACAAAAACAAAACTGTCTTGTATCCATATTATCCCCTCAGGATTCTATGATACAAGACGAGAAAGGGTTTTTTTTTTTGTACTTGATGGATTTATGACGTCTGGGGAAGTCCTAAAAAAAAAAAAAAAAAAAAAGAAAAAAGCACACCAAACAAGTTCAAAGTTTTCAATATTGGTAGGGAACGACAAAAACAAAAAAAAAAAACAAAAACAAAAAAAAAAATAATAAATTATTTTTTCGTGAACCATCATTTGTTTTGATTAGTCGTTACCGAAATTGAAATCTTCGAATTAGAAAGGGCTTTACGGCCACCTAAGACCCACGTGAACTAAAAAAATAATTTTTTTGTAGGTGAAAAAGAAAAGGACAAGACAAAGAAAATTGGTCCCAGAAAAGCAAATTCAGTTCCCCCCTTTCGAAGTCCGATCTTTACACGCAGTTGAGCACAGACTCATTCCAGGATGACATCAGAAAACAATCCCGAATCTCCCCGAACGACCCAGATAGCTCAGATGCAGGAAACTATTGACAGGTTGATGGAAAGGATCAACGAACTTAGCCGACCTCAGGAGGTGCCTATTCCTCCGTCCAACGGGACTCCTGTGACTGAATCCCCAAATGGAAACCCTGCAAGTATTGGGATGGAGAACTCAGGGCCGAATCCGAACCACGTCGGCCCGAACTTTGCAGTACCAGTCTACTATGGACCTCAGATGGGCCCTCATCCTTTCGCCTATGGAGCTCCGACATATCCCATCCAGGGGCATGTCTATCAGGCCTCGCCAGAGGGCTCGGCCCCAGCCGCCCCACAGATCTTCATTCACCCGAAGATGGTCGTTGCTCCACCAAACAATTCAAATGATAGCCAACCGACCCCGGCCATTGAAACTGAAAACAAAGAAGAGAATGGCCCTCCACCGGCTTGGCTTCTGAAAATGGAGAAATTGGAAAAAACTATGGAAGAATGGCAAAAGGAGAAGCCGTCCAGGAAAGCGACGTACAAGGAGTTGTCAGCACCACCCGGGATTGTGTACCCGGAAAATTTCGTGGTTCCAGAATTCACAAAATATGATGGCACTGGCCCTCCAGAATGGCATGTCAGCATTTACAAAGAGGAGTTAGGAATTCATGCTCGGAACGAAGACCTTTGCCTAAAGATGTTTCGGAGATCGTTGAAAGGGCCGGCTCTCAACTGGTACATGACCCTGGAGCTATCACAGATTAAAACATTTGAAGATCTGGTAGAGGCCTTCTGTGAGCAATATGTGTACAATAGGGATGCCGCGCCAGACCGCAATACCCTCTACCAGATACTGAAAAGTAAAGACGAAAGTTTCCGGAGGTATACTGCTCGTTGGAGGGAGGAGGCTGCCAAAGTTGTCCCTAAGCTGAGCGAGGAGGCTCAGTTAGAGATATTCAAGTCAATTCAGTCACCACCGTTCTATCGAGATCTCTCAAGCATAGCAGTGGTTTCTTTCGGCGATGTGATCAAACAGGCCGAGGTGACGGAAGAAGGAATAAGGAGCGTAAAAATTGAAGGGGCCCAATCCAATCTGACGAAAAGGTCAGCCCCGCCAAAGATGAAAGAAAATGAAGTAGCTGTTGTCGTTTCCCCTCGGCAAACCCATTACCAGAACTACCCCCAAGCTTCCTGTCCCCAAAACTACCCGAACCAAAACAACCAATATCACAACTACCCTCCTCAAAATCGCCAAAACCAAAATTATCCTCAAAACCAACCCTATTCCCAAAGCCGCCCCCGCTATTACCAAAATGTACCTCCCCCTTATCAAAACCACATTCCCCAATATTATCCTCAAGCCTACCCAACACCCTCTTACCATACCTATCAACCACGCCCGAACACCCCACCTCAAATTCCTAACCGTACTCCAAGGTCAGGAACCCAATACCACCAAGACCTTCTATCTCATGCTACTGGGGGAAATTTCCAGAACGACAACAGAGAACTACAAGACCTTCCGGTCTCGATCACCGAGTTGTACCGGAATTGTTTGAAGCAGGGGATACTGACACCCCTTCCATTCTACGAAGTTAAACCAGGGAGTAAAACAGCTTTTTCAAATGCTTTCTGTGAATACCACTCAGGAACCAGAGGACATGCGACTGAACAATGCTTTCAGCTGAAAGACAAAATTCAGGAGTTTATACGGACAGGAGCCATCACGTTTCCTAAAAAACCTGAGGCCGGTACGCCAAACTGTCAGCAGAATACGTTGCCTGAGTATGCACCTTCAAGGGGTGGTAAAGTCAATCTTTACCAAAATATTGGTGGAGATGGGAGCGAGTCATGTGCCTAAGGCTCAATTTGAAAAATCTAAAGACTGCAAAACTGTTTTTTTGTTTGCTTTAAATTTGCGAGGTGTTTTTGATAAAATTGGAAAATCTTTGCATACTCACCTTTCCATCCCGTTGGTCTTTTGGATGGAAAAGGATTTTCTCTGTAATGACTTTTAAAATTTCAATAATGCAATACTGTTTATTCAAAACTGTGGTCTAATGTTTGAATCTTACTATTTCAGGTGCCCAAAATTGCCTGCATATATTGTATGTGAGGTGACTGAGTGAGGATGTGGATGTGCGATTTCAATACAAAATTAGACCACGATTCAATGGGACTATAATAAAAGGAAGATTATGTTTATCCAAACGATGGTGAAATCTGAAAAGGCCCGTAACCAAATTCGTCAGCAATTCCAGAAGTACCGAGGGATTCGAAAGTCAAAGATTGGTATCCATTGTCCTTACGATGCTTTGATATATTGTTGCAAGCTAATCAAACTATCTTTGGTGGTACTTTAGTGATTGATGAAATTGGGTGTAAATGTAAATATCCCGGTTTGCCTATTGTCTGAGTTACTCAATGGTAAAAAGGGAATACAATCATTTCAGGCCAATGATCCCAATGAAGAAACTTTCAAATGCTGCAAGAAGGTCTCAATTTCCAAAAAAAATCAAGTTCATTGATAAGTTCGGTTGCCCCTAAATCATTGTAAGTTCGATTAAAAAAAAAAAGAAGAAAAAAAGAAAAAAAAGAAAACAATAAAAAGAAAAGAAAAGAAGAAAATAATAAGAAAAAAAGAAAAAAGAAAAAAAAGAGAAAAAAAATAAAAGAAATGAAAAAACGAAAAGTGGGATAACCGAACAAGAAGTATTGGTATAAATGTGGAAGAGATTTGAAGAGGAAAGAAAGATGATAGATAGATTTGTTCATATTTTTCGCATCGGTCCAAATTAGCGGCAAATGATATTTTTTGGAATCAGAACTTGATGGATTTGAATGGAATTAGAATTTGAGAAAAGAAACATTGGTCGTGGTCTGAAAATGTATTAGAATCATATTCCTCTACATTCTTGACTCAAGATCTCACAGAAAATTATATCGGGTATTGAAGGTACTCATTTTAGTAATTTTCGACATTTACCCATTTTTGGACTAAATCAGTTTTGCAGGACTTGAGAAAACACAGAGCATGCAGGAGTATTAGAACCCCAAGCATTGAAGCACCTACTAATTTGAAAAGACAAAAATCCAGTCGAGCAAGTCAAGGAGACCTCGATGAGGTATATTGGGCCTTCCCCTGAGTCAAAGGGAACTAAAAAAAAAAAAAAAAAAAAAAAAATATTGTCGAATCACCCTGAAGCATGTCAAACTCTTAGTTGAAAAGCGAGACTTCTAAATTCAAAAAAAAAAATCTCCCGATACTGTCCTGTGACCCGTGAAAGTCGAGCGCCATTAGTCAAATGACCACGACAAAAAAAGGGGGGAATGGAATTGTGAGTCATCAAAGGTAACAACTTTCAGACTAAGATTTTGTTTTGGAAATGTTTTCATGTGCATTACAGGGATTTCAAGGGGCTTGGAAGCATGGATTTCCCTATTACTAGGACTTCTTACCTTCCAGCTCAAATTAGAAACTCTTATTGCTGAAATTTTAGAAGCTCCAAATGAGCGTCCAGGTATGCGTTTTGCCCTGAAAAGGGCGAAAAGTGAACTACGCTAAACTTGATCCTCGGCATAATACTAAGGTACGCAAGCAATCTATAAATGTTCGTTCATCTGAGAGTTCGGCTGGGGCACATTTATATCTTTGCTCTCTCATTCTGGCTCAGTCACAAGTTGGGGCATATTTTATACTCTTGAACTTTCTTTAAGCCCCTGGCCAAGAGGGCTGGGGCATGAATAATTTTTATTACTCTAAGCGATCCTCTAAACGGACACGTGTTCGTCATGAGTATCGTCGTGAGTCATTTTTTTATTACTCTAAATGATTCTCTAAATGGACATATGTTCGTCATGAGTACCGTCATGAATCATTTTATTATTCTAAACGATCCTCTAAACGGACACATGTTCGTCATGAGTTGCGTCATAAATTATTTTATTACTCTAAACGATTATCTTAACAGACGCTTGTTCGTCATGAGTATCATCACGAGTTAAATTTTTTTATTACTCTAAACGATCCTCTAAATGGACATTTGTTTATCATGAACGTCGTCATGAGTCATTTTTTTATTACTCTGAACAATCCTCTAAACGGACATATGTTCGTCATGAGTACCATCATGGATCATTTTATTACTCTAAACGATCCTCTAAACGGACACATGTTCGTCATGAGTACCGTCATAAATTATTTTATTACTCTAAACGATTATCTTAACAGACGCTTGTTCGTCGTGAGTATCATCACGAGTTAATTTTTTTTATCACTCTAAACGATCCTCTAAACGGACATTTGTTTATCATGAACATCGTCATGAGTCATTTTTTTATTACTCTAAATAATCCTCTAAACGGACATATGTTCGTCATGAGTACCATCATGAATCATTTTATTACTCTAAACGATCCTCTAAACAGACACGCGTTTGTCATGAGTATCGTCATGAGTCATTTTTTTATTATTCTAAACGATCCTCTAAACTGACACTTGTTCGTCATGAGTATCGTCGTAAGTCATCATTTTATTACTCTAAACGATCCTCTAAACGGACACATGTTCGTCATGAGTACCGTCATGAATTATTTTATTACTCTAAACGATCTTCTAAATGGACACATGTTCGTCATGAATATCATCACGAGTTAATTTTTTATCACTCTAAATGATCTTCTAAACGGACATTTGTTTGTCATGAACATCGTCATGAATCATTCTTTTATTTCTCTAAACGGACACTTGTTCGTCGTGACTCTTCTTTTATTACTCTAAACGTACACTTGTTTGTCATGAGTATCGTCATGAGTCATTTTACTTTGTTTGTTCTACTACCAAAAAATACACTAAAAAATAAAAATAAAAATAAAAAATGGGACGATCAAAATGACGTGGTCTTTTATCTTTGCCAAGCAAGTGGAACTTGCATGACAAAGAGGGGCAGCTGTAGACACGGCATTTTGACCGCCTCGCAAAAAATTATACTTTATTTTATAGTTACCTTTATTTTATTTTTCTATTTATTTTGTTTTAATTGTACCGTATTTATGCGGTTTAATACTGCTAAATTAAGTTTTATTAATCTCTTAAGTAAATTAAATATTAGTAATTAATTTTTATTTTTTTGGTTTTGTAGATTTTTCGAAGTGGAATAAAAACGCGTTAATTCGGAACAAAATGGACGAGAAACAGACGAGAACGAGAGAGGCCTGGACCGAACGCGGGGGGGAGGCTGCAAAAGGGTCGATGGTGCGACCAGCTGGCCGCACCAGCGACCAGCCACTGGTCGCTGGTGCGACCAGTGGACTGGCCGCATGTGCGGCCAGCAGGGGGGGTGTCCCCCCTGCTTTTGGGTGCACCGAAATTCGGTGCACCCACCCCCTTTTTTTAATATTTTCTTACCTTTTTCGCACGCCTTTGTTCGGGAGAAGTTTTCAGAAATTTCCTATAAATAGAAGAGGGCTCAGACAACTCAAGGGAGGAGAATTTTTGGGGGGAAGAAATTTTTTAGAGGAATTTTTTGTAAGTGAAAGGGGAAATCTGGAGAAAAATTTTGAAGAAAATAATATTATTTTCATTTTATTGTAATTTTGAAGAAGAAAAATCTCCAAGAAGGTGGTAAATTTTCATCTGTTGTAAATCTTACTCTTATTTTTTAAGTTGTTATTATACTAATTTTTTTTGTAAATTAGATTTTTTTTTTCTTTTTTTTCTTCCTTTATTATTTATTATTTTTTTTATTTATTACTTTTTATTTTTTTTATTTTTATTTATTTATTTTATTATTATTATTATTATTTTTTTAACGAGGTAGAAAATTCTCAACCTTCAATTTGAATGGCTAAATTTAGAAGGGGATTACTCCCCTCAATGCGTGTGTGCGGGTGTTTTATTTAATTTGTATTAAATATAATGTGCTAACAATACGAGGTGGAAAATTCCCAACCTTCAATTTGAATGGCTAAATTTAGAAGGGAATTACTCCCCTCGATGCGTGTGTGCGGGTGTTTTATTTCATTTGTATTAAATATAATGTGCTAACAATACGCGGTGGAAAATTCCCAACCTTCAATTTGAATGGCTAAATTTAGAAGGGAGTTACTCCCCTCGATGCGTGTGTGCGGGTGTTTTATTTAATTTGTATTAAATATAATGTGCTAACAATACGAGGTGAAAAATTCCCAACCTTCAATTTGAATGGCTAAAATTTAGAAGGGAATTACTCTCCTCGATGCGTGTGTGCGGGTGTTTTATTTAATTTGTATTAAATATAATGTGCTAACAATACGAGGTGGAAAATTCCCAACCTTCAATTTGAATGGCTAAAATTTAGAAGGGAATTACTCTCCTCGATGCGTGTGTGCGGGTGTTTTATTTAATTTGTATTAAATATAATGTACTAACAATATGAGGTGGAAAATTTCCAACCTTCAATTTGAACGGCATAAATTTAGAAGGGAATTACTCCCCTCGATGCGTGTGTGCGGGTGTTTTATTTAATTTGTATTAAATATAATGTACTAACAATATGAGGTGGAAAATTCCCAACCTTCAATTTGAACGGCATAAATTTAGAAGGGAATTACTCCCCTCGATGCGTGTGTGCGGGTGTTTTATTTAATTTGTATTAAATATAATGTGCTAACAATATGAGGTGGAAAATTCCCAACCTTCAATTTGAATGACTAAAATTTAGAAGGAAATTACTCCCCTCGATGCGTGTGTGCGGGTGTTTTATTTAATTTGTATTAAATATAATGTGCTAACAATATGAGGTGGAAAATTCCCAACCTTCAATTTGAATGACTAAAATTTAGAAGGAAATTACTCCCCTCGATGCGTGTGTGCGGGTGTTTTATTTAATTTGTATTAAATATAATGTGCTAACGATACGAGGTGGAAAATTTCCAACCTTCCATTTGAACGGTTTAAATTTAGAAGGGAAATTATTCCCCTCAATGTGTGCGTGCGTGTGAGTGCGTGTGTTTTCTTTAACTCATATTAAATATAATGTGCTAACAAGATGAGGTGGAAAATTTCCAACCTTCCATCAGAACGGCTTAGGTTTAGAAGGGAGATCACTTCCCTCAATGTGTGGGTATGTGTATATGTGTATATAAGGAGGATTTAAAAATAAAATAAAAATATTCGGATTTAAATTCTAATTGGACTTAATCGGATAAGGTACCGTATTTGGACGGACGTCTTGGGGTGCTTGACACCTTCCCCGAGCGTAACTGACCCCCGAACTCTTTAAACGAATCTCTGGTTAGACCATGTTATTTTTGGAGTCAAATTTTACTTAAGCCATTTTTTTAAAAATTATTTTCAAAAATGAAAAATATGGTGACCTAGCACATCATTTAAACCCAATGCTAGGTGGCGACTCCTTTCTCTAAAACAGGCTTAAGTATATTTTAATGAGAAAATCGACGTTTTTAAAAACCCTTCTCGTTTTACCAGCGCCAAGCATATATAAGCATATATCTATATTTTTTTGGTTTTCTCTGGAAAATCGGGGCGCGTTTAATGACACGTGCAAATTTCTTGCTGAAGTATAGGTGACACAATGGAAATCCAATCTAAGAGCTCGGTAAACTTCTGAAGCTTTAGGAAATCCTTGCAATCCGAACTGAGCTCTTCGTTAGGCTCCGAGCTGAGATTCCCTTTGGACTCAGAGCTAAGCTCCTCTTTAGACTCTGTTTTGATCTTCGAGCTAAGCTCCAAGTCTGCACTCCGAGCACCTGCACAAAGGCTTACCGTGGCATGCTTGATGAGGCCTCTCCGGCGTAAGAGTAAGTATCTAGGGGAAAAAAGGCTAAGTGCTCTAGAGTGAAATAGTAGCATTACCTTGTGGAAATAGATGCCAAGGGGTATATATAGGGAATAACACTCGATTAGCACCACAGAATTAGGGACGTCAACCCGGTTAATTAGTCTAATTCAATAGGCAACTAATGAACTTACAGATTAGGGTCCTAAGCACCTGGACTGGGCTTTTGGGCCTACCAGTAGAAGTTCATGGGCCGACCCAACTCAAAACGGAGAAGAGAGGCCTATTTTAACATCTTCATCTGATCAGAAGGCAAAGAGGACGTCAAGACGGCCTTGGGGCCTCAATTGGAAAGCGATCCAAGCTAAGGGTGCTTGGACCCGTCAGCTCGGCCACGCAGCTCTAATACTATAGCGGGGGTCAGAGTAGCCAACAATGGAGAATTCGAAGAGCAATCTTCTTTTAACATGACTACTTGGACCATTTGGATCATTTTTACCATAGTATTCAACACTTAAATTTTTTAAATAATGTCGAATTGCATATAACAAATCAAGTTTTTGCATAGTACTTCTTTTATCTTCATAGGCCATATTAACAATTGGATCCACAGAATATGCATAAGGTTTATCTATCAAATTCAACATACCATTTATAGTAGAGTTTATTTCATCAAAAAATCTATACACATTTTCTTCAGTTTCTATATCAATTTCTTAAAAAACGGGTATAAAAACATGTAAAAATATTTGTTCGTTCATTGTTTAAAGGTTTCAAATTTTAAGGTAGAGTACTCGTTTGTCAAACAATTTCATAAAATATAGAATTTCGTAATAAGTATACAATTTCTTACCAAAATTTACCTTGTATCTTCAAAGGATCCACCACGTCTTTTCTTTGAACAAACGACTATATCTTCCGGGGAACGCTTCAGTCTTCCATTGTCAACCAAATAGCCCAAAAATGCCTCGACACAAACGGCTAGCAAGGCAGTAAGGTTGCAGACACACGACTAAGCTTTAGGTCGCTCCAGGTTCTCATAGAAAACTAAGTATGAGACTTAAAAGGTGATATGGGCAAATTTGCTAAGAAGATCATAACATTCATTTGTGAAATTCAAATATTTTATTCCATAATATGAACGAACTTTCTTCAGAAAGGAATTACAGATACATTTTTCGAGTTGAGGGGAGTTGAAAAGAAAGGTGATTCAATTTTTCGATGCCTCTCAGACACACACTTGATCCGTTTTTATAATGGCAGATCCCAAGTTACATTTCAAAAGGAGAAATTCAAAGATAACATTTTTCAAAAAACAAACAGTAAGATTCCATTCCTTTTGGTCCTTATTAGAACTCACATGTCCTCATCAACTGGTGGAATATCATTAACAATTGGTAATGCGTTGCCTTCATCTTTATCAGTATTTTATGAGCAGGAATCTCGGGCCATACTTGTCACATTTAGTGACGTAAGCAATGACATTTTACAGCACTAAAATTGCTTCACTATCATCGTTGTTTTCATTTGCCATATCAGCCCATTTCATCTTATTTCCTACATTATTGCAATATTGGCAACTTCCCGGAGTATGCTTGAGCATGCTACATATAGTTTTCTTGACATCATCACTTGCTTCAAATTAACAGTTCTGATTTTTTGGAGCAAATTTCCAGCGCTTTGTTTTGCAGCACCATAAAATTCTTTACATTCGGTTGTTAGAATCAACAGTCCTTCTATACTACTCATGGGATAGACATATCCTTTCTCCCATTCAAGGAATTTTTTCAATTTATTCTCCAACACATAAAATCCAAGACTTCTTCTTAGTGAAACAAATTCTTCAATCTGCTTAGCAGTTTCAAGAATAGGATAATCTTTGTAAATTTGAACTTTTAACTTGTTTACCAAATTGGCATACATCACATATTTTATCCTTAACAAATTTTGCATTTGGTAATCCACGTACAAGATTATTTTTAGATAAGTTTGAAATAAGTTCCATGCTAGCATGTCCTAGACGTCTATGCCATAACCAACTATTTTCGATTAAAGCATTTAGGCATGAAACATTTTATGAAAATAGATCATCAAATGAACATGTATAAATATTTTCAAAACATGATGCAACAAATAAAACTTTGTGATCATCATCTTCTTTGATGACACATTGATTTTCAAGAAAAGTTACTTTAAAACCGTTATCACATAGTTGGCTTATGCTTAGAAGATTATATTTTAAGCCTTCAACAAGTAAAACATTTTCAATAATAAAATCATTTTTACCAACTTTACCAATACCAATGATTTTACCCTTAGAGTTGTCTCCAAACGTCACATGTCCGCCATCTTTAGGTGTCAAAGATGTAAATTGATTTTTATCGCCTGTCATGTGCCGTAAGCAACCGCTATCTAGGAGCCATTTGTCCTTGCTTATGTTCGTTTTAAAACTAACCTGCAAGGAGCATCTCAAATGATTCCTAAACCGTACCCGTTTTACTTGGGTCCATGAGGGTTAGTCTTTGGAACCAAGGTTCCCTTTGATACCCAAAATTTTCTTACCTTTGTATTCATATTTTTCAGTTTTCTTTCATTACAAACATTGATGGCGTGACCAACTTTGTTTTAATAAAAACATTTTATAAACTTTTTGGTTTTAGAGAAAAAAATTTGAAATTTCTTTTATTTCTTATGTTGATGAAAACCCAAACCGGCTTTGTTGAAATCACCCTTTTGACTTCTCAAGAAAAGTTTAAAATTATTTTCACATTTAGTAAACTTGTGGACTATTTTAGTTAAATCATCAACTTGATTTTTTAAAGAAATATTTTTCTTTTCAAGATCACATTTCTTAAAAGAATCATTTTCTTGTTTTAAAGAAATAATTTCAGATTTTGTTGTTTCCAATTCTTTTGAAAGAATAGCTATTGTTTTGTTAAAATTTATCATTTTAGAAAAATAATTTTTAAGCTCATCTTTTAATTCTTCATATGCATCAAGTAGTTCATCATATTCATCTAATGAACAAGTTTCGGAAGTAGTAGTTACCTCATCTGCTTTTGCCATGAGTGCAAGTAAGTTGGCCTCCTCGCCACTACTTTCACTTTCAGAGTCACTTGAGTCGGTGTCATCCCAAGTTACTTTAAAAGTTCTTTTCTTGTTTTTGTAATGATGTTTCTTTGGCTTTTTGTGATCCTCCTTGAGTTGAGGACATTCAGTTTTGTAGTGACCGAACTTGTGACATTTATAGCATTCAAATTTGCTTATGTCGGTTTTGTTGAATTTCTTCTTCTTGAAGAATTTCCGGTTGAGTCGATTGAGTCGTCTTGCGAAGATAGCCTCACCTTCGGGTTCACTCCCGATGCTATGATTGTCATCATCATCGTCATGAATAGATTTTAAGGCTATTCCTTTCTTTCGATTTCTACCTTCTTTTTCGTAGCCTTTGAGTGACGGCTCATGAGTGGTCAAGTTACCAATGAGTTCATCAATGGAATATTTGTTTAGATCTTTGGATTTCGAGATGGCCGCAGCCTTTGGTTCCCATACCTTGAGAAGAGCTCTAAGGATCTTCCGTACTCGTTCGAACATTGAGTATGACTTTCCGAGTGCATTCAAGCTATTACAAATATTTCTAAAGCGAGTATACATTTTCATGATCGATTCTTCATCTTCCATCTTAAATAGTTCGTATTGATACACGAGAATGTCGATCTTGGATTCCTTGACTTGGTTTGTACTTTCATGAGTAATCATAAGAGTATCCCAATTCTCCTTAGCCGATGAGCATCCGAAAATTCTATTATATTCATGAACATCTAAGCCACAATAAAGAAGGTTAATAGCTTGGGCATTTATAAAAATTAATTTGGTGTCCCTATCATCAAATTTCGATTCTACCTTAAGTGTAGTAGATCCATCAAGATTAGTTTTGATAGGAGTATGTGGACCATTTTTAATAACTTTCCAAGTTTCATAATTTGTAGCTTGTAAAAATGCTATCATTCTAACTTTCCAAAAAACATAATTGTTACCATTAAACAAAGAAGGTCTATGCATGGATTGACTTTCGGGAAGGGTAGTTGCAACGAAATTTGCCATGATCGATTTGCTAGGATTTTAAGCCTTATTAAGCAAGTGTAGCTCTGATACCAATTGAAGGCTCAAGAATTACCCAAGAGGGGGGTGAATTGGGTTTTGGAAAATAATTCATTATTTAAAAACTACTCAATATAACCTAAGTGTTAATGTGATTAAGTGCACAACGGATATTCAAATAAGAGTAATAATCACAAACACAAATATATGCGAAAATGTAAAGAATAGAGTTAGAAAGATTGACACTGGTATTTTATAGTGGTTCGGCAAACACCCTTTGCCTAGTCCACGCTCCCGAGCTCCTTCGAGGATTTCACTATCTTTGATTTTCTTACGGGTGAAGACCAAACCATTTAAGTCACCTCTTGAGAAGTATGTATCTCAAGTCTTTACAATATAGAGTGAATATATTCTACTCACAAATCTCTCCTCTTGAGTAAAACTTTTACTCAAGATTTACAATGAAAATCTTACCGTCTCACAAAATGAAGTTTCAACACTCACAAGATATAGAACTCAAGAATTTATGTGTGTGAAGGAAATACAACAAATACTCAAGAAATATGAATCAAGAAGAGTATAAGTGTTATTGGACAGTTTTTAGCTTGGAAGCTTTTGGTAGTCTCACTTTGATCTATGAGGTTCACTTGATTGATACTTTTATGAGTTATTTCCTTAGGAATCTTCTCTCATTTTTATAGATGTAGAGACTGTAGAAGGATATCTCATTTGAAGAACTTGAGAGCAAATGACCGTTTGAAAATCTTCTTCAAATTTCAACATTCAAATTGCATAGGCTCCTCTTCCATTATCTCTGCAGATTTGTCAAGAATCTTTTCCTCTTTTTCAACCTCAATTATTGCAAGATAATGTAATTAAATACATAGGACCCATAGTCCATTCATGTTGTTGAGGTAGTGGAAAAATACAGCCATTATCTCTTACATACAATATATATTATAGAGTGTAAGGGATCGTGATATTTGTAGACAAAGCATGACTGAGTTTATGCAAAGATGGTGTGAAATCATTTAATGTTAGGCTCCTTTCATTAAAGAATGCAGCTAGTATAATCAAGATAGGATACCTTTCATACTAGTGGAAGACAAGGTGTGGGCTAGCATTTATAGAGTTACCCTACCATCAATTCAAAATGGTATCTTTGTATTTCCACTTGATTTCAAAACAATATACTTGTATTTTTATAGGATAATGAATATGATCATTCATATAAGTAGTGTATAATGTATATCATGCATTTATATAAACCAATTAAGTACATACGAGCATTTAAGACATTTGAATACTTAGAATCATTTAGCATGATGAAAACAGAATTTTCATACCTTATGAGTTAATTTGTCAATTAATCATAAATGAATTGATGAACATATCAATTGATCATGTATATGTTATGTAGACATGTTAAACTAACATCTTATGACATGATTTGAACGTTCCGAATAAAATATGATATGCAAATCCAAATTTGAGCTCATGACAAAATTCTGCATTTTAAGTTCTAAAATGTTTCAAAATGTTTTGATCAATTTCTTTTTAATTCAATATTGTATTGATCAAATTGAATGATGAAAACATGTTATATAATCATTATAAGGCATATGAATCATCATATATTAATTAAAACAAGCATACGACGCCAAAACGTGAAGCCGAAAACAGAGCAGGAGAGAAAAAACATCCTGCTTGAAAGTAGTTGACTACTTTCAGCATAAGTGGTCGACTACTTATGCTGCAGTTCCTGCGGCATAACGTTTTCGTCTGTTTTGGATTTTTGGTCTTAGTTTATGATCGTTTATCATTATAAACACTTTATAAATCATGTAACAATTATTATCAAGATATTTATATGATTCAAAAACTCAATTATCATATAAAGAACATAAAATTCAAATTTTGCATAATTATGATCAATATGTGTTTTTTCCGATATAGCATGTAATGATCAAATGCATACTTCAAATTGTGATATATAAGTATATTGGATATGATAAGATCAATATATCTCAATTAAGAACACATACGGTGTGTGTGTGCGTCTTATAGAGTTCCGAGTTCAATATCCCGCGAGTATTGTCGAAATGAAAAATTGCTTTAATGTAAATCATACATTTTCATACCTTTTCGACTTGATTTCTCTTTCATGATTTGTTTTGATGGTATTTGGATATTCTATATTCAAAATCATCGTTAGTATATTTAAAACGTCAAATGTGTGTGTTATCGTCAAAATCACTTTAATCTGGGAATCCTATGATTGAAACCGCTTAGGTTAACACCTAGCTTTTATCATCTGGTCAATGAATTGGTTAGGAGAACGAATTATTTTACACTTTGCAGTTCAGTGACGATCGGACTTTTCTGAGCATTTGAATCCTCAGTCTTAACACATTTAAAAGCATTAGAAGCTTCAACACTGGATGGATCATCATTTTACTCACTCTCTTTAGCACTTCTGATTGTAATGTTTTCAATCTGTTCTTCCACAGGACTGAGGAAATATTTCCCTTGGGAGCAGTGTTTTTTAACCACTTTGACCTTTTCTTCTATAGTACTAAAGAATTATTTTCCCTGAGAGCAATATCTTTTAATTACTTCGACTTCCTCTTCTGTGAACTGGTATATCTTTTTCTCAGTGGTCGTAGCCTTCTCTGGATAAAAAGTCAGCAATAATATTATCTTTACCATCTCAGTGGATTATATCAAAATTATAGTGCTGAAAGAATGTTTTTCATCCATTCATGTTATTATATTCAAGGCTAGAAGGGAGCTTATTAAAAATAAATCATTTAACTTGTGTATTATCAGTAATAACAATAATTTTTTTGGGGGATTAGAAAATATCGAAACTTTTTAATTCCTTTTTTAATAGCCAATAATTCTTTTAAGTTGCTATGGTATTTCTGTTGAGTATCAGTGAATGTTCTGGATGCATATTTGCAGATTTTTCCAGTAGAGGTTTTAAGGATTGCACCTTAGTAGGAGTTGGAAGCATCGGTTTCTAGTACTAAATCATCTTCATATGTTAGTAATGTTAATCTGGGTAAATGAGCAGTTAGACTTTTAATTTCTCTGATTTTATTAGAGAGTTCTTCAGTCCAAGTAAAATTAATGTTTTTTCTTAATAATCTCTAAAAAGGTTGCCTGTATTTAGCCAATTCTTTAATAAATGTTTCGACATAGTTAAGAATACCCAAAAATCTTTGCACTTGTTTCTTATCTTCAAGGACATTAGGAAAAAAAAGTTATTTTTTCATAGATATGAGGTTGCATTTCAATTCCAGTAGCATCAATTATTAATCCTAAATATTCTATTTTTTGTTTTCTAATTTCAGCCTTCTTTTTAGAAAGTAGGATTCCATGCTTCTTGCATAAATTTGCAAAAATCATAAGATTCTTTAGATGATCATTTTCATTACTAGAAAATATAAGTTTATCATCAACATAAACTAGACAAAATTCAAGTATCTTACAAAAAACTTGGTCCATCCTTCTTTGGAAGATTTGAGGAGCATTTTTTTGTCAAAAGGGCATAACTAACCATTCATAATGACCAAATGGAGCACTAAAAGCAGTTAATGGAATAGATTCGTTTGTTAGTTTTATTTGCCAAAAGCCACTTTTGCAATCAAATTTGGAAAATATCATTTTTCCTTGTTATTCTATTAACAAGGCTTTCTTTATGAGGCAAAAAATATCCATCGAATTTAGTTTTTTCATTAAGTTTTTTATAATTAACAACCATTCTTGTTTTTCCTCTTTTAATTTCAGAGTGATTTCTGACCATAAAAGCAGGACTAGAATGAGGGCTTTTACTTTCTTGAATTACTTTTAGATCTAGCAATTCTTCTATTTGAACAACAAATTCTCTAATATCTTCTTCTGAATATCTCGTTGGTCTTACTCTAATTATACTAGTTGGATCAAACAGTTCAATATGAGCATAGGTTTTGTCAACGTCCCAAAGGGTAGTTGGATTTTCTCCAAAATTATTCACAAGTTTTTAAGAAATTTCTTCAGCAATTGTTGCAATATATATCTCACCACGTTTTCGCATGTAAACGATGTTTACAATATTTAGGCGATATATTTTTATCCAATATGAACAGGGTGTTAAAAATTCAACAAGTTTTTGAGTAAAACACATTTCTTAAAGAAATTTAGGAAATTGTTTCCAAGTAGCATTGGTACTTCCATTGTATTTTGTTGATATATTATTGGAAGTTTAATATATCGATCTCCGAGTAGCAACACAATATCTGTAGCAACAATATTCAAATCCTGGGTTTTTCCTTCAAAACCTTTAGCTTTGATGGTAGATCTAACACTTTTCATCCACATTTTGTATTGTAAAACATTTTTATTCATTAAGCAAAGATCAACTCTTGTATCTATCAGGCAGGGTACATAGATGATCTTATCATTGATTTTAATTCCTACTTCAAAGAAAATAGGACTCCTCATATAAGCCGTAGATCATTATCTGTTTACCTTTAATTGTAAGTACAATATTGTCATAAGCAATATAGTACATGTAGCGGTGATTAAGAAAGTTATTATCAAGTATTAATTCTGTTTTCTCGTCTTTATCAATATGTATTGGATATGTTATTTCTTTGTTTTGAATTATCAGAGGAATATCAGTAATATGTGTAATAGAGTGTTTGAATCCATTAAGATCTTTATAAACATATGGTTCATCTAGTTTTCTCCTAAGCATTTCAGCTGATAACATCTCAGGAGAAATATCACTAACAGAAGCACTAGTATCGATTAAAATATTTATTTCATAATATTCTTTTTATTTGAACATTTACCTTTTATTCTATAGATAGGACTATTTATAAGCGATTGTTTATTATCAAAATTAGAGCTTTCTTCAATCTCGCTACCAGTTATTCTTAATGAGGATAACCTTTTAACACTAGATAATCTTCTAGTAGTTATATCTAAATCGGGTTTCTTGCTAATGTCTAACTTTCAGTCAACAGGTAAATCTATTTCGTCAATAGTTTCTAGGCGATAAATATTAGCAATTGGTTCAAAAGCTTTATCTATTTCAATAAAATCGTGATTTATAAATTTATCGCTATGATGACTATTACTTAAAAAATATCCAACATGACATGTTATCGTAGAAGGAAATCTTCCATTTTCCATAAATCGTTTTTAGCACATTCATGAGCAAGACTAAAAACTTCGTTTATCCTTGGTTTTTTTAGACTAACATCATATTTAGGAAAAACTATTGTTCCTAAAATACATTGATTTAAGTTTCCATGAACCACTCCTAATAAAGCATCTGATCTGTATCTTATTCTGTTATCAAGAATAGAAGCTTTAATTGAAAAATTAATTCATTTTCTAAACAGGGCTTTAAAAACTATTTGTATTCCTCCAATGTGTGTATAACCAATTTTTTCTATATTTTTTTTTCCAATTTTTTCTAGCTGTTTTTCTATCATGGTATGATTTATTAAAGGAATATTTCTTATTCCTCTAGATTCTTCAGTATTAAGAGCAACTTCAAATTGACAAATTCCATAATGGTAAATATTCTTTCTATTAAATTTTTCAATGAAGTTCACTTGAAACAGTTCATTATTTTTAAAAGAAAATCCTTCTTTTAAGACTTTTTTAAGAAGCTTTTGATCAACTAGAGCTTCAGCTCTATAATCACCTTTTTCTTCAGTCGAATCAATAAAGAAATCATATTTACTTCCTGATTCATCACTTGTTTCAAGATAAAAGAATTCTTCTTTGGATTTAATATTAGAAATATATTCAGTTTCGCTTATATCGAATTCACTTTGATCAAGAAATATCTTAATTTTGACACTATTTTTATTTTTAGTATTAGGACACTCATTTGCATAGTGTCCAATTTCATTACATGACCAACACTTGCAGGTTAGGTTTTAGTAGACTTTTCTTGAGCTGTTCTTACAAGATTAGTTTTATTAAAAAAAATAAAATTGAAAAACTTTTTGGCCTAAAATTTCTTTTAAAAGATCTTTTTAGCCTATATTTATTTTTCTTAGTAATTCTTGGCTTTGGATAGATATCAACACATCCAAATGGCTTAGGAGCTTCGCTCTGATTTTCACGGCAAAGACCTAATTGTGTATCCTTTCTATATAATTCAGCATTTTTAGCAGCAGCACACCAAATACCTACTATTCTTTGAGCATAAGCAATTTTAGTACCAAGAGAATCTTCAGTTTGCCAATTAGCCGTAGATTTATACTCGATTATTAATTCTCTAGCATAATGACTAGGTAGTTTTTCAAAATACATGTCTAAATACGCTTGCCTCTCATAATCATTAAATCAACTTTATAGTACAATCTACTAAATTAATTTGTATATGGCTCGAAGTAACACATGTTACACATTCTCATAGGAACTAATTGGTTAATAGCACTAAGACTTATCCTTTTTTGAATTTCAACATCATCTCTTTCCCAAAATTGTCCTAAGAATTCTTTTCTAATAGCATCTTCAAATCTACTGATTATCTTTTGTGGACCTCGATCTTCAATTGTGATATCAATGTTGTGGGAGAAAATACCAGTTCTTATACGAATTTTACCAATTATTCCTAAATTAGACCACCATGCACTAACAATACCTAGAAATGTCATAGGTATCCATTTCGAGAAAGCATCAACAACTAATTCTTCACCTTCTAAAACATGTTTGAATATAGCAACTATATATAATGATTTTATCTATTTGGAAATTATTTTGTCAAGTAAATGTGTAGTACCCATATAACTATCTATGTTTAAATAAATACCATTTTCGAAATATTATCGCTTTTTGGTTCATTAAAACGCTATTTATTGAGCTCTCTTCTGGTATCATTTTTTTTTTCTTGAGTCTCTAAAATCAGTTTTTTCGTTTCTATTATTAGCAAAAGTATCATTAATGGGTGGATTAGTAAAATAAGTGGGACTTGCTAAGAATCTACTTTGATTGGCTCCTGAGGGTTTTTGATGAGAAAGAGGAGTATTAGCACTAGTAGACGGCTAATCAGCCTGTGTATTTATATTAGTACTTTGTTTTGTGGTTCCTTGAGTATCAATAGGTTGTCTTACACCACTAGCATCAGTATTCATGAGCACGTTTAGTTCTTCTAGTATTTCAATAGAATCATCAGGATCTATAGAAACTGTATCATTATCATCAATATTTAGCATCCTAAGACTTCTACAATAGGGTATCATTTCCCTAATTCCTTGGATAACAGGTGGATTACTTCCTATTGTTTGTATGATATTATTTTCACTATTTTTAATAGCTTGAATGATTTTTTCCTGATTAGCAGCAATTATAGCAAGGTCTTTTGGTAATTCTGTATTTTCATCAATTTTTTCAATTTTCATGATTTATATTTTTATCAAATTTTTATGTTTAATTAGAGTAGTAATACATAGAGTTGTGATCGTCGTCAAATATATAGATAGAACCATCATCGAAAGTATAAATACTTTGACTATTTTTACAACGGCTTATCTGAGCAAAGTTATTATTTAAATTTTTTAATATGAACCATTTTATCTTTTGTTTAATTTCTTTGGGTAAATTTGATTCACTCATAGAATAATTAGCATATCTAATTCTGTTAAATACTTCTTTTGAGTTTTCTCTTAGCCAATTAACAGAATGATATCCAACACTTGAAGTACTAGGCAAATAAACATCGCGGATTTTGGGTAATCCGATACTATTATGCTTTTTATCACAATATTCACAAGAGATAGGATTATCACTTTCTTTATAGTTATCTTTTTTAGTAAATAATTTATAAGACATCAGTCCCGTTGGCTCTGATACGTAGTATGGTCCTTTCTAGGTAGGAACTAGCTTTCTAGTGTTTGGCTCCTTGGTCGCCAAGGTGACTTTCCTGAGAACGAGGTCACCGACTTCAAAATGGTGAGGGTACATCCGTCTGTTATAGTAATGCACTGTACGTTGTTGGTACGCTGCCTGACGAATTTCCATACGTTCTATTTTTTTTCTTCAAGCAAATCTACGTTGAGAGCCAACATGGCATTGTTTTCCTCTAGCTCGTGGTCTCTCCTCATCATCCTTAGAGTTTGCATTCCGATCTCCGTAAGAATTATGGATTCTGACCCACACGTCATTGCAAAAGAGGTTTCGCTAGTTGGGGTTAGTGAGGTCATATGGTACACCTAGAGGATTGGGTACAGATCCTCCACCCACATACCCTTTGCTTTATCGAGTCTAGTCTTTAGTCCATGCATGATAGTTCGATTGGTGACCTTGACTTGGCCATTTGCATGAGAGTGACCAGGAGAGGCGAAATGAGTTTGGATGTCAAGCCCTAAGCAAAAGTCATTGAAGAGATCGTTGTTGAGCTGAGTACCATTGTCAGAAACAATGGCCCTTGGAATGCCAAACTGGCAAACGAAGGATTTCCAGGCGAAGTCTTAAATTTTCTCTTTCGTGATATGGGCCAGGGGCTCTACCTCGACTAATTTGGTGAAGTAATCAATGGCCACCACCAAGAATTTTCTTTGGCAGATGCCCTAAGAAAAAGGTTCGAGTAGATCAATCCCTTACTGAGCGAACGACTATAGGCTAGTCATTGGTACCATGGCAGTCGGAGGTAAATGAAGGTGGGGGGTGAACCTTTAACATTTGTTATATTTTTCACGAAGTCCATTGAGTCCTCGACTATCGTTGGCCAATAATACCCCTGGAAAAGTAGTTTGCTGGCCAAGGCTTTTCCCCCTGTATGATTTCCACACACCCCCTCACGGATATCCTTGAGACCGTAGTCAGCTTCTTTCGGCTGAAGGCATTGGGAGTAAGGGCCAGAAAATGATCTTTGGTACAAAATTCCATTTAGAATGCAATATCTCACTTCCTGATAGCGTATTTTTCTAGCCTCAGCACGATCATCAAGCAACGTTCTATCTTCTAGCGACTGTCGTATCAAGTCCATCCAAGTTGGTTTGTTGTTGAGCTCGCAGATCGTTGCCACCTGGTCGAACACTGTAGCACTCAGTGAATCAAAGCATTCTACGGGGACGCTTCTCTTTAATGTCCACTCTACCACTGAAGCGAGGTTGGCCAAGGCATCAACATGTCTGTTATCTTCTTGGAGTATTTGGGTCACTTGGACTTTCTCAAAGCCATCCATTAGTGTCTTGACCCTGTCCAGGTATGCGGTTATGCTCGGAACTTTGGCTAAATAGCCCCCATTTACGTGGTTAACTATGAGATGGGAGTTATATAAGACGATAAGCATTTTTACGTTAAAGTCTCAGGCTAGGCGGATCTCTGCAAGTAGTGCTTCGTACTCGGCCTCATTATTGGTTGCTTTGAATACCAACTTGAGGGAAAACTCAATTTTTCCTTATCCGGGGCCACGAGGACCATACCTGCTCTGCATCCATTCACATTGGCGGACACGTCAATGGAAAGCTTCCATATGTTTGGATCGAAATCTAGTGCTGAATTTGTTGATGTTCTCTCCTCCTCTAGGGCTTTAGTTTGTTGACCATCAATGGTTGTCCCCTGGTCATCAGGGAAGGTGATCTTGGCTACAAAGTTAGCCAAGACTTGGCCTTTAATGGTAGTCCTAGGTCGGTACTCAATGTGGAACTGGTTGAGCTCAAGGCTATACTTCATTAGTCGGCCCTAGATATTGGGAGAGTGCAAGATTTACCTAAGGGGTTGGTCAGTCTGTACAACGATAGTGTGCGCCTGGAAATATTGCTTCAGCTTTCTCAAGGTGACCAACAATATGTAAGCGAGTTTCTCAAATCTAGTGTACCTTATCTCGGCGTCAGTGAGGACTCGGCTAGAGTAGTTCACAGGATGCTAGGTGCTGAAATCCTTTCTTATCAACGTCATGCTAATGGTCGTTGATGAAACGAAGATGTACAAGTACAACTCCTCACCGCCTTTCAGAGTGCTAAGCAAAGGAGGCGAGGAGAGGTATTGCTTGAGTTCCTGAAAGGCCACCTCATACTCCTCCATTCACTCAAATTTGTTGTTTCCCCTTAATACTTTGAAAAGTGGGAGACACTTCTTTGAGGTGAAACAAGTCCTTCGGGCATGCTTTGTTTAGGTCCTTGAAGGCCACACACAAATGCCAATTGTTGTCGGCCTTCGGTGCAAGGACTACGTTAGAGAGTCAGTCCCAGAACTTGACTTACTCCACCACATCCAATTTTATCAATTTGTCCATTTTTTCCTCGATAATATTTTGTCACTCAGGGTGGAACTTTCTTCGTTTCTGCCTTACGGGTGGGTGGTATGGGTCAGTGTGCAGGCGGTGCATTGTCACACTTGGGTCAATTCTTGGTAGCTCGTCGTGTGACCAGGCGAAGATATCATAACTTTTACGGAGTAGATTAATGAGTTGGGCCCACTGTTCTAGATCGAGACTTGCCCCTATCCTCATTGTCCTCTCCTTTATTGTGGGGGTGAATGGGAACCTCCACCAACTCTTTGTGTGGCCAGGGACCGACTTCTTCTTCTCGGGGATCGTCGATGGGTACCCACCCAAGTTTCCCGTCCAGAGCCATGAGCCATGAGCTAAAGGGCTCCAGCTCTATCATTAATTGTTATTTTCTCTTCTTTAGTGCTCTCCGGGCACAAGCCCTGGAGGACTTTTGGTCTTCTATCACTTCTCCTACACTTTGCTCAATGGGGAACTTCATCGACTGGTGGTAAGGGAAGCACACTACCTTGAGAGCAGCCACTGTTGGTCGGCCTATGATTGCATTGTGTAGGGACGGTCTATCCACGATGAGGAACTTTGTCCATATTGTTGAAATTCTGGGGTAGGTTCCCACTGTGAAGAGCAGAGAAACCCATGCCAATGTGCTAACCACCCTTCCCCAAAACCAACAAGGGGAGATTTAGAGGGTTTTACGACGTTGGGGTCCATATTCATCTTTTAAAATTCTCCCTAGAATATAACATTGGCAGAACTTTCGCTGTTGACCAGGACTCTCCCGATCTTTCAATGGTTAATGAGGGAAACGATGACGAGGGCATCATTGTGGGGGACGTGTACCTTCAAAAGCCTCAATAAAAGAAATGACATTGTGCGAGGTAGCATCAACTATGCTCACCTCGAATATATCCTCGCAGCCTTATTCTTGGCTTTGCGTTTATACCTCTTTATGGAGGAGGTTGTCTCTCTCCCCAGACTAAGTCTTTCATGGATGATGTTGATCTCACCATCCACTCTCTGTTCATCCTCGTCCCTTGCCCTTTCGACTCGGGAAGGAGGCAGGCTGTAGTTTCCACTTTTCCTACAAGCACAATGATCTTCACGAGGGTCGTCATCTTCATATCTTGGTACTCGACCATCCCTCCCAATGTAGTGATCGAGGTACCATCTCTTGATGAGGGCTAATATTTCCTCCCTTAGCTGGAAACAATCCTTAGTTGAGTGACCCCTGTCCCCATGGAATTCACAATACTTGTTCAACGACCTCTCTATCGGTTTACCCCTTGATTACGGGGGAAGTGGAAAGAAGTCCCATTCCCGAGTTCTCCGCAAAGATGGTTGCGATCAAGGCTGTTAGTAAAGTGAAACCCTGATGACTTACCGTGGAAGTAAGAATGACTTTCTATCTCTAGGCAGCAGGCCCAACCTCCCTTTTGCCTATAGCCGCTTGGCCCCTTGTGTTCTTCTCGGAGCTTCCTCCGACTTCCTTTTCTTCTTTTGATTTCCTTCTTGGCCTTTATTTGTTGCCTCCTTGAAGTTGGCATTGTGGAACCGGGTGCCTCTTTCAAACACAACATCGAGGTTGGGATACAGGTTGTAGTAGAGATCGTAGGACAATCTTCAGTGTTTTAGGCCATCGATGAAAGCAATAATTGCAATGACATCGGACACTTCATCACAGTCGATGACCTTTCGGTTGAACCGCTCCACATAGTCACCTAAGGACTCGTCAGGTTGCTACTGGAGGGTGAGGATATGTGCCATCATTTTCGGCCTATGTCGTGAGCGTTGGAACCGGGAGTAGAAGAGTCGCTCGAGCTCATAGAAAGTGGAGATGAATGCGAGGGCCAAGTTCTGGAACTATGCTCTTCCAGCTCCAGTGAGTGTGAGGGGGAAAGCCTTACATCTCACGGTAGCAGAGGCTGTATGCATATCCATATAGGAGTTGAAGATGAACATATGGTCCACCGAGTCCAAGGTTCCATCATATAGGATTATCAAAGGGTGGGTAAACCCCTCAGGCATTGCCTAGGAAACAACTTATATATATATATATATATATATATATAAGTAAAACATTCAAATCCCTTAAAAATTCATTTAAAATCTTAAAAATAAGGAGGTTTGGCTAAAAAAACGAGACAATAAAAACTTTAACTGCGGACCATCGATTGACTAGCCCTACTGCCAGTTGACAAACCCTATGCGATGGTCAGAATTGTGATTGTTGTACTGTCCTGGCAGGTTGACCAACCCAATGGTCGGTTGACCGAATCAACCATAATGTTTTTTTTTTTTTTTCTTATTTTAGCTACTAGATTCGTTAGTCGACCGAATCTACCTTTCGTTGGCCGAAGTGACTAGTAGGTTACCTATTTTACTTCCTTAATCTACTGTTTTGGTTAGTCGACCGAACCTTTTTTTCGGTTGACCGAATTAACCGGAGAACACATCATTTTAAGTGTTAAAACTATTTTTTCAATTAGATCCTTAGCCAAAAACATTTTTATAACTTAACACTTTATAAAAACTATATTAGGAACTTAAACTTATCACTTCTTACTAAGATGCACATAAGATTTATTCATTTTAAAATATCGTGCGTAATCCTAATTTGGATTGCATTAAGAGCATAAAGGTAATGAGTTGTTTGTACCTAAATTGTCTTCAATGTTTTTAGTACTCTGAAAATCTTCATGGCCTTTATCTTGCACCCCTCATGAATTCTTCAATGATTATTCTTTTCGACCAATTTTTTTCTCATTTCAACCTATGGAACTTTGAATATAAAACCATTCAATAAAACTATTAGTTCTATAAAACATCAATGTTTAATTGTCCATACAAACATTAGGTTGATTGAACTTAATTGGGTAAGGTACTTTCTTTGGACAAGTGTCTTGAGGTGCCTAACACCTTACACGAGCACAACTTACCCTTAAACCCTTTTAAAAAGAAATCGTTGGTCGGACCGTGTCTTCTAGAGTAAAAATTTTACTTAACTTATTTTTAAATTGTTCTTTTATAAAAATTCGGTGATCTAGCACACCGTTTAAACTGAATGCTCAGTGTCGACTCATTTTTCTAAAAATTGGCTTAAATTATGTTATGAGAAAAACGATGCTTTTAAAATACTCCTCTCTTCACTATATTTTTCCAAAAAACACCTTTTTCTTTGTTAATCATACTTGCGAAAATTCAGGGTGCGTTAGTGATACCGGCCACAAAAGGCTGGGGGATGCGAAAACTCAAACCTTGCTGGGAAGAACCATACAAAGTTATTTGATCAAACTCTCCTAGAACATTTGAACTTGAGACTCTATACGGGAGAAAGCTGGCGCAATATAGAACACTTTAAAAAATATTACCAATAAATTGATTTACTATTCCGATCATCCAAATAAAAGGAAGATTTTCCAAATTTGTTCGGTAGAAACACTACTTTAAATGGACCGACACACGACTAACAGTTGAAACCTAACTTGTCCGACCGAAATATTGTCAAAACAAAATCACCAGACAAAACTATTGTGACTGAAATGTCCTTAAAAAAATGATCGTCTCAGTCATTATTTTAAAAAACTTGGATCCTAAGACTCGAACGATTGAGTAAAAAGAGGGGGGAGGGTAAAAATCGTCATAAGGGTATGTATGGAAAACTATGAGGAAAAAGCAAGGGGGAAAAAATCGTCGTGTGGGCAAAAAACCTTGAAATTCAGTTAGCGGATGGAAAAATCTTGGCGCTCTAAACTCAACGTAGCAAGTATAAAAACATGAAAAGAAAGTGATGAAAAAAAAATCTCGTGGGAAAAAATTCTCCAAGAATCGTTCAAGGGCGAAAATCATTCAACTCAAAGGCAAAAATCCTTTCATGACACATCGTCACTATTTCAAAATTGTGTGAGGAAACAGCTTACAAGTAGTTTAACTTGACAAAAACAAGAGCTATCCTGGGGGTATGCAAATTGGGTAGCTCAACAATAAAGTTCATGAACCAAGTAAGAAAAGGCTAACCCGCTCAGCGCAATCCTCGACTTTAAAAGAGACGAAACGTCACCATAAGTAACTTGAGAAGAATAAAAATAAAGAGAGTTTTACTCCATTTGACCAGTCAAAAGGAAGAGTGGAGCTACTAATAATGGTTAATTTTTCCAATAATTTACCACTATCCAAAATGGCCTAACTTGGCCACTAAATTTACTAGTATTCATAAATGGTTTAACCACTAAGTAATGGTTGCCTATTTTCTCCATCAAGGGAGTATTAAGGACAAGGTAAATTGGCCCGTAAATCACAAGTTTCTCATTCTATTATTTGGTTGAAAACAAGTTCTGACTTAAGAGTGAAACAAACATGCTCAATTATCGAGCTTACCATTTTCAACCAGGTTCTCTCTAGATTGTCAACCTAAATGCGAGAAGGGAGTAAACTCCCCATCTTAGTATAAATTCTCCTTTAAATTCCTCGAAGTATATTTTTTACCTCTAAACAAAGGTGACTTAATCTCACACTAGAGAGGTTTTACCGGGAATCCAATCCCCCAATGTCTAAGTCTTATTTTACAGGGAAAGGTCAACAAAATCAACTCGGCTCAACAAAGTTAACATGACAAAAATTTAACCACTTTGACTGGGATTCACCAAATTAGATTTTGGCATCATCAAATTTGTTGATAGGGATGTGCACAGGTCGGGTGAGGGGTAATTTGGGCAAATCTGAGACCCAGTTGCTGAATGTATCCGGTCTGGGATTTCTGAATCCGATTTCAACCAAATAACATGATAATCCGAAGTTTTCGGGTGCTATTAGATTTGGATCGGGATCGGTCGGGTTCCCAAAACGGACTAGAAAAAAGATTAGAACGAATTCAATAAAAACAAAGCACAAATCAAACTAAAAAAAAAGCTTAGAACAGATTCAACAGAAACAAACATGGCATTAAAACAAAAAATTAGAAAGATTCGAAAAAAAAAAAAACTAATTAGACTAGACCTTAGAATTGTAATAAAAACACTAAACTTAGAAAATGAAAACAAAAACAAATACCTGCTCACACCTAACAATTTCCCCTGAATCTTCTCCAATTCTTCGGACGATAAACCTATTATCCGAATGATGCTCATGGGAATCGAAGATGAGAGTAGAAAATTAGGGTTCTCATGATAATACATCTATATGAGAATCGAAGAAATCAAAGACAAATTGGAAAAATTAGGGTTCTCAAGACGATGCTCATGGAAGAAGACAAAGACTCGAAGAGGAATAATCAAAGAAGAAGAGGCGAAGAATGAAAAGAATGAAGAGAATCGCAGAAGAATGGAGAGGAGAAGAAGACAAACAATGGCGAAGAGAGGTGAAGACTGGAGAATCGCATCTTCTTCATCTTCAATTCGTTCATCACATCGCATCTTAGAAGAGTAGAAAATATGATTCAGGAGAGAGGCGAGAAAAGTTGCGGCGGAGTGTTTAGTGAAATGAATGAAAACCCTAACAATCCTGTATAAGGAGTGCTTGTTCGGTCGGATTGGGTCCTTAGGGGTTTGGTATGTAAAAACCGCCATCCGACCCTAAACCCGATAAATGGGTCAGACATAATCCGTGTTTCAACCCTATTTATCACACATCCGAACTTGGTGGGCTAGGTCGGTTGGATTTTGACGGGTCGATCTGGTATTCAGATCCTTGCACACCCCTATTTGTTAAGTAGAGAGCCTTTCTATAGTGCACAACACACACCACAATCATTATACCCTTTAAAAAAAGAAATTAAATCTCATAAATTCATAAATAAAAGTGAAATAAAACAGAAAAAAATAAATTTAAAAAAGTGGGGAAAATTAGAACACATTATGAAACTTAAAATTTAGTAATAAATTACAATAGTTATATGAGGGAATCATTACATTTGTCCTCAACTAAGTTATTGAACATATGTCAGCATGGTCCAATAAGATCCCTCGACCAGCTTTGATTGGTCCCAATAATCCACTTCTACCTGCTGCATCTGCTTTTCCTCCAATGCTTTTTCTTGGAGGCCCAATTTATTTGGGAAGGTTAGTGCAACCCTGGGTACTCACAACGGGCGTTTTTTACATAATAAATATTATTTTAATACTTATTTTCTGAGAACATGCGTATCGAGATTTTATTACAATTGTAGAGCATCTCGGTGTTCGGAACACCGAAACTAAGATCCCAGTGTTCCGAATACCGAGATCAGTTTGAATTTTATTTTTTATTTTTTCAAATGATCCCGGCGTTGATTTTATTTATTTTTTTTTTTTTTTAATGATCCTGGCGTTCACAACGCCAGGATCATTAATTTTTTTTTTAGATCAAATGGTCCCAGCGTTGTGAACACCGGGACCATTTAATCACAAACGGCACATTAGCCATTGTTTAGGTGGCATTTTGTTAGCTTTTCTATTTATCTGGTTGGATCGAAGAAAAGTAAAACAATTTTTTGACAAACATATGCACATAATTTCTTAATATAGCACACTAATAATATATATATATATATATATATATATATATATATATATATATATATATATATATATATATATATATATATTTGTGCGGCTTAAATAAAACAAAGTCACAAAAAAAAAACTCAACAAACTACAAAACAGTCACTCTGGACACACATCAAAGGTCATCTTGTCCATTTCCATTTATCATAGTATGACACACATAGTTTATAATTGGTACTCCAACAGTTGAGGTAAAAATAATATGCTATTTTTTAAATGTATTTCTTAATTAAATTAAAATTAAAATTTTTAGTTTTTTAATTTTTAATAATTAGATTCTAGATCCACATGTATCAAATTAAAATAAATAAATCAGACTAACTTGAATGTAAATTAGCTTAAATTAAATTATAACCTAACTTTACTAATAAATTAAAATTAACACAAACAAAATAAAATTAATAAACTAATCCAACCACCAATTTTTATTTTGATATTTTTTTTTGGGAGGAAGGGTTGATAATTGTTGGAGCAACAACTAACTTCAACAGTCTATCCTCTAAATTTTGCATTAGACGCATGATTATGGCAAATATGGCTTACACAAGGGGTGTGTGCCGTTTTGGCACAACAAATGACACATCTATTTGGGTCTTATTTTTGGTTGAAAAATGCCAAAGTGGTAGTTAAAATTTTTGGCACACTCCATAGAACATTTATTGGAGATGCTCTTACAACAGAAAAATAAATAAATAAATGACATGACAACGAAACACCATATTATTTTCTCTGCGATTTGAAATTTGAAGATTACAATGGATCCTTGTAGTAAAAGAAATTGGTATTATTATTGACTATTGGAATTTTTATAACAACGTTGTGGGAGGGCTTTCCATTATTGGAGGGTTCACTTGGGCATCCTTACTGAAAAGCAAACGATTTCTCGGTTGTCTGAAACCTCTATTCACTGGGGGCACATTGCTCAGCAGGATCGCTCACCAGATAGGTCATATTTTCTTAGGACCATCTGCTCTCCAAAAATTGTTTGATTTTTTTGGTACAAATGGTTAGGGAAAGAGGTTTCGAACATTAAATTTTTTATTAGAGAGGCATACTAAATAACTGTTAAGATACAAATCTTGAGTTGTCGAAGATTGTTGAAAGATCAGCATATTTATCTCAATATAGACTATTGTGAGAAGATTGTTAATATCATATTCCAAGGCTCACCTCATGTCATGTCTTTTGCGGATGTTGGCACAGAAATATGCCTCGCTTTCATAAATTAAGGTAAAAATATCTATCTCATCTAGTCATCTTTGTTAATTTTGGTTTGGGGTGGGTGGGTGGGGGGGATAAATGAAAAAGAAGATGAAATGCAAGGGCTGTAGTCACAAGACTGAAAAGTAATAGGCATGCAAAAATTGAAGGTTAGGAGAAAACGAAATTGAAACTTTCGATTCTATCATTCAAAAACTGTAGAAAATATGGAAGAAAGAGTATTTAACAGTTACTTTCTCTGTTATTTTACTTAATACCATAAACTTTTCTTATCATTTGAAAAATATTTTTCAAAAATTCACTAACATCCTTATTTCTAAAAAGTTTTATTTTTATTTTTATTTTTATTTTTTTTATTACCATCCACTCAACCTATTGCCCCCAGCCCCACCACCCAACCCACTGGGGTGGGGGGTGGGGGGTGGGGGGTGGGAAGGGGGGAGGATTTTCAGGCGAGGTGGGGTTTGTTTCGGCAAGATAGTGGGTGGGGGTAGGGTTGGTTGTTTTTTATTTTTATTTAAGGAAGTGGGCGATTTTTAATTATTTAATTATTTTTAAATTATTAAATTTAAAATTATCATTACAATTAAAAAAATTAGTAATTTTTAACCTATAGTGGAATTAAATCGTATTTGACCAAAAATGATAAGACAATGATCGATATTTTTTGACTGATAGGAAAAATTTATAGTTTTAGACAAAATAATAGGATATGTAAGTGATAAATAATGAATTGGTAATCTTAATCTTGTCACGCTAGAAACATATTTGGTGAGTGCATTTTTTCGTTTCATAAAATTGGGAATTGCAAAAGAAAAATGTTTTCATTTTGATTTCAATTGTTTTTTGGGAATTAGATTTTTTTCTTATGTGTTTTTTTGGGGTACATTTTTTCTTATGTTTTTAAGTTTCCTTGGAACTGAAATATATATATATATATATATATATATATATTAATTATTATTATTATTTTATTTTATTTATTTATTTATTTATTTGGGTTCTCGCGTACCTGATGTTTTTGTGGCAGCATAACCGGGTTTTGGAGTTGAATGTGAAAGGAGCCTTTACCCTAAAAATCTACTTATCCATTTCCTCTGTGGTCGTCAATGCATATTCCTTCACATTTTGTCGCTTGGCTTGCACACTCAATTATGAAAGTAACATTTCCGGCCACTTGTTAAGAAGCGAAATATCAACTGCATTAAAGAACAGAAAGCAAAATAAGGGCCCTCACGCAATTGTGGATAGCACTTTTCCTACTTCCTTAAGACGTCATTAGCAACGGAGACTTCAGTGACACAACTTTATTTGAAATGTTCACTAAAAATAGCATCTTCAAATGTGAAGTCACCATTACGGATAGAAATTTATGAATGTATTGAATTATTGTGAAAAGCATGGACCCATAGATGTGTGAAATCTGAAAGGTGACTGACGTGGATGTAAATCATATTGTTACGCTATAGTTGATGTCTGGTTGGACTTTGGAGTCAAGAATGAGGTGTTTCTTCCATCTCAAAAGTTCTGCAAAATAATACATGGTGGGTGGACCTGCCGACATTGTACTTCTAGTATGAGAATCAATCGATCGTTTTGAGAAAATTTTGACAAAATATTAGTTAGGAAAAAGGTGTGCGTACCTGACAAAACCTCGCTCCTGATATTTATAGACGAGAGAAGACTTCTTTTGACAAGTCTTTCTCGAATCCCGGTCCATTATCATTAATGTGGCGCTTCTCAAGGTTTATAACCCAGTTCAAGAAGAAGTGTCGAGACATCAAAGCATGTAGGGATACTGGCAAGGGCTAACACACTCGGGGAATAATCTACTCTGGATGGTGACCCATCTCAGGGTAGGTTCTATAGCTAGTATAGAGTGTTTTGTAGCTTCTCGTGCACGACACGTGCTTTTGTAGACACGCGATGACGATTTGTGCTTGACTCAGATTTCTTCTCATCTGATGCCCCTTATTCATGTACACATGACGTAGTGTGTTCGGGAATATTACTCAAACAATAGTCCCGGGATCAGGTTTAGCTGAGGAGAGCATCTAGGACAACCCTAGTATCCATGTGCCTAATAAGATTCGATCCGGGTCGCACATTCCCAAGGACAATGTTACTGACTGTCGTTATGGCAATCTTTTGAGATTCTCGATTTATTAGCTTATTGATGCTCGACTTTTGAGGCTCTTGTCCCTCGATATTCCATATGTCTATTTAAACTGCATTGTCTGTTCCGATCTTCCTCATTCATCCTCCCAAGAGCTTGTAATTTTTGACCCCTTATTTTACAACATGTATTCCATCTACTATAAAATAAAAGAGCATTAGGAAAGGCAGATCAACAATGCTAGGAGGGTGGAAACCCTAATTCAGGAGTTAAAGACGGAGGTAAGGCCTCACCATCGTCTTCGTAAAATTGAAGAGCTCAGGGTTCTTGCCTAGATTCTAGCCACTACATTGTAGTCTCAGAAATGCTCGAAACTTTGGAGAGGTTTGTGGAAGAGGAGTCGAGAGCGAACAACCTCGAGGCGACATTGGAGAATGAGATGGAGCTTCAGGGTTGGGTAGACATACAGAGTCAGGTGCAAAAAGCGAAGATCAGGGAACTCCTTAATCAACTCGGGCACTATATGGCAATGAAGAGTTATCCTTCCATCTACGAGGAGAACAATTTGGGGATGGTGAAGACCATTTCCTCCCCTCTAGAAGAAGAATGAAAGAAAGAATATTTATTTTTGAGTGTATGGGGTGCACTCCCCTTTTTTGTTGCATGGGGGTTGCCCTTCCTCCTCTTAATATATAAAAATTCAATTTAGCACTTCCTACCCTATGTTGTCTGTCTTGTTGTTGCTTGTATGCATAGTGAATTGTAGAAACAACAAGGTTACAGGGTGAAACATCAGGTAATACATACTACAATGAGAGAAAATATAGAGTAGTACCATGTAAATTATAGAAACCAAGTAGAGGACTCCTCCTAATTAGAAGGCCCTTAAACTCTGATGGCCTTTTCTCCTCGACCCCCTGCTTGAGGGTACCCAACTTATCAAGTGCATTCGATTACCATCAGAGCACTAGGAGGGTGTTCAGACCGTTTCCAAGTCAACCATGTCGAATTGTGTTAGTTGGTTGGTCGGTGGAGTGTGTCCCGATATCCTGGTCGCGGACTTGCTTCTACTTGTTACTCAAGGTAGGAATTGTCGATGTAGTTGTATCCAGGTTGTCATGCGTTGATACTTGTAGTAATTTTTACCAAAAATAATTTTTTATTAAGTAGAGCAGAGATTATGTCTTATACAGATAATTTTGCTACTGATAATACATCTTTAAGTGCTCTACATTCTATGGGTTTCATAGTGGTTATCCTTCCAAGGTCTCACGTTCGGAGGTGCTAGGACCGATGAAGTCGGCAACTCGATATGGACCTTCCCAATTCGGGTGTAGTTTGCCTTCAACTCAATCCTGAGTTGCAATGGTCACTTTCCGCTAATCAAATCCCATTCCTTGAATGCCCGTGGTCTGACATACTTGTGGTATCGATCTATTTGTCGATTATAGGCTACTTGTCGTAGATGTGCTCGCTCCCTCTTTTCCTCTATGAAATCCAAACTTAAGGCAAGTTCGTCATGATTCTCGTTGGGGTTGAAGTGCGCCACTCCTCTCTAAAAGCGCTAGCCTTGTGATCACCCCAGTTTACTGGGAAATCGGTAGACACACGAGGTGCAACCGCCGACGCCTCCTCTGGAAGAGGCGTGGACGAAGAACCAGCTTCTACCAGACTAAGTAGTGGAGTAGACGCCATTACCGTAATGAAGGACTTGGGGGGAACAAAGGGACACAATGTGGCAAAGAAATCAAACAACAAAGTAAGAGGAAGGAGAGAACATACAAGGAGTGACCTTACTTTATGCTTCGAGGAACCACCACGAAGGATAGGAAGGCAAATGATGAGGAAAAAATTCCCACATGTGAACTAGAGTGAATGAAGATGAAGAAACGGGTTGGACCTGCTTGAGAAGCCTGACCTGAAAGAGGCAGCGTACTAGTGGGCATGGTCGTTACCCTAATAGCCCATGAACAGGGCATCTGGCCTGCTAAGCGCATGCCAGATGTACATTGGGCCTATTTGGGGCAGGACAAGACCACCCAACTAAGGCCCAATCACAGAACCTAAGGGTAGTAGGTCAACATAACCGTTGTCTTACCTACTACTGCCCCCATACACTTACATGATTGACGCTACTTCCCGTAATGGGAACACATACTACGATTATAATGGTTGGTTATGGAACGTGGAGAAAATGATGGCGGGAATGGCTAACCAAAAGAACAGCCTATATATACGACAGGGGAGGAGGTATCCATACATTCTCATACTCAACTCTCTATACTATTCCTTCTATATTGTTGTGTTTTACCTTCCTCCGAGAAATTTAATCTGATTTTCACACCGGAGGTGTTTTTGCCGACATCACACTAGTGCCCTCCCCCTCCCCCATAGAGCTAATTGGTTTTGCAAGAAAGGTAGCAGGTCGGAGATTTCCGGCACGTGAGGCCCTAGTTCACGTACCAGGTAAATTTTGGCAATATCAAATTCTTCGCCTAAAATAGTTATCTAAATAAGGGATTTGTAAATGATGAGATTTCAAAAGGATTTTGAAATCCCATCATTTACAAATCCCTTACCCAAAACCAACCTAATCCACTAGTGTATTCTTTTATTTTTTGAAGTAGGTTGTTGCAAGGTAATAATAAGAAGAAACTAAAGAATCTCGTGTGTTAGTTCAATTGGTAAGAGTACGTGTTCTCTTTCCTTGCCAAGGGTTCGAGTCTCCTCGAAAGCATTTATGAAATTAAATTTTGAATTTAATCTTCAATGTAATATGTCGGTGTAGAAACGTGCACTCTTAAGATCACTAAAGAAATAATTAGTCGATGTACATAAACTGATGTGGGTACCCGAAACCACCATTATTATTTGAATTTTAAGGCACCGATTAAGGAGAAATGAACCATGTAGGGTCCATTCTTTCGACGTCAATCTACTAGTATTTCAATTGGGCGAATATCATTGAACATTGAGGTTTGTTTGCTGTAATATCTGAAATTGTTGTTATTTTTCTTAAAATGGCAAAAAACATGCTTTATGTTTAGATTTTTATGTCAAATTATTCTTTTCACTAGAAGCCGTTAGTCAAATATTTACTTCCAAAAAAACTCATGCAAAATTCTCATTTTATCTCTAAATTTTAATTACAAACCAATCATATATGTTATGTGAAAGAAAGAAAAAAAAATTCCCTTTTCATTTTTTTAAGGGTGCTTTTTTTTTTTTTTTTTTTGTACCTTACATTTGAAAAACAAAAATCTACATTTTTGTTTTTATTTTTTATTTTTCCAAAACAAAATCTATCTAAAAAATATCAACTTCTTTTTCTCTATATTTTTTTTTTCTTTTTCTCCAACCGACGAGCATAATGCGTTTTTGGTTCTGCATCGATGGTTTGTTCCCGTTATGTCCCAAGCCCCTTCTTTTGTTTAAATATCTTCTTCTTCGGTTACATCTTGTATACTTATTTCTTTTTACTTCTGTTTTACAAATCAACACCCGCTACCCACGCTTAAACAATTGTCGAACGTCCCCTACCACAAGTGTCGGTTCACGTTTCTTTTTGCCTTCTTCTTCCTCCTCTACTACAAATCCCAGACCAACCTAATGATTAGGCCAATTACACACGGGGATGACTTTAATCCTGGGGAGACCAAGGAAAAAAGTACCTAAATAATTTTTGCTTTTCTTCTCAATTTTAAGAAATTCCTTTCTTCAATTTTAAACTTATTCTTTTTGCAGATATGGATCAGTAACGATGGAAATATTAAAATAGAAGTATACCTTTCAAATTTAGAAGACTCGTTTACAACCCGTTATTCTATTTTTCTCTCGTCAGCAAGAAAACGACTATTAGAGTATTTTTCAATAATATTCACACATTCACTAACTAAGGCCACTCAAATTTTTCTGTAATCTGATAGGATTTGAAACCTTAGAGATATTAATGTTTATTTATAGAGAAAATTCCAAAGAGTGTGTCTGTTCTAATGGATGCCTACCAAATAGATGTGATTCTTGAGACCAAGAGGTACACTCATTCACATGGTGATTATCCATGAAATTTGGACTCTATGTGGATGCTCCACGGGTCGACCCGACCTGCTCTGTAATCTAACATCTCCCACTCGGACACAATGGACACCAAATGTGTTTTTCTCTTTAAACTCATGCATTATACTATTTTCATATAGGTTAGTTGTGTGTACGACCGACAAGTGTTGTCAAATAATATGGGAGTACCTTCTTAAGTTTCTATCTAACTAACATGACAACATCCCGCTATAAAATAAAATATTTGTCTACGCCCCATACCAATTCCTTCAAATTAAATTAAGCATTTCTAACTCCTCTAGAGTTTAAAACTCAGAACATGTTTAATCTCCTTTGCAACAGCATGCTTATTTTCAAAAATAAAATAAAATGATACACATATAATATAGTTTTGAAAAATAGCTTTATATGTGGTGGCCACCATTAAGTACCGTACACTGCAATTTTAACAAGATGTGTTATTAAATTGTCTTCATTTAATCCTCATATTACTCAACTTTTATTTGACTGCTTTCCTAGACATATCCATTTGGACCGCATCATTCATGACCATAAGATAACAAACTAAAGTAGCAACATCAAATTTATGAATCAAAACATAGTTCAAAATCATAAATGGCACAATTAAATCATTATTAATGATATATATATATATATATATATATATAGGGCTCACGTAGTAAGAAAACATAGATCCATTTCTCACTCCCTATGTGGTCATATTAAAGCACATGTAGTATGATTTACATGCTAAGATATTATACTAAACAAATAAGAATGTCATTCGAAATTACTATACGAATCTAAGTCTAATCACTACATAAGTGGATCATTTGCGAACTTCAAGTTGGTATCTCCTCGAGTATTCACTTGAAATATCACATTCGACTATTCTCAGGCTACATAAGGTGTGGGAAAACTTTCATGTTTATTTTTTCATAAACCTCATCTTGGCTCATCCAAGGCGACACTGTAAAGAATTCTTTTATTCAATCTTAATAATTCTAAAATCTTATCTCACACACTATCTTAGCGTCAAGGCTGGTTGTTGTATGAGTAGCCAGCCATTTAGCCTAGTGACATCTTTCATCATAGTAATAATGGGTGATATAGGAAATATCCTAAATTATTTAACATACTTTTCATGAATGGAAATAAATTACATAACTGTAAATGTGCATCGTGAAACTATATCTCGGATATAATAATATCAAGTCTGAATATGCTTCATCTTTCCATGATACTTAGAATCACTAACGTAAGCTAGGGCAACCATACTATCACAATATATGGTCACGAGATCTACAGAATGTGGTACTATCTTAAGACTTTCTAAAAATATTTTAACAAAACAGCCTCTTGAACAGCTGAAGTACAAGAAACATATTCTGCTTCCATAGTGGATAGTGCTACGCCGAATTGCTTTTTACTAGACCACGAAATAGCATAATTGCTGAGCTTGAAAGCATATCTTGATGTGGACTTACATTCATCCAAGTCACCACTCTAATCTACATTGTTATATCCTTGTAAATGTACATTTCCACCACGATAGTAAAGCATATAGTTTGTGGCTTCATGAAGATATTGCAAGATCCATTTAATTACTCTCCAATAAATAATTCTTGGATAGCTCTAGAAACGACTAACCAACCCCACATCGTAATATATGTCTGGTCGTGTACACTTCAGAGCATATATTATGCTTTCGATTGTACTTGCATATGGTATACGGGACATCTATTCTTTTTCAACATTAGTTCTAGGGCAAAGATCAAGATTCAAGGTACTACCCTTCTCAACAGAAGTGTCTATAGACTTAGTGTAGACACCACCTTTTGTCTCGCTCAATCAATGTTGAGTCGAGAGTAAAAGTTCAGATAAACTTTAAATTAAGTTTAAAGGGAATGAATTTCTACCTTGGATTATACTGGATAATAAAGAAAAACCACAAAAATACAAGAAAACATAAAAACTGTTGAATTTGACTAAATTTAGCAAAGTAAAAGTTTCGGGTCAACCTTAACATTTCTAAAATTAAAGGGGGATTAAGATGACATTATTAAAGGTTGATTTTAATTAAATCACCTCTAATGTGAATAAAGATTAGTTATTACCCTTTAATTATAAGAAATTTCATCAAATTACCTTGATTACCTATTTTGACCTCTAAAATATTTATTATTACTGGTTTCGTTTATTTGACACCAAAAATATCAATTTAAATTATTGTTTAAAGTACTAATATCCTCAAAAAAAAATCCAAAATACCTAAATTAATGCATGGAAATGTCATGACAAATCCAAAATTACCAAAGGAATTAAGGATTTGGACTTTATTTTAAATCAACCAAACCAAAGTCATCCTGACAAACCAACAAAGCCCATTGAATTAAGGGCCAACCCATCACTTAAATGACTCACAAATGAGAATTGAAATGACTAAGACACCTATAGATATTCTCTACAAAATACTCAGGGTAGAAACTAAATCACTTAAAAGGTAACAAACCGTTATCGAAACTAAACTGCTTCGGTTTGTCATCTAGCAAGACATTTAATATGCATTAAATTCCCATCCCATCAAATATTAAATGCTTAGGATGACATGGATAGTCCATATTCAAGGAATCAAGATATTTGATCAAAATATTTTAGGGTTAACCGAAAGTCTTGAAATTTGACTACCCGTTACTGAAACCAAACCATTCCAGATTGCCACCTAGCCAAAGCATTTAATGGTCATTCAATCCACATACCATCAAGAATTTATTGCTAAGGATGACATGTATGGGTTGGATTCAAAGAACCTAGATATTTTCACCAAAATATCTTAGGGTTAACTAAAAGCCTTGAAATGTAACTACCCGTTATAAGGCAAACTGAGTCAGTTCGATCCAAATCCAACCGAATTAGAGCCCATTAAATCATGAGTCATCATCAAGAATTAAATGAAAAATGACTCATCAAGACTAAATACAATTCACCTCGGAAATATTTGTGGCAACTAAACCAAAATAGTGAAACTAACCAATACTTAGCCCCTAGTCACTTGATGCCATAAAGGCACCCATGTGAAACCAATGATATCAAAGATTGTGTAATGATTTCCAATCATTACTAATGATTGCCAATCATTACTAATGATTGCCAATCATTACAAGAATCTTGGAAATATTTGGTAATCATTACCAAATCTTAGAGAATCTTCCACAATCTCTTAAATTTGTCCAAAGGTGTTCAAGATCAAGACAAGAGGACATGTCCCCTAGGCCAAACAGAACCTAAGGAAAGGTCTGACAAGGAATGTGTATTCATCTATGCGTAGGCCCCTGGCCCACATATACAATGTGCTTGTTTCTCATAATTTCAAGTCTTGGAACCCTAGTTTTTCTCTCTAAACTTGAGCAACCCTCTCGGGTGCTAGGCCTTTCAAACATTTCTCTTGAATAACACATTGTTATTCTGCTGAAATTCGATTCCAAAGGGTGTTCTTGATGTTCTTAGAGCAAGAACTCAAGAAGTTGATGGAAATCAATCAATTTCAAGCCAAAAAGATCAAGAATGACAAGAAGGTACTTATTTAGGGAAAAGACACTCCCCTAAACTCGGTATGTGTCTTGAGAATCCTTTGATCTTGTCTTAAATTTCATAAATATTTCTTGTACATAGTAGAATCATGTAGTTATCATACTTTAATTTCATGTACATAACATAAATAACCCACAAATAACTAAAAAAAAAACGTTAAATTTATGTCATATAAACCAAACACTATTAAAATTGTTCAAGATCGTGTTAAGAATATCAAGAACGTGTCAAGAACATCAAGAACATGTGAGCACCCAAATCATCTAAGAACTTGCTAAGAATATGTAAGGATCCAAACAAAACATCTATTACACCATGAGTTGTGCACAGTCTCTACGATTCTTTCATGAACACTTCAAATCAAACTCTTACTAACTGTTAATCTAACCATATAACTGTCAATAATTGATACTTTATGTTTAACGTCAAGATCACAGTCTAGCACTAAGTATTCAAGCTAGTAGATTAACACCTTATATATATATATATATATATATATATATATATATATATATATATATATATATGATATTTTCATTTCTTTTAACTAAACAACTTAAAATCAAACACTAACTTATTTAAACTAATGAGTTCGGTTAGGGTGTTCTTGACAAAATCAAAGAGATTATGCATACATCATGTTGTGGTTTATGTCTTGTTTTAATAATAAAATTAACTAAACTAGTTTTAAACCTTAAATAAAGGAACTACGCCAAACCTGATCTTTAGTTACTCGCCAAAGTATGTAGGAACCTAATAAGGGTTCGGTCACCTTTAATAAATAAAACCATATAGTTTTTTAACCTTAAATAAACGAACTAAATAATGATCTGATCTTTGGTTACTTGCCAAAGTACGTAGGCAATCAAATAAGGGTTCAGTCACATATCTAAATAATTTAGTTTAGTTTGCATGCTAGAACTACATGTCGACCTGATTCCTTGTGAAAACAAGGATATGTAGGAAACCTTTATAAGGTTCGGTCTCTTAAAAAATACAAAAACATTTCCTTACATATTGCTTGCATGTTGGAACTATATGTCGACCTAATTCCCTATGAAAACTGGGATATGTAGGAAGTCAGTATAAGGTTTGGTTGGTTATATTTCTGCATCTTATAAATTGTTATTGGGTTGTTGCTGCCTAGATTAGTGTAGTTTACTGCTGTCATTATATAAAAAATATGAAAAAAAAATAAATTTGTTTTCATTTGTAGCTGCATGATAGATAGTTAAACCTTTACTTAATCATGTCAAAATACATTAAAAAAAAAAGGGGGGGGGGGGGGGGGGGGGAACTTTAAAAAAGAGAATTGTTTTTGTTAAGTAAATCAAAGAAAATTACTTGGGTAATGTTTAAAAATTAATATTTATTTAAACCAAGGTACTGTTTATGGACGAATGTCTTGTGGTGCGTAAAACTTTCTCGAGCATAACTAACCCCAAACTTAAAGAAATTCTTTGGTACAAGATCTTTATGAAGTTAAAACACAGGCCATTTTAAAATAAAAAATAAATTTCTAAAAATCCCGGTGACTTAGCATACCATTTAACCCATGCTAAGTGATGACTCATTTTTAAACATAAAATCCCGGTCCAAGAAATTTTTTAAAACCGTCGCCTAGAAAAGCTCTTGAAAAACCATTTCAAAATGAAGGGATTTTCAGAACTTAGAAAGGGAGGAATGGAAACTTGTTTTCGTCTTTTTCTTGATCTCTACTTTTTCTGCTATCAAAATCCGAGGTGCGTCACTTAGCATTATGCATTCAAAATCGTTCAACTAACTTCCTGATATCAGTCTCTTGAGATAACGTAAGAAGTTTCTTAGAACAGTCTCTAATAATTTTAACACCAAGTACATAATTTTCTTCACCCATATCCTTTATATTAAAAGTAAAATACAACCACTCTTTAGTGGGGACAATCATCCATATGTCATTTCTTGTCAATAAAATGTCGTCTACATATAGAGTAAGGATAATAAAACCCTTCTCTGATCATTTTATATAAACACAATGATCTTCCTCAATCATGATAAAGCCAAAAGTGATTATGGCTTGATGAAAATTGAGGAACCATTCTCCAGATGATAGTTTTAGGCCATAAATGGAACGTTTTAGTGTGCACACTTTACGCTCTTGTTCCTTAGCCACAAAACCAATATGTTGATCCATGTAGATCTCCTCATCTAGTTATCCATTTAAAAAAGCAGTCTTAACATCCATTTGAAAAAGTTCTAAAGCCACATGGGCAACAATAACTAGGATTAGACGAATAAAGGCAAACCTAACAACAGGTCAAAAGTTTCCTCATAGTTAACATCCTCTTTTTGAGTGTAACCTTTGGCCACGAGATGATCAACATATCCATCTACCTGATATTTAATCTTTCAAACCAATTTGTTTCCAATAGATTTTCATCCAGATGGAAAATTAACTAGTTCCCAAAACGTGATTCTTTTGCATAAAACTAATCTTATCTTTCATTGCAGTTATCAATTCTTTAGCAGCAAGCGATGATAAAGCCTTTTGATAAGAATAAGGCTCTTCTTCTTCTAGTGAAAAACACATAAAAATTCCTCATCAATCCCAAATAGACATCGAGGAATATTTTCACGTTCACTCCTATGCAGCTGAAGAGTTTAAGAATTATTTTGTAGTACACTCTCACTATTCTTTAAATCTCTCCCACTATTCTCGACGATCATTGGCATATTTATAGAAGGATGAGGATTAATTTCCCCACCCTCGTCGATTGATGGTGTAGATTTATCATTTAACTCATTCAACTCATAAAGTTCTTTATTACCTCTTAGTTCGCCTTTGCTTTGAAACTTATTTTCCATGAAGTCGACATAGTATGACTCAATCTCAGTTAGTATGCCATTAGAACGTTCGTGTAACATCACATATCCTTTGGAGTGATATGGATATATAATAAATTCAAACTTTTGAGCTCTCGGACTCAATTTTTTATGTGCATGTGATGTGACACGAACGTAACCTACAGAACCACATGATCGCAAATGTTATAAGTCTGGTTTAAAACTAGTCCATAGCTCATATGGTATAGATAGTACTGACTTGGAAGATACTCTATTAAGGATATACGATGCTGTCAATAAAGCATCTCCCTAGAAATTGATTAGTAATGATGGCTCTATTATCATATTAGTCCTTGAATTATGCAAACAAATACTTACGTCCTTTATCAGTACGTAAAATCTTAAGATTTTTACCTCTTTGATTCTCAACTAAATGAACAAATCTTTGGAAGCAATCTAATACCTCTGATTTGTGAAAAATAAGATAAACATAACCAAAACGTGAGTAATCATTAATGAATATGATAAAATAATTATCACCATGTCGTGCCCTAACATTCATAGGTCCACAAATGTCAGAATAGACTAACTCTAAGGGAGATGTAGTCCTTATATCCTTGCCAAAAGGTTTTCTTGTGGCTTTTCAAGCCAAACATGATTCACAAATAGGTAAGTTAACTCTAGATAGTGGACCTAAAAGTCCTCCTTGAGCTAACCTTGCTATTCTTTCTTGTCTAACATGACCAAGTCTTGCATTCCATGTAACTGATGTAGATACGATAGAATAATTATTACTAAAAGTTAAATATGTATCAAAATATAAAGAATCATTAACATCTAGTACATAAAATCCATCTACAATGTGTCTACTACCATAAAACACGGAGTCTACATAAAATTGAACAGAGTCTATAGTGAAACTAAAAGAAAAAACTAGTCCGTCCATGGGTACCTTTTTTATACTTTCTGTCTTTTCTCTTTTTATAAACAAATTCTCCTATTCCTTCTTATCGTGATTTGTCTTCCCACTTTCTCTTGGACCAAAATGTCTGGCGATGGCTAGACTTACTGACAAATATAGAAGTATTGCCTTGTGCCTCCAACCTCTCTACCTCCAATTCCAAATGACGTTGTGATTGGGTAAAAGTTTTGATAGTTTCATTGGGCATCATTATGAGCCTCATTTGCTCCCAAAAATCAAGCAAAAAGCGAAGCACTGCAAGGATCTATTGCTCATCAGATAAGTTGTTACCAGTTATCTTTAGGTTGCATATCATAACCCACATTTTCTGAAGATGCTTAACCATATTTGTTTTGGGAGACATTTATATGTTTCAAAGTTAAGTGTTAGGGCTCAAAATCTAGTTGTTGATGTACACGCAAATGCCAACTTCAAGGTATTCTACATCTCTAGTGCAGTGGCATAATCTTCATAATAACCAATCAGATTATCATGTATATAGCTTAACATAGTGAATCTTTCACTACGATCTTTCTTGACCCAATTTTGGTAGGTCTCCATCTCACACCTGTGTTGGGCAGAATTACCTTCTAGAGGTGATTTTATGCTATGTATCAGTGTTTCCAGAATCTCTCGCTCATTTAGGAGATATTGGATCTTACGATGCCAAATATCATAGTTATCCCCATCCAGTTTCTCAACTTTAGCAATGTTTATTACTATATTCATTAAAGTCATTTCACTATATGTTATACAGATTAGGATATTAGCACACACTAATTATATTGCCGCAATAATCGAAACTAAAAATGACACATATATCTATAATACAAGATTTTAAATTTCATTATACTCATAACCGTTTATTCTATTTATAGATCTAAATATTATTTTTTTAAATACATTGTTCGCAAAACAAAATAAGGAAAACATATCTCCACTCATTATTGCCCACAAATTTGAATTTCACATTTTTCTAAATAAATATAATATGTATACCAAAATTAACTAACCATGAAACTTTCATACATAATTCATGTTCATAATTAAATAATATAAAATTTCAAGACATGGTATACAAGTAAGATGATAAGTGATGCATTGTAACTTAAAAATATTAATGAACTATGCGACACTGTTAGCATAATAGCCCATTATCGTAGTGGTTCTTAGGTTATGTTCTATAACCAAATGTCCTGGGTTCAATTCTCATTTGGCCAATGTAAATTAAAGCATTTTTATTACTTTAGAAAAATGTCATAACAAAGTAAAAGACCAAAATTTGAACCCGGAGTCCCCCAACAAGCAGTTTCAAAGGATACCGAGTTGCCACCACTCCAACGATGTTTCCATAGAAATGTGCAAATAAATATTAACAACCAACGCGCCACTTCATTAAAGAAAAATACGAAGTCGTTTAGATCATTTTCTTCAGTGGTCTAGAACAAAATATGTTTAAATCACAGTACCAAAATTCTATATTTTTTTCTAAACTTTGAAAAATTATATAAAATCAACCACAGATTCAAATTTCATGAAATTTATATCGTTGAACTCATAATGAAACTTAGAATTTTTCTATATAAAAAAAAATCTTCTTGAAATATTAAAATTTTTGAAAAAACTCTTTTCGACTATTGACGAAAAAATAATGAAAACTACTATTCATGCACTATAACAACATGATTTGGAGAAACGAGTCTATAAGGCTCTGATACCAATGGAAATTAATGTGGAAACATTAAAATGGATTTGTACCTTTTAGATTTAGAAGACTCGTTTATAACTCCTTCTTCGTTTCTTCTCTCATCAGCAAGAAATAAACAACTAGAGTATTTTCCAATAATATCCACACGCTCACTAACCAAGGCCACTCAAATTTTTTGTAATCTAATAGGATTTGAAACCTTAGAGATATCAATGTTTATTTATAGATAAAATCCCAAATGGGTGTGTTCGTTCCAATTGGTGTCTACCGAATAGACGTGATACTTGAGACCAAGAAGTACACCCCTTCACGTGATGACTATCCATGAAACTTGGATCCTATGTGAACGCTCTACGGGTCGACCTGACTCACTCCATAATCCAACAGGATATGTCTATTCTAGCCAATGAGGCCATAAGGATAAAAGAGTCAACTGTTGCAATGGCGAAAAATGTTATATCCCAAACACCCGGCTCGGGAGGTACTTCTGCCCCAATCGAGACCAACTCTTTCTTTAGGGCAAAGGGTAACCTTGAAGGGAAAATATAGAACCTCGAGCAAGAGGTTGTTTCCCTAGGTCACTATTTCGAAAACCCCCGAAAAAAGGGAGATTGAGACCACCCTTGAAACTTGGGAACATGGTAAAAAAATCAGGAGAACTATCCGTGCCCCATCTTGACAAGCAATGTTGGCCACCCAAGATCCAATGGTTTGCAAGGCCATAGGGTACAAAGTTGAGGCCTCGATTTTGGTAATCTTTTGGGATTTCTTGGACTTGGCTAAGGCCCGTATTTTTTTGGGACTGTAACTTAATCTGGGTCGAGTAGAGGCCCAAGAACATTGCAGGCCTCTTTAGGACATGTTCCGAGGTAAACACCATTTTTTTTTGTTTCTTTGTCGATATTCTTTCTTAACTCATATGGCGGAATATTACGTCGCCACTTTCACCGCAAGTGTACGGGTCAAGTTTTAGTATAGATGGGAAGCAGTATGAGTTGTCGTATCCACAGGGATTGGTTGAGATTATTATCGAGTACTGCGATTATCATAACCTAACTTTATTTAGGCGATAAAATGAAGTTTATAATTAATTAATACTAATACTAAGTTAATTAAACTAATTAAACTATAATACTATATTGAGATGTTTAGGGAAAAATATTATCTAGGGATTAACTTCGCTTACAAAAACGTGTTTGGTCTCGTTTAGTTTACAATAACGACGTTCAACCTATTCGACAATCTCTGTATCGTAAACTCACTCACCACCTCTCCCGAGTGTAAGTGAGTGAATATGTGACTTCGCATCAACGAAGAAGTCCCCCTCAACGTCTTAACGACACTAGGTCACATAAGTCTTGCACCAACGTCATGGATTTCACACTTTCTAACTCTCTCCCGGGTTATTAGATCATTGTGTTGTGTTTACCCTAATCCGAATTCGGGGTTATCTCTCCCGAGTGTCAAACCCCGTATTCTCTATATATGTAAACAAGCATATAATCAAAGAATAATGATAAACACAATCGCAATAGTGAAGAACAACCATTAAAGAAACACAACTCAAACAAATAACGATTTCATAAATATTATTAATCCCTAGATAAAATCCATTTAGCTTATGACCATAACTATTTATATAATGAGAAATGATCTAAACATGCTCAACAAACTACCGAAGTTAAGAAAATAAAAAGAGAAACGGAAGAATTTAGCCGTAATCCAAAGATTTACAGCTAAAACCAATCAACAATCACTTCTCCTTCTTTACAACATATTCTTCTCCTTTGGATTTGGTTGAGCACTCCCAAAAACACTCTCAAAATATTATGAACCCTAAGGGGTCTCTCTTGGGATCTCTCTTGCTGAATGGAAATGAGAGGAGGAGATATAGGAGCTTAAAATATTTAAATTGTGTGCAGAGTGACCGCCGTGGCGGTGGGTATGTCGGCTGGGTCACGGACTCGGCGGTGGGTATGGAGTCTTCCTGTTCTTTCACCGCTGCGATGGTGGGTTTTCAGTAAGAATAAACCCTTCTCTATATCTTGACCGCCGCGGCAGTGGTCTAGTCACCACGTCAATGGGCTGCAGTTCTGAATTTTACGCTTATGCTTGTTTTCTCACCGTTCTTCTACCGTTCTTGATTCGATTTGAGCGTTTATGATCCATTTTCATCCCTTTTCACCCCCACACACCTGTTTTAGATAAAAACAAATAAAAACATATTAAACATAATAAACATACTCGAAAACTAATATGTTCAGTTTGGAAATAGATAGGTAAATTATACCTATCAACTCATCTTTTATATTTATTGATACCTTTTATTTTTCGTCTTTAGTCCTTGGATTGGATCTCAATATTAGATGATGAAGTGAGGTACGAGGGTGATGAGATCGTGAGATCGATTAATGACTGAAAAGCTCTCAAGCTTGAGGTTGGCGAGAAGGCAAGAGCCTTGAAAGAGTTCAAGTTGGCTAAGGTGGCAGCCAAAAAAGGCACCAAGAGACAAATAAGGCAAGGGATGACACCCTTCATCATCTCGGCCATGCTTGGCCCTAGTGAGACAAGCCCTGGCCGATGTCGAGATCGAACAAAATAAGATCTCCAAGATCAAGGACTAGGGCATTGAGGAAAGAAAATCCTACAAATATTACAAGAATCTTTATGGGGATTTATAGAGTGAGTTCATCGACATAGGGTTCCAAGATGCAAATCTTGGCGACGTACCCTAAGGTAGACTTGCTCATATATTCATTACCTCGAGAACCTAAGCCAAGAAGGACAACTGGCTCAGTTTCGTTCTCAAAATTGAGGTTGAGCCAACTAACAATACTACGAGAGTGGTGATCTAGGCATTGACAGATATGGAGACCAGAGTAGAAAAAAAAAACAATCGTCAAAAAAACAACAACAAAAAAAAAAAAAAAAAATGAAGAGGGAAGAAAACACTAAAACAAAAAACTATAAGGATAGAAATGAAAAGAAAAAAAGAATAAAATGATTAAAAGTAAAAGTGGTTATCAGAATGGAAAGGACTATAGTCAGAATAAGAAGCAGGTCACAGGAAAACTCAGCGGTTTTTCAAGAGTGGAGTTGACAAAAGGTCAAAATATGCAGAAGAGAAAACCCTCCGATTAGATATAGGGATCCTACTGACTTGGGAATATCTATTTCCACCTGTATGGTATACTTTGGGCACAAAACTCGAAGCGCAATAGCATCTTCAACTTTTTAATTATGCGATAAAAACAAGCAAACAAGTCCATCTAATTCTTGTCTGAGCACGAGCCTCAGGATCTTACCACATCAATGTATTCCATATCTCCTCGTCCTTTGGTCTTGGGAATAGGAGATATCTGATAAAGGTATTTTCGACCATATTTACAATACTACCATGCATAAGAATAGTACTTACATGAAAATCACGTGTCCTTGAGATTAATTAGATAGAACTCACGCGCCAAGCAAGTGAGATCAGGCTCAACTCTAGAACCCTAGAATCCTACTCGAGTTCCTTGAATAAAACCAAGGATAACACTTAGTATCGACCATGATCAAGAAAACCCCAACCACAAGGCATTAGCATACTAGGAAAGCTCATTCTCAAAGCGAACTGAGGATGACCTGCAATGCCCCATAATCGGGGACAGTTATGTTACACTTGGGATCTGTTACGATATCTTGACAAAGAAGGAGCGAACAATTAAATATCTTGAATAATAGTTCATTATTCTCATATCCCACTAAATCTGGGCCAATAATAGGGATTAACCAAGATTTAGAAAAACTTGTCAAACAAGCCTTCAATCTCCTATATATATATTACAAGGGGTTCTAGCCAATGTATGCTGACTTCTTCATGTTATTATTCTACCAAATTTCGACCATAAAAATATTTATTCTCACACTAGAGATGCAACATCGACAGGACCACCCACAATTTATTGTTTTGCAGAAACTTAAAGCTCAAATAGATATCCAATTTTTTTTACAAGATCAACAACAAAATTAGATAAAAAAAATAAAAATAAAAAAGGAGTTTCGTTCAGATATTATAAAATACCTAATTTTATAAGAACTAATCCATTGGTACAATTATTGTATTTTTTTATGTAGGCTGCTGTAAGCTAATAATCTACTGGTGTAATTCTATCATGGTCATTGTGGGTACCTTAAGCCACTATCATTATATGAATTTTGAGGCACCGAATAATGAGAGATGAACCACGCGTTAGGGTCCCCATTAATAATAATAATAATAATAATAATAATAATAATAATAATAATAATATTATTATTATTATTATTAATATTATTATTATTATTTGGATAGGCAATTAATTATATTAGAATTGAAGGGAAGGTCTTCCTAATTACATGACAAAAAACTCAATGTGTAGTCCGCAAGACCCCCCCAATAGAGTCATTACAATCAATCAACACCACTTAAACATCTTACAGGAATTTACCTAACACCAACATGCTACATCAAAAACTAACCATGATCCTGAAACACAAAATTAACGCCTGAAACAAAATACCGAAACAATACAATCCTACAAGTATCTTCACTAGGCGAATATCAATAAGCATTGAAATTCGCTGTAATTTCTCAAATCGTTATTATCTTTCTTAAAATAGTAAGAAATAAGGTTAAAGTTTAGATTTTTATAACAAATAATTCTTTCAACTAGAATGACCATTGGTCAAATATTTATTTCCCAAAACTTTCATGCAAAATTCTCATTTTATCTCTAAATTTTAATTACAACTAGTCATATATGTTATCTAAAGAAAATATCTTTTTTTTACACACCTTATATTTTTTAAAAACAAATAATATATTTAAAAAAAAAATCTATATTTTTCTTTCTATTGTTTAAAAAAAAAAAAAAAAAAAAACCCTATCTAAAAAGAAAATCTTATTTTTCTCTTTTTTTTTTCTTTTTTTTTTTTCATACATTTTCTTGTCTTTATATTATAATTTTTTTTTTTTTTTCTAAATAATACTCTAAACAACAGTTTTCTATAGTTATACTATTCTTTCTTTTTTCTATTATATATATATAGTGTGGGTGAGATTGGACCTGCTCCACGTGTCTGCCACCTGGACCAACAATTGCCACGTCACCTGCGCCACCTCAAAAACGGCCTAATGAGCCTGGTGAATAGACAACCCAGACGCTCCCTCAAGTCAGTCAACATAAAGCTCCTGATTAACAACCATGTAATAATCTCCTCAAATATTATCGTAGAAGAGCAGGTCAGTGTGTTCAACCAGACAAGTACCTCGGTGCCCAGGGCAACCTGTCGCTCTTAACAAGCTTGGTCTATGGGCTTCTCCATCAGTAGTCCAATGGGGTCCAAGGCCCAGGTCCATAGCTTTAATCCACCATGTCCCTCACGTACTTGACTACTTAGTGCTAAAGCGAGCTTAAGGCCCTAATCTTAAAGAATGCTAATCAGTTCCTTGCCTATAAATAAGAGGCTTCATCAACACATTTCCATAGGCGAGAATATGCGATAATACCCCAAATAGGTCGAGGTAATAGCTTTACTCCAAATGACTTGATTTCTTCCTCCCGAGCTCTTACTCTCACGCTGGAGGGGACACGCCGGGAACACCCGACCCGTCCTGTGTGCAAGTGACAGATCAGAGCTCAGCCCAGACAGTGGCTTAAAAAATAGGCCATTAGAGTTGACTCTCCAGCTCGGACGACAGGTCTGACAATGCTCGTCTAGCCCGGATAGAGCACCTAACAAGTACGAAGATCAACCCCAAGCCAATTGTAGCTCTTTACGTGAAGGGTGATCGGATTATACTGTAGGTCAGACCAATTTTTGACACCAACAGTTTGGCATTGTTTATGGGAAGCACATAAATAGCCTTCTCCAAATCATCAACTACCTGTTTTGCTAAGGTTTGATGAACACAAGGTTCGACCCCTCTATTGCTTTGAGGTCTATGATTAGTCGGCACGTAGGCGATGAACCGAGGAAAGACTGGGGTTGCCGCCAACTCAGGAATACAGCCTCCAGGACCGTTCTCAGTATCTATCTCACCAGGTTTGTAAGATGGATTTCCATTCTTCGCCCTCAGCTCGAAGCCTTGAGGCCCAAGCCGCGGCCAGTCAAGTCGTCGCCCTAGCAAGAGGCCAAGTCGCTATGGGGCAACTCATGGCCGAGATGGAGGTTTCCCTCAATCAAAATTGGAACACAGAGGGTACCGTTGGACTACATATGGGGGTAAAATCTCCTTTCATTACTGAAATCACAGAGAAACCTGTCCCGTATCGATTTTCAAATCCACCGGTAACCCAATACAATTGAACAACCAATCCCATAGATCATCTCTCTATCTACGTCTCCCACATGGATATGCATGCAACCTCTAACATAATGAGATACAAGTTTTTCCCACTCGGTCTGACAGGTCCTGCTCGGACATGATGCAACGACCTACCGCCGACCTTAATCTCTACCTTTCTCCAACTTGAGTAGAAATTCTTGGAAAGGTTCAACTAATCACGGCGCATGCCTAAGACCGTTACTAATACCATTACCTTTAGGTAGGAAGGAAACAAAAATTTGGCCAATTATGTTCACAAATTCTAGATAGAATACCTCGCCTACGAAGGGGTACCCGACACCATGGCTCCCAACGACTTTATTGATGGATTAAGGCACCGAAGACTATCCTACAATCTAAGTTTAAGACCAGCCTCGTGCCTGCAAGAAGCTTTCAATATTGGCTCTAGTTACTATAAGGCCGACCTTCTTGATAGAGTAAAAAAAAATAAGGAAGAACTCATTAAGAAGAAGGGGTTAGCCTGATGAAGGGACCTTTGCCTGGTGATAGGACGCCACCCCCAGGCCCCTCGCCAGCATGATTTTACACCCTTTACTGCTTTTGTCACCACAATCTTTACCGAGAATGTCGGGAAGGGAATATTCCCAAATACCCTTCCCCTAAGGGGGAAGTCTTTGGACAGGTCGACCGATAAGTACTTCGACTTCCACAAGAATTTCGGTCATGCCACCTAGGACTGTTTTTAGCTGAAGGAAGAAATAGAGTCCCTCAATAGATGAGGTTACCTCGTCAATTATTTTTGCTGAGCAAACGAAGACTGAGTCGGCAGGAATGACAATCGTGACAAGCACCGGGGTCAGCGCCGAAGAATAATTGATAATTGAGCTCCACCCCGGGAAGACAACAACAGTGATGACGCCGACCTGAGGGTTGGTGGCAAGATTACAGTCATTCACGGAGGACTAGGTCTTGGCAAAAAAATATTGTTCTCCCAAAAAAGATACGAGAGTAGAGGCAAGAGAAAGACCGAACAGGACGTGTATAAGGTCAGCACGATAGATGCTATCTCACCTAACGTCATCTCTTTTAGTGAAGTCAACCTCAAAAGGGTGCACGTTACATACAATGACGCCCTGGTCATCTTAGCCCTAGTTAACCACTTCAAGATGGTGAGGATACTGGTCGACGGTGACAGCTCGATGACATCCCTCCTCGTCAGTTTTGGAGGAGATGTCATCAGCTCAATTGGATTGGTCTCACTGCCCATCACAGTGGGGTCGAGGTTAAAGACAACCACTGTCTGGTCCAAATTTCTCATAATGGATAGGCTGTCACTATACAATGCAATTGTGGGCCAGCCTACTGTGGCCACCCTAAAGGCCGTGTGCTCACTGTATTACCAAAAAATGAAGTTCCCTACCAATTCTGGGGCAGGCGAAGTCCAAGGAGACCAAGAAGCTACCCGGGCCTACGCAAGAAGGGAGCTTACGCAAGAAGGGCCATGGAGAAGTAGCAATTACAATTAGGGCCCGAGATCGTGGCCCTAACTGGAGGAAGCGAGCTCGTCCCGATTGATGATCCCCGAGACGAAGAACCCACCCCCTGAACTCATAAAGACCTGATCGACGTCCCCATTCACCCCACCATAGCAAAAAGGATTATAAGAATTGGGGCTCAGCTCAGCCTTGAGCAGCGGGCCAACCTTACCGAGCTATTGAAGAAGAACTAGGACGTTTGTGCTTGGTAGCATAATGAGCTTCTCGGGATTGATCCCAACGTGGCCATGCACTGGCTCCATACCGATTTGCACCACCTGTCAAATCGCTAGAGGAGAAGAAAGTTTCACCCAGATCGACAAAAGATAATAGAGGAAGAGATAGATAAGCTCATCAGGTCAAATTCCCAGATTAGCTCACCAACGTTGTCCTAGCTCTTAAGGCTAGCAATAAATGGTGACTTTGCATCAATTTCAAGGATTTAAATAAGGCCTTCCCGAAGGATTTCTTCCCTCTTCCAAGGATCGACATCGTGATCCAAGCGACGACAAGGCACGAGCAAATCAACTTTCGCGATGCTTATGCTGGTTACAACTAGATCCCCATGCCACTTCCCCTATCACATCCGCTACCACCACCCCAATCAGATGTTTTTGTACCGTCGTCGCCGTCACCTTCAAGTCTTCCCAACCAATTCAAATCCCAGACCATCTTTGCTCTATTTCCTCCGTGTTGGTAAATTGTGGTGAAAAATTAATTAAATAATTAAACAATTAATTATTTAGTTAATTATTAATTGGAGAATAAAATGAAAGAATAAACAGTTCTGATTTCTTTGTTACAAAAATATTCCAGATTACATTAGAAGAAAATAAATTACAATCCAAAATTAAAAAAAAAAAATAGAAAGAAGAATTACTGCTATATAATAATAAACAGACCAAAACAGAATACATACTATGTAATAACAAAAAAACATAAACAAGAATACTAGAATTGAAGATCAAGGCAATTATTTGACGATTTATTCATAAAGCATATTTCACCCCCACTAGATACTTACGGTTGAATGACCGTCTGCCTCCTAGGATACAACGATTAGATTGCTAGTGGTACCAACACTAGAAACGGAAGTCGAACGAACAAGAAAAATATTGAACTTTCTCAAGAACTCTCTCAATCAATAACAACGAAGACAAAAAAGAAGAATTCAATGCAGCTTATGGGTCCTAATGCTAAGAATGCATGCCCTTTTATAGAGAGCAAAAAACCAACCTGATGTAGTCTGAGATTCAAGGTATTTAATGGACAACATTAATTTTCATGTAATTATACACCTGAAGAGTCTTCAAGTTTTTGTAACTCTCAACAGTTATGTTGATCCTAAGATTTTGATTAATAATTAAATATTGATATTTTTGGTAGAACTAATGTGTTTATTGAGTGTTTCAATCTAAAAAGTTCCAGACAATATCATGAAGTAATTATAAAAGATGTAGAGATAATACAGAGACGATAACATCATAAAGAAATTGTAAAGGATGCAAAAATGCATACTAAGAGATTGAAGATTCTGAAGAATCTAGGTAAAAACAACTATAATCTATTTTTACTTTTAATGTATCCCGATTAGGATCACATACGACACAAAAATAATTTTATAATTATGTGTGTTTTTTATAGGATCCTAATTAGTGAAATTATTTGCTCTGATATATAATTGAAAAAATAAATAAAGATAATTTATTAAAATTGAATTTAAGAAGTTAGTAGAGCTAACTAAGAAAAGAAATCAGTTAAAGGGGCAAAAATATCAAAGAAAATTATTTAAAATAAAATTAAGGAATGAGCTCTGCATGGTCCAGTCGACTTATGAAAATTAGACAAAGTCCCTGAATCGTTCGGTCGATAGGTAGGTCAACCTGTGGCTAAAGAATGAACTCCCTGAATCTCTAGGTTGACAGATAGGTTAACTTAAAAAAACTCTCTGAATCGTCCGGTCGACAAATGATGGATGGGCGGTCAACCGATGGGCGAAGGAATTTTGACTTGGCTAGTATCCTGAATTGAGCAGTTGACAGATGTGTCTTGGTCGGTCAACTGATAAGTTTATTTCAGGTTTCGTGGAATTTCAGGATTTGTTAAAAAACTAGCCGTTATTTGGTTACTTGATTGAGATATTTTAGGGATATGGATATCTTTAAGATATAATACTCTTATTTGAATATATATATATATATATATATATATATATATATATATATATAGATAGATAGATAGATAGATAGATAGATAGATAGATAGATAGATAGATAGATAGATTTGGTACATGGAATTAAAATCTTTGTGAAATCGATCCTTTTAATATTTCATATCTTATTGATTTGAGTATGAAAATTATTTTGAGGGACTATATTGAATATTTTGAAAGCTGTAATTAAGTAAAACACACCTTAAATGAAATGAATCAATATATGGGGTCTATAGGTGATTTTAAATGACATATTTTGTGAAAACTAGTCGTTGTAGAGTTTGTTTCAAGTGGCTTTAAATAGACCTGCGGATTTCATATAATATTGACATACCATATCAAGAACTATTTAGTTCATAAGAATTTATAAGAGTCATTATTCTGATATTATTTTGAGAGATCAAATTGTGAGATCAATTGCTAAGGAGTTCTTGAGTTGAAGCGCTGATTGTGTAAGCGTCACCAATTTGAGTTGTTTAGCGTTTTCAATCTTTAATTCGTTGGTGTTATTCAGATGAGATCTTTTCAAGATATTGGTCTTTATTGCATATTTATTTTTCCATATTTTCTTGGTTGATAAGATCTTGATAAAATCGTTTTTTAAACTTTAAATTGCATAAAAATATTTTAGCACGATTAATGGTGAAAATCTGATTATATACTTATTTGTATGCTATTCATATTTATCATAATTAGATTTTTATATTTTCTTTGTGAAAGTGTTCTAAGCATATTCTTAATTGAGTTTATTGTGATCACTGCTTTCTTGGTTAATTGATTGTTGAGAAATTGTTTTTGAACTTTAAAAGTATAAAAAAATCTTTTAAAACGATTTGTGTGATAATCTGATTATATTCTCAATTTTGTGCTACCTACATTATTTTTATAATTAGATTTTTTTTTGTTTCTTCACTTAATTCTATCACTAGTAAATTTCGGGACATTAATTGAGTTTAAATTGATTTGAGGTGGTAGAAGCTCCGAGTGGGAAGAACTTATTAATTTATTGTAATTGGTAAGTTAAGTGTTGGATTAGATACTATTGGGAGTATCTAATCAAGGGTATCTAGTTTCAATCTCTTCCGATAAAGAGATTGAGGTGTTAATTCTTCCTTAATTGAATTTGTGAGTGATTTTGTAAAAGTTTCATCCTTACTTGGGAAAAGGATAGTTGGAGTGTTTCTATGAGGTTTTGATTCTTTAGCCTAAGGTATAAAAAGAAATAGGTTATTCTTGAGCTTGTAAAAATTAGAGATTATTCTTGAGCTTGGAAAAGAAGAAGAGGTTATTCCTGAGCTTGGGAAAAGGAATTTGTAAATGTTGATTGTGAGACTGTGAAAAGAATCATTGTGTAAAAGTTTGGTTCCTATCTATTAAAAGGAATTAGTGATTAGTGGGTGCAAATCTCCGTGGGGCTCAGAGGATTAGATTAGCCAAGATTAGCTTGGTGAACTAGGATAAATTTCTGGTGTACTGTTTTCTTTACACTGTTTATTTTTGGTTGTTTAGTGTGCACCTAGTTAATAATATATTTTCGTTGCTATATAAAGATAATAATTAATTTAGGATTTAAATTAATTATTTGGATTTTTGAAATATTTTCTCTGATAATTTTTTTTATATCTACCCAATTCACCCATCCCTCTTGAGTAGTTCACTGGGCCAACAAGTTACACACCTGAAAAAATAACCTTCAGGTTTATAATTTCTCTCAATATATACTTTTGGCTGTGTTTGGCTTAGAATTTTTTGGATTTGGTACAAAACATACCAAGTCCAAGTCAAGCATTCCCCAAGAGCCACAAAGCCCAAGGCCCAGGACCCAGGACTCGAACCTAAACCTGAGCCCAAGCCAGCTAGGTTGGGCCACGCAGGCGAGCTGTTAGCGGCAGAGGCGGTGCACTCACACGCGTATGGCTTTATTTATTTTCTAGCATTTAGTCTTTTTTCTGTCCACATCTTTCAACGCCCTAGAGGGCTTACCTACAAGAGCTATCTAGATTCTTAGTAAATAACTTTTCATTTTCTTGGGTTACCGATGTGGGATAACCAACACTACACATTAATTAATGTCTTCAAGTGGGTACTTTAGAAACAATATTAATTCACCTCTAAAATGATTTTACACAAATAAATATACTGCATTCATCTCCTCACCAAGTATAACACATTAGTATATTTATATATCCAAAATTATTATTATGTCTCATAATAATTGGGTCACAAAATACCAAAAAAATCAATTAATATAAAAGTTCCCCACATGAATGAAAATTGATTGAATAAACATGTATATGAAATACAAACTCAAAACAAGAGAAAGAGAGAGAGAGAGAGAAAAAGACATCAAACAAAAAATAACCACATCAGGACAAGTAGCTTTTGGCCTTGAACCTACATTTGTAAGAATCCATCGAATTTACTTAGCCAACCAGTGAACATGATGTCTGGAATTGTTCGGCCTTTTGTGTAAATCAAAACAATAGAAACTACATAGTAATCTTCTAGACACTTTCCGTTCAATGGTTGTATTCATTTTAGCCCTGAACACCCTGGTACTTCATAAGTGATTTTAGAGAACTGGCTCAGTTCTCACTCCTATCGGTGATATTCTATAAAGCGTTCTCTACTATACCCCACTTGAAATTTTGAAGATATAGAAATCATTAAAAGTAATACTTATCCTTAACCATATTGCAAATATCACTATTATATCATAAGAATGAGCCATAGATTTTATCTATTCAGTGATATACCCACAACCACCTTCATAATTCAGTTGTCCCTTTGAATCTAGATCTTGGGATCTCCAGTTAACTAGGCTGGTGGTAGTGCGTAAATTACATCGCTACTTTCACCGCAAGTGTACGGGTCAAGTTTTAGTATAGAGTTGGAAGAGTAAGGATTGTTGTATCCATAGGGACTGATTGAGATTATCGTTGAGTACCGTAATTATCATAACATAATTTTATCTAGGAGACATAAAATTGTAGATTTTATATAAATAATAAAGTAAACTAATTAACTAATTAAACTAATTATACTATAATACTATATTGAGACGTTTAGGGAAATAGATTATCTAGGGATTAACTTCATTTACAAAAACGTGTTTGGTTTCATTTAATTATTAATAATAGTATTCGACCTATCCGACAATATCTGTATCATAAACTCATTCACTCTCTCTCCCGATTGACAAGTAAATGAATATGTGACTTTGCGTTAATGCCTAAGTCCCCCTCTACTATTTTTTAGAACATATAGTCACATGAGTCTCGACCCAACGTCATGAATAGCACACTTTCTAACACCTTCCTAGGTCGTTAGATCGTTGTGTTGTGTTTAACCTTAGTCCGAATTCGGGGTTACCTCTCCCGAGTGTCAAACCACGTATTCTCAATATATTTTAACAAGTATATAAAAGTAGAAGAACGGTAAACACAATCGAACATGGATGAAAAACCGATAACTAAACAAAACTCAAATAAACAACGATTTTCTTTAAATGATATTAATCCCTAGACAATCCATGTTTACCTAACAGCTACAATCATATATACAATGATAAACGAGCTAAATATACTCAAATCAACTACCAAAGTTAAGAAAATAAAGAAAGGAACGAAGGAACTTAGCCATATTCTGAAGATCCGCCGCTAAAACTGCTTCAAGATCGTTTCTCCTTCTTCGCTTTGTGTTCTTCTCCTTCGAATTTGGTTGAGCACTCCCCAAAAATCTCTCAAATCTATCTAATCTATATATGAGTTCTCATTGCCAAAATTGAGAGGAGGAAGGAATTTGAAGGGAACAAAATATCTAAAAATCTACTTTACAGGTACAAGGGTCACTGCTACAGTGGTGGGTATGTCGACAGTGGTCACCGCTACAGTGGTGGCTGATCACTGCAACGGTAGAATAGTAGGCAAACTCTCTATATTTTAACCACTGCAGCGATGGACCATTCAATTGGATCTCTGCATTTTAACCGCTACAGCGGTGGATTCACTACTGCAGTGGTGGATGTAGGCTTCTGAACCTTATCTTTTAGCTCGTTTTCCTACCGTTCTTCCACCAACTTGCTCCGATTAGCTTGATTTTCAATCGTTTTAGCTCATTTTCACCCCCAAACACCTGTTTTGTACAAAAACAAATAAAAACTAATTAAAACATAATAAAACACAATAAAAAATACTTGAAAACTACCAAAATTATCTTGGGAATAAATAGATAAATTACCCCTATCAGTTGGGTTGCCATTATAATGACTATTTCGTAATAGGCTTTAAACCCATTCCCTTCGATAAGTAGTTTACTCTATCTCGTGTTAGGACATTTGGTCGATGAATTTTCAATGTTATCTTTTGACTTTATATAATCAATTGACATAACTCCAATGGAAAGTAACTACATGATGGTATTATGTCATTGACGTATATGTCGAGACTTATCATAATACATACTACTCTATGCTATTCTAATTAGTGATTAACTATCACAATGTATGCAGATAACTGGCACAAGCTTAGTCCACATTGAAATATCTTCCAAAAATTGTCGAAGATATTCTACTTCTTCTCCTACTTTATCTAAAGCAATAAATTCAGATTCCATTGTGGGCCTGACAATACATGTTTAGTTAGAAGATTTCCATGACACAGCAACTCTTCCTAATACAAAGACATATCCGTTCGTGGATTTGGTGTCTTTAGTATCAGATATCCAATTTGCATCACTGTCTTCAAGTACTATTTGATATCTCGTATAATGCAAACCATAATTTTTAGTATATATTAAATATCTCAAAAGTCTCCCAATAGCTTTCCAGTATTTTCTACCTAGATTACTAGTGAACCTGCTTAATTTACTTACTACGTAAGCAATATCAAGTCTTGTACAATTCATTATATACATTAAACTGTCTATTATTCGAGAATACTCCAACTGAGATACACTCTTACCAGTATTTTTTAAAAAGACGTTGATTAACATCAACTGGTGTTCTGACTATACTAGAGTCATCTTTGTTAAATTTTTCAAGGACCTTCTCGATAAAATGAGATTGAGATAAAATCAATCCTTCAAATGTTCTTATAATTTTAATTCCAAGAATGTCATATGTTTTTTCCAAATCTTTCTTCTCAAATATATTTGTTAACATTTGTTGAGTAGATTTTATGATTTTATCACTACTACCAACAATAAGCATGTCATCTACATATAAGTATACAATAACGTAACAAGACTCTATTGTCTTAATATAGACACACTTACACATTCATTGATCTTAAAATTATTCGACAACATAACATTTTCAAATTTCTCATACCATTGTTTTGGCTCTTGCTTTAATCCATATAAAGATTTTACAAGTCGACATACTTTATTCTCTTTTTCAAGAACCACAAATCATTCTGATTGTTTCATATAGATTTCTTCATCTAATTCACTATTTAAGAAATCAGTCTTAACATCCATTTGATGTATCTTAAGATTATGTATAGCTTCTATTGCTATTAACATGCGTATAGATGTGATTCTTGTTACTGGTGAATAAATATCAAAATAATCTATACCATCTCTTTGCTTGTAACATTTTGGTAGCGAATTTATTTTGTCGCTACGATACCGCAAGTGTACATGTCAAGTTTTAATAGTGTAGTGATGAGAAAGAGTTGTCGTATCCATATGAATTGGTTTAGATAGTCACTAAGTACTGCGATTATTGTAACCTAACTTTATCTACGCAGTCCAATTTTAGGTTTTTGTAAAAATAAAACTAAACTAAAATAAATACAATATAGATTTTCTATGCACGAATGTTCTAGGGGCTTGATTTTATCTCGTTATTCCTGTGTTATCCTATTAAGCAACTATTTGTTAATTTCATTCATTCAATAATCAAGGTCGTCGTGCTATTGCTCTCTTACTACCTCTCCTGAGCATCAAGTGAGAGAATATGTAATCACTTCAATACCGATATCCATATCCCGTATTTAGTTTAAAACATTAGTTATACCCAACCTTATAGATTATGCAAGCTCTAAATATCTCCCAATCTATTAAAGCTAACGTTGTGTTTAACCTAAGTCCGAACTCAGGATTACCTCTCTTGAGTGTCAAATCCCAAGTTCCCAATTCAACTAAAATATCATGTGAAAGCATACATTGGAAGCATTATAAAAATAAACACAATTGAATGGTGATTCAAATTGATCAATTTAGAACTCGATTACCTTCCGCTCTCATGAGATCCTAAATTCCCAACTCAAACACCTAGGTGTTGATTTCTTCCCGGACTCACAACAACCTACACTATGCACTCTCAATTCCAGTTACGAATTCAACCTATCTTGAGTATGAAATTCGCAACCTAACATTGTTTAGATCATTGACCACATGAATCAAACACATTAGGCCTAGGGAATGCATAAAATGGAATTAAATCTAACAATTGACAAAATATTCACAACACAGTTCAAACGAGACTACGTCAAGCCCTATATCTGGATTACGAACACAACATAGATAAATTCATATCTAATCTTCTCAATAAATTCATAAATGTAAGCAGTTTAACACAATATTACAAATACGAACTTCAAACAAAAGATTAGGGAGAAGAAAATTGAGAGAAAAGCTTACTCTGGGTTTAGACGCCGGATCTTCAACTCCATGTGCCACCAATGATGTTTTCTTACTTGATCTCGCATCAAAATACAATCACCCAGTGTTTTCTAGCCTAAAATTGCCTCTTTCGTTCCCTTTTCGTCCACTTTTTTTCTCTCCTTCAAAATGAGCCCTAATTGCTCATTTAACCTGTAAGATCCGACTATGCACACTGCAATGCCCATTTTAGCATGCTGCAGTACGCTATGGCTAAACACACTAATCGTTGCACGCTGCAGCGCTCGTTAGACAGTGTCTGCACTCACTTCGTATTTTGATCGTATCTTTCTCTTCCAAATTTCAATTGAGGTGATTCAAAAATGTATGGAAATCTAAAACGAAGATCTACAAATTTTATGTTTTAAGTTTGTCCAAAATCGGATTGCATTATAGTCAACATTGGCCTTGAAGTTACAACACATGCATGCATTTTACATATTTTCTCTCATTTATTTGTAATCCTACAAAACAAAACAAAAACACATCAAACTAATAAAAATGCTTGAAAACACACAAATATTTGAACCTAAAAGTACTTGATTTGTTGATAAATTAATTACTCAATTGATCTATTTACTTTCCTCTTTTTCTTAAAGATCCATTTACACCCTAGTGGTTTCATTCCAGATGGAAGATCCACTAATTCCCATGTATGATTTTGAAGGATGGACTCAATTTTACTATTTATTGTCTCTTTCCAAAGAGGCGCTTTAGCTATAGACATAACATTTCCAAAGGTTTGAGGTTCATATCCTATCACATAGGTATAAAAATCAAGGCTAAAATATTTAGAAACTTTTGTCCTTTTACTACGTCTAAGTTCAATCTCATCCTCTTGGGAATTACTAGAAGTAGTATCACTTGTTCTCTTTAAAGAACTCGACTTAATAGAAGTCTTACAAGGAAACACATTCTCAAATAATGGTGTTGTTGATCCCGAGATTTTGATAGACAATTAAGTATTGATGTTTTTTGTGGAACTAATGAGTTTATTAAGTGTTTCAATTTAAAGAGTTCCAATCAAGATAATATCAGGAAGTAATTGTGAAGGATGCAGAGACGGAAATTAAGAGATTGAAGATTCTAAATAATTTTCGTGAAAATAACTCAAATCTTTTTTACTCTTAATATATCTCGATTATGATCACACACGACACAAATTAAATTATTTATATTTATGTGTGTTTAAATTAAGGACCTAATTATAGTTCAAATATTTGCTCTAATGTGAAATTGAAAAAGAAAAATTGGCTTAAGTAAGATTAGTATTTAAAATTGATTATTAGTATCAATTTAGTTAACCGAGAAACGAAATCGGTTAAAGGGTTAAAAATGTCAAATATTGGAGTTGAAATAAATTGAGGAGAAAGTGTTCCAGCAACAATCGGTCAGCCGACAAAAGAGATTTGGTCAACCGATGGGCAATGGTTAGAAAAATGATGTCTCTGAATCGATCGGTCAACCGGACCAAGTATCCGTAGGTCAACCGACCCATGGGGGATAGGTATACCGACCTGTGTTTGAGAAAAGGCTGGGATACATCCTATATCCATCGATCGACCGTTGGGCAAAGGTCGGTCAACCGACTAGGCTGTTTTAGTTATCGAGGATTTTCGGGATTTGATTAAAACTAGTCGTTATTTACTTACCTGAATGAAATATCTTAGGGATTTGGATATATTAATGATATGTTACTCATATTTGGATATCCCTATAGATATGGTACATAAAATATTGGTCTTTCTCAATTAAGTACATTTAATACTTCTTATCTATTTGATTTGAGATTAAGAATCAATTTGGGAACTTAATTAAATATTTTAAAAGTCATATTTAAGTGAATTGGATCATAATTAAATGGTATTGATATATAGGATCTATATGTGCATTTAATTGTTATATCTTGAGGGAACTAGCCGTTAGAGGGCTTGTTTTTAATCAACTTAAATAAACCTGCGTTTTTTGAGATCAATACATCACTTCCATCAAGAACTAATTGTTCCTGAGCTTTCTAAGAGTTATTATTCAGATATTTTCTTGAGAGATCATTGTGAGAAACGTTCTTAAGTAAAAGCACTAAGTATTTTGGCATCACCGATCTAAGTTGTCTTGCAATTCTTATTCAATCTTTCGTTGTTATCCTAGTGAGATCGTTTTAAGCTTTTGTTCTTAATTGTAATTTTATATTATTATTTCTTGCTTGGATATAAGATCTTTGTGAAATCATTTTTTGAACTTTAAAGAGCATAAAAATTCTTTAAAAAAATTATTTTTGTGATAATCTGATTATATGCTTATTTTTGTGCTACCCACACTTTATATAATCAGATATTGAATTTTTCACATAATTCTATCACTAGTAAATTCATAATATTAATTGAGTTAAATTGATTTGAGGTGGTAGAAGTTCCGAGTGGGAAGAAATTCATTAATTCTTATAATTGATGAGTTTGTGCGGATTAGATACTATTGGGAGTATCTAGTCAGGGGTATCTTTGGTTTCAATCTCTTCCGGTAAAGAGATTGAAGTATAATCTTTACCTATTGCATAAAAAAGTTAGGTTACTCTTTTTTCTTGAAAAGAGTTAGGCTTAATTCTTTCTAATTAGAATTAATTATGTGTGAATTGTAGGTTTCATCCTTACTAGTGAAAATGATACTTTAAGTGTTTTTTGGTGAGATTTGATTCTTAGCCTAAGGTATAAAATGATGAGGTTGTGATTCTTCCTATAATATAATTAGGTTAGTTTTTAGCTTGGTAAAAAGATATAGGTTCTTCCATAGCCTATAAAAAGAGAATTGTAAAGGTTGATTCTAAGCCTATGAAATGAATCATTATGTAAAGTTTTGATTCCTATCTATTAAAGGGATTAAGTGGTTTAGTGGGTGCAAATCTCCGTGGGGCTCGGAGGACTAGATTAGCCAAGAGTAGTTTGGTGAATCAAGATATATCCTTATGTATTGCTTTATTTACTTTATTAATATTTTGTTATTTAGGTGTGTACTTAGATTAAATACACTTATCCGCTGCATTATAAAGTTAATAATTGATTTTGGGTAAATCGATTATTCGATTATTTAAGTGTTGAAATGATTAAAATTTGATTAAATGTTTTTATAACTACCTAATTCACCCCATCTTGGGTAGCTCACTGGGCTAACAGATGTATTCCTTAATTCAATAATCGTATTCTCATGCACATTTTTAATTTTTGATGAATCAAAAATTGATATGCGCTACTCTTTTGTGTATATCCAATGAATACACAATCAATAGTTTTTTTTTATCCTATTTTAATCAGCTTAAGATTAAGAACCATAACTTTTGCTAGATACCCTTAAACTTTTAAGTATGAATATGATGGCTTTCTTCTCTTCTTTTTTTTCATAATTCTTAAGGGGTCTTATCTAATTTATTGTGAGTTAATTTGTTTAAAACAAAATTTGTTTTTAAAATAGTCTTCCCCCACAAGTTCTAAGGTAGACCAGAACACATTATTTCCTTTAAAGTTGTGTTATTTCTTTCAACAACTTCATTCTGCTGAGGTGGATAAGGTGTTGTAGTTTGGTAGATTATTCCATGTTGTGCACAAGACTCACCAAAAGGTGAAACATATTCTCCACTTTAATCACTATGCAATATTTTAATCTTTTTGTTAAGTTAATTTTCAACTTCAGTCTTATAATGTACAAACATGTTTAATACTTCATCTTTACTTCTTAAAAGATAAATATAAAAATATTTTGTACAATCATCAATAAAAGTAATAAAGTACTTTTTACCTCATCTAATTTGTATAAATTTTAAATCACAAACATCTGTGTGCACTAACTTTAGATGTTCATTTTTTAGTTCAATTGAATGAAAAGAAGTTCGAGTCAATTTTGACTCTACACAAGCCTCACATTTGTGACTTGTACTATCTTGACATTTAGATATTAGATTCATATTAATTAATTTACGTAAAGTATCATAATTAATGTGACGACCCAATTTTCCAAGGCAATCACACGGTTTCTCCTATGAGAGAATTTAACTGAAACCGAATCACCAATATTTTTATTCTATACAACACTTTATTGTCGCTTATAAATAATTTTATTCTCCAAGGCAATTACAACACTTCAGATTAACCCTTTAGATTTTTTTCCTACCAACACAAATTATATATTTTTATGCGGATGTGTATTATTATTGGGTATATTATTATATTACCCTTAAAACACATTTTTAATACCTTTATATAATTCATGAGGAATGACTACAAAATTACAATGTATATATTACAGGGTACACTTTGGATATTTGCAAATATAATGTCTAATTTAAAATAATATAAATTTTATATAATATAAACATTAGTATGTCTATAATTATATAATGTAAACAATTAAGAGCTATAAAATAATTATCACCAGTTTATATAATTTATATAATTTAGAACGGTGATTTATATAAAAAATTTACTAAAGTCAGCGGAAATAATTTAAAAGTTGTAAAATAATTATTGTTGGTTTCTCCCCTTAGAGAATTAACACTAAAGTCGATTGACCAAAATTTCATTCTATAAAATCTAATAAATTTTATAATGCGACAGCGACAATTAGAATTAAAACTAAATCGAATAACCGCTAATTTATTTTCTAATTAATTCGAAAAATTTTACAAACAATGACGATAATTAGAGTTATCAAATTATCGCGTAAATTTTACAAATGTAAATAATAAATACGGCTATTCCAAATTATTAAATACAAATCCAAATTAAAATCATGTCGCCATTTCGTTCTTGCCGACCATGCAAAACTGTGGGGGTTATGAGTCAACGCTCAGTAGAACTCAAACCCCTCTAATACGTGTATTTAATTAATACGGCAAGTAATACACATAGACATACTTTCACAAAATTTTCATGTAGTCATAATTATTTCATAAACTTTAACAGATAAAATTCAACAATACTAATAACGTAAATCTCACAGTCGAAAAAATTAAATACATATATTAGAAGAGTTAGAAATTCTACCTAAAATCCAAAGCCGAATTCGACATGGTATAATTTCACTTATTTATTTGAGAATATTTACTTCCCTTGACGGCGAATTAAAAGAGACACGTACATATAAGTGTCGTTTAATCCGTGTTTCCGTTCCCATATTCCTATTTTTTTCATTTTATTTTATTTTTCTTTATTCTATTCTCGGTATAACTATGATCATCCCACCCTTTTATATATATATATATATATATATATATATATATATATATATATATATATATACACACACACAAAAAATGATCAAGCCACATGTTAAATCCCTTTTTTCCCTCAATTTTGTGGCTACAAAACGTTTCCTTAACATATAAGGAATGAAAATTGAACTTACACCCCTTAATTATAGAATAATTCATATTAAGTTTAATAATTACACTTATCTCCTCAAAATTATCGAATATTTATTACAAATTTTTTAATATACAAAATAATCCAAAAATATTAAATCTATATAAAATAGTATTTTTTTATTTTTTTAAAAAATATAAATTTAACATTTACTTTAAAAATTATCAATTATATATATTCATACCACAAATTCACAAAACCATCCCTAAAAATATTAAACTTATGTAAAATGATATTTTTTTAAAAAAATATAAATTTTTGGGTTATTACAATTTACCTTCCTTAAATAAATTTCGTCCTCGAAATTTCATTCAAAAAATAATGATAATCCAAAATCGCATTAAACGGTCATGTTAGTCACACTCAATTCTAGAATAATGGTTCTCTATGTAAGGTCCCATAACCAAAAGACACCCATAATTCATAACCATCAAAATCAATTCCACATATCGCAACATTCCTATTCGTAGTGGCCCACATTATATCCAACAACTTACGGATCGGATGCACTTTGATCGGTAACACCTAACACAGATAACCAATTGTCAAAGAATCTTATATTTGTAAACACTTCCGTTGTGCTACTCTGATTAAAATAGCAATAAATAACAATATATCTTTAGAATATCATGGTAGTCTCACAGGATTGGAGTCTATCTCAATTCCAATAGGTCTACGACTTCAATAATTTTTCACTTAGCATGACTTTTCAAGTCTACTGCCATATCCCATAACCAGTATTTACCAATTCTGTCCGACATTTCAAGCCAATATATTCGCAACAAATAGTATAGCCAATAGATAGCCCCAAATTCCTAATGGACTGTCCCGTGAGACTAAAAATGACTATCTTCAATATTCACATTAAACTTTCAATAATCCCGTAAATTTTTTCATAAAATCAAACAATTCAAATTTCAAGTAATAATTTTTTTTGTAATACATCAAAAATATATAAATATTTCTCAAGTACAGAAATACGTCTCAAAACACCTAAACACATCAAATCATATAAATACCCCTCAAAACACATAAATGTCACTGAACTACATAAATACGTATCAAATTACATAAACACGTCTCCATCACACAAATATGTATAGAAACACCTAAATACGTGTCAAACTATAAAACTAAATACATCTCAAATCACATAATTACGGCTCCAAAGTCACGTAACATAACGAGTTCAATACAAAATTCAATACTCACGTGAAATGTATATAAAAATATTACATAAAGCTCCAACTTGCATTTCTACAACACCAATTAAGTTCAAAAATTCAAATTAACATTTCAAAATAATAATTGGCTCCCGGTAGTTCCACAATGACCCAATACTCTGCTTCTACCAATCGTTAGTAGTGGACCAATATCTATTCAAATTATTTTTATCGGTGTATAGTCTTCGTAGTATAAAAGTATTTTATGGATCAAGTATTTTTATCCAAATCCACTTTCCAATAAAATGTAGCCACACTGGGCCGTATCCAAATCTCAACAAAAATATCATCATAACAGGACAATCAAATTTAAGTCAACTGATCAACTCACTTGTATATAATAAAATAACATACTTCCTTGCTAGCCATAGAATCATTTTACCTCACGATCGGGAGTTATCATAACATACTTCCTTGCTAGCCATATATATATATTATATGTTGTTACTTGTTAGGTAAATCCTACAGGGTGGATATATTATATATGTTGTTATTTGTTAGGAAAGTCCTACAAGATAGATATGATATATATATATATATATATATATATATATATATATATATATATATTCATCCTGCAGGACTTGCCTGGTAGGTAATGATATATAATATATCCACCCTGTAGGACTATCCTGACAAGTAATAATATATATAATATATCCACCATGCAGAACTTGTCTGACAGGAAACAACATATATCCACATCTCGCAGGACTGACCATCCTGACGAGAAGACAACTATGGCATAACAGGATAATAAAATCTATTTTTCACCTTTAAAATTTTTCTTAATCCATTTATCATCGTCAAACTGTCCATTTTCACCAACACTTTTTTTTTCACAATTTAATACGAAAATATAATTTGACGTGTTGATCTAAAGATTTTGATGAATAATTAAGTATTGATATTTTAATGGAACTAATATTTAATTGAGTGTTTCAGTGATTTAAAGTTCCAGTAACGAAGACGTCAAATTGAATGGATGAGAAATGAAGATGTCAAGATGATGATGATGAATTAAGAGTTTAAAAAAATTAAGGAAAACAACTCAGGTGAATCTTAACTCTTAATATCCCATTTAGGAACACACGCATGGCACAAAATATATTTTATCTTTTATGTGTGTTTTGATTAAGTTAAATTATTTACTCCTATTGTGAAATAAAAAGAAATAATTTTGAATGACTAAAATGAAATATAAGAATATTAGTGGAGCTAATCAAGAGAAGAAAATGGTTAAAGGGGCAAAATCGTAAAAGAAAATAAGTTAAAAACGTCTTTAGAGAAGATATCTAGGCACAGCAGTCGACTGGTGAGTCAACTGGACATGGAAGTTGTAACATCGTGTATCTCTAAGTTGACCAACAGGTCGACCGGCCAAGAAGGTTGAACTCTCTAAATCAACAAGTCGACTGATAGGTCGACTGGTGAAGTAGTATTGAACTCTCTAAATCTGTGAGTCAACCAGGTGGTCAACCTATGCACGCCACGGTAATGGTTTGGATGCAACCTCAGTTGGGCAATCGACCGAACACGTTGTTTCAGGATATAGTTTGATCCGAAATTATATCCAAAAGTAGTCATTTTTTGTTGGGATTTGAGGGAGATTTGTGGGATATTATCTATAGTTAATATATGGTTCATATACTAATTAAAACCTATTAATATGGTTCATTAAATATTAATGTTTCTCAATTTGGTACTTGAAATAGATTCTATACTTATTTATCAAGATTAAGAAATACTTTAGGGGTTTAATTAAGAGATTTGAAATATGTTTTTAAGTGAAATTGAACCTAAATGAAGTCTTTATGATATAAGGGGTCTATAAGAGCTTTTAATTGTCATAACACTTGTAAACTAGCCGTTAGAAGGCCGATTACATGTTTCTTTAAATAGACCTATGAATTTCACTAGTAAGGTTAATTATTCTATGAGAAAAAAATCATTCATTGAGAGAAAGCTAAAAGAGTTTATATCATTTGTGAGCTTTTATAAGAGTTATCATTCTATGATATTATGAGTTTTTCTAAGAGTGATTTTAAAAATCAATTGCAATCAATTTTTGCTGATACCGAATTTGAAGCTACATTATTCTAATCATTATTTTTGTGGATTTCGGGTGAGATCTTTCTATATTGCTTATTATTTGTTTATTATTCTATATTTGAAAATTGATCTTAGAAATTGTTTCTGATTTTTGAAGAAAATATTTTTTACAAACAATTTCTTGAATCTGATTACGTACTCCAATTTGCTACCCATATTCTTGTTGAAATTAGATTTTTGTATCTCAAGTATTTCTATCACTAATTGGGATATTAATTGAGTTAGTATTTATCTGGGTTTGTAGAAACTCCGAGTGAAATTTACTTCTTATCAATTTGTGTATTGGTGAGTTGTGACGGATTAAATGTTATTGGGAGTATTTAATCAGGGGTAGCTGGATTTCAGTCTCTTCCTGTAAAGAGATTGAGACAGTGATTCTTCCTAGATAAGAATTGCATTGTGAGTAATTTGTAAAGGTTCCATCCTTACCTAATAAAAGGATAGTTGGAGTGTTTGTGAGAGGTTTTGATTCTTGTGCCTTAGTGTTAAAGAGAATTAGGTTATTCTTTAGCCTGTAAAAAGTAGAGGTTCTTCCTTAGCCTGAGAAAAAGATATTGTAAAGGTTGATTCTGAGCCTGTAAAAGAATCAGTGTGTAAGTTTGGTTTCTACCTTTAAAGGGATCTTAGTTTTAGTGGGTGCGACCTTCGTGGAGCTCGGGGGACTGGATTAGCCAAGAGTAGCTTGGTGAACCAGTATAAATCTTTTGTGTGCTCTTATATTTTACTTTGCTATTTTAACTGTTTGGGTGTGCACTTAGATTTATTATAATTCCGCTGTGGTACAAAGATAATAATTAATTTAGGTATAAAATTAATTATTTGATTTATTCAAGTTTTATTCTAATATATTTTTAATTACCCAATTCACCCTCCTCTCTTGGGTATTCTACTGGGCCAACATGACGATTTATATAGAAGACAGTAAACACCCTTTTTAAATTGGTAATTCCAACATATCATAGGATCTACAACTAACACGACACTAACTCGGGATTATTTAATTTATTATTGGTAAGTTGTAATAGTCAAACGTCACCTAAAATGTCAATATGCTCAAATTGGAAATGTAAAAACTAAAATGTACAATTTGACTAACCAAAAGGTCCACATAGACACTCATGCCATAATTTAGGGGCCAAAGGTAGAATTTTCCTACTGGAGCTCAAATTCAACTTTTCAAATTCAAACAATTTTTTTTTTCCATAATTATACCAAAACTCGTTCTAAGTAATGTGTATAAAATTGACCCAGAAAAAAAAAATGCTATGTACGTGACAGTTTAAGTATCACACAAGTTGGAATTATATCTATTCAAAAAAGCTCAATTTGACATGATAGAGTACATGAGGAATTTATATTTAAATCTTTCCAGCTTGAAGGTAATGCTGCGTGAGAGATTTGATGGATAATACCCAAAATAGTATGATCAAAGATGAGTGTCTTTTACATCAAGACAATGAATATTTATGCTATTTCATTTTTTCCCCTTTTCTCAAATTGTTTATGGCAATAGCTTAGCTTGGATACAATTCACATTCAAGTTTAATCCACGTGGTGAGGAGATACCTTTTTTTCAACTATCCAACACATGAAAATCATTCAAAATTTATAAAATCCCAATGTAAGGATCATGGACACATCCTCATACCAACTACACCTACCCAGCGCGTTATAATTTGTACAACAAAATTGTGTAGAAGAGATTATACATGATGCTATCGCCTAACGAAAACTAAGAAGCTCGAAATTATGGAACAATTATGACTAAAAATTTAATTCACATATGAAGTAACATAAATGCAAATAAAATATATCTAAGTCGCAACGAATTCATGCATGTACACGCACTCAAACGGATGAATTTTAAAATTATCATTTTTTAGAGAATAAATACTACCCCATTAATTATGAGTAATGGGTTCCATGACCTAAATCTAGGGTGGTCGCAAACCCGCTCTAATACCACCTATGATGACCCAGTTTCCCAGGGCCGTCACACGGTTTCTTCTATGAAAGAATTTAACTGAAATCGAATCACCAATATTTTATTCTATACAACACTTTACTGTTGCTTATAAATAATTTTATTCTCCAAGGCTATTACAACACTTCAGATTAATGCTTCCAATTTTTTTCCTACCAACACAAATTGTATATTTTTATGCAGATGTATATTATTTTCAGGTATATTATTGTATTACCCTTAAAACACATTTTTAAGACCTTTATATAATTCATGCAGAATGACTACAAAATTACAATGTATAAATTACAGGGTACACTTTGGATATTTGCAAATATAATGTCTAATTTAAAATAATATAAATTTTATATAATAAAAATGTTTGTGTGTCTATAATTATATAATGTATACAATTAAAAGTTATAAAATAATTATCGCCAGTTTATATAGTTTATATAATTTAGAACGGAGATTTATATAAAAATTTTACTAAAGTCAACGGAAATAATTTAAAAGTTGTAAAATAATTATTGTCGGTTTCTCCCATTGGAGAATTAACACTAAAGTCGATTAACCAAAATTTTATTCTATAAAATCTGATAAATTTTATAATTCGATGGAGACAATTAGAATTAAGACTAAACTGAATAACCGCTAATTTATTTCGAATTAATCCGCAAAATTTTACAAACAATGGCGATAATTAGAATTATCGAATTATCACGTAAATTTTACGATCATAAATAATAAATACAACTACTATAAATTATTAAATACAAATCCAAATTAAAATCCTGTCGCCGTTTCGCTCTCGCCGACCCTACAATCAAAATTGTGGGGTTGTGAGCCAACGCTCAGTAGAACTCCAACCCCTCTAATACGTGCATTTAATTAATATGGAAAGTAATACACATAGACATGATTTTCACAAAATTTTCACATAATCATAATTATTTCATAAAATTTAACAGATAAAATTCAACAATAATAATAACGTAAATCTCGCAGTCGAAAAAATTAAATACATATATTAGAAGAGTTAGAAATTCTACCTAAAATTCAAAGCCGAATTCGACGTGGTATAATTTCACTTATTTATTTGAGAGTATTTACTTCCCTTGACTGCGAATTAAAAGAGACACGTACATATAAGTGTCGTTTAATCCGTGTTTCCGTTCCCATATTCCTGTTTCTTTCATTTTATTTTATTTTTCTTTGTTCTATTCTCGGTATAACTATGATCATCCCACCCTTTTATATATATATATAAATATACACACACACAAAAAAAAAAATGATCAAGCCACATGTTAAATCCCTTTTTTCCCTCAATTTTGTGGCTACAAAACGTTTCCTTAACATATAAGGAATGAAAATTGCACTTACACCCCTTAATTATAGAATAATTCATATTAAGTTTAATAATTACACTTATCTCCTCAAAATTATCAAATATTTATTACAAATTTTATAATATACGAAATAATCCAAAAATATTATATATAAAATAGTATTTTTTTAAAAAATATATATATAAATTTAACATTTACTCCAAAAATTATTCAGTATATATATTCATACCACAAATTCACAAAACCATCCCAAAAATATTAAACTTACGTAAAATGATATTTTTATAAAAATATAAATTTCTAAGGTATTACAATTAACATGTACTAAACGACCATACCACACATCTAAAGACTCAATCATATAAGCAGAAGAAGTATTGACTTTATTATTATTGTTATTTTTTGGAATTACAGTCATCACATTAAGCTTGAAAGACCTTCATTCATATCAATGTTCTAAAAACTAGACCGGACCGACGGGTTGAACTGTCAACCGATTATGTTTTTGGTCCGAAAAATCACTTAGAAATGTTTTACCCTAAAAACCAGCCAATTGGACGGTTCAACCAGCGAACCGAAATGATCCTTGTCGAACTTGCCAATTTTTTACCATTTCGGAAGAATGGACGGAGATGGCCAGATCATGCAGATCTGACCACTACCGGCCTTGGGGATCCAGATCCTACCACCCCAAACATCACATCCCCCAAATCTGACAACTACGGCGTCCAACCTTACCACGACCAACGCCGACAATCACCATCTAGATACGACCACCCCGAACATCACCTCCTCCAAATCCGACAACCACAGCATTAGCAATGGAAAAAGAGAGAGAAAGATGGTTGTTGGAGGTGCCAACAAGAGAGAGAGAAATACGGCTTGAGTAAAAGAGAGAGAGTGAGAGAAAGAAAGAGAGATAGTGTGGAGTGAGAGAGAAAAGCAATGAGCATGGGAGTTAGAAAGAGAATGAGAAGACATTTGTAAAAATCAAACGGTTTGTTGATCGTAAGATTTTGATGGACAATTAAGTATTGATGTTTTTGGTAAAACTAACAAGTTTATTGAGTGTTTCAGTGTAAGTGTTCCATTGAGGATAGTATAATGAAAAAATGGTTAAGGATGCAAAGAGACTGATAAAGAAATGAGCATTAAGAGACTAAAAACTTTGAAGAATTTTGGAGAAAACAACTCAGGTTAATTTTTACTCTTAATGTATCCCGATTAGAATCACATACGACACAAAATGAATTTATATTTATGTATGTTGACTTAAGAAAGATTAGTGCTTAAAATTGATTAATAAGTGTCAATTAAGTTAGCCGAAAAAATAAATCAGTTAAAGGGGTAAAAACGTTGAAGATTGGAGTTAAAATTAAGTATCAAGAGAGATTTATAGTAGGGATCGATCAATCGACAGATCATGGAGGATCGATCGACCGACCATGGCTGAGTAATGACTTAGGGAGCATCTTGAATCGATTGGTCAACTGATATATGGAGGATTGATCGACCGAAAGTCGAGTAATTTTGGCTTGGGCTACAACCTGAATTGATCGATCAACTGGTGCGTTTGGTTGGTCAATCGATGGGTCTATTTTAGATTTAGAGGATTTTATGGATTTGATCAAAAAGTAGCCGTTACTAGCCATTTTATGGTTAAAATCTGAGAGATACCTTAGGAATTTGATATTATTCAAGATATATGGTTGTTATTTTAATGTCCCTAAAGATATGGTTCATATATTTTAAATATTTCTCAAAATGGTATGTTTAATACTTTCTATCCTATCTATTTGAGATTGAGAAATATTTGAGGGACTAAATTGAATAATTTAAAAGCTATAATTAAATGAATTGAACAAGGACTGATTCATATCAATATAAAGGGTCTATAAGAGCAATTAAGTTTCACGATATGTGAAAATTAGCCGTTGGAGGGCCTGTTTCAAATCCTTATATATAGACATACGTTTTTTCATTTGGAGAGATCCCAATTATCCAATTAATCAAGAGTTTTTCAATTTTCAAGATTTCTAAGAGTTATTATTCTGATATTATACTAAGAGTATTGTGGGATTATCTTTGAGAAAAGTTCTTAAAAAAGTGTGCGAAAATTGTTGCTGTCACCGATTTAAAGTTTCATTGCGATACAATTTTCATTCAGTCGGTGGTATTGATGAGTGATTTATTTACCAATAAATTAAGTACTTTTAGATTCAAATATTTGTTTGTTTTCAATCACTTTTTTTAGTTTAATGTGTTTTTGTATTATTTTATAGGTTTTTGAATAAATGGGTGAAAAGATGCAAATTCGGTACAGATGCAGTAACTTCAAGGCCAATTTTGAATATAATAAAATTCTATTTTGGAAAAACTCAAAACATGGAATTTGTAGATCTCTGTATTACCTTTTCATAGGTTTTTAAATCACATCCATCAAAGTTCGGACGAGAACGTTGTGGCCAAAAGAAGAACCTGGTATTGGCACTACTTTTACCATCGTTGCAGCGACCATTTCCACCGTTGCAGCGATGGCATCGCTACAGTGGTAATTTGGTAGTATGTTATTTCCCTTTGATCATTGCAGTGATGCCCCCCATCGCTGCCATCGTTGCAGCGACCCGGCACCACCTAGCAAAGATATGTTGAGATAATTTTTAGATATTTTGGATTTGTCTTGATATCCCCTTATCTCCAACACCCTATGCACATTTTTGGAACATTTTTGGAGATATTTTGTGGCTCAAGATCAAAAACTAAGAGGATAAATCATCAAGAGGAGAAGAGAAAACATTCTTAAAGCTAATTTCGCGGAAGTGGAACCATTCACTTCATAAATTTGCTTTCTATTCTTTGTTTCTCTCTTTGTTCTTCAACTTTGTAGATTTTATGATGATATTATTCTCATGCAATGTTGAATTAGTTCATGAAAACTATGTTTGTTTGAATCGTTGTTTCGTTAATGGTTGTTCATTTGCATTCGATTATGTTTTCCATTTTATTACATCCATTATATGCTTGTTATGATATTGTGGTTGGTTTGAGAATACGGGGTTTGATACTCGGAAGAGGTAACCCCGGATTCAAACTAGAGTTTAAACACAGCGCAACGATCTAATAAATCAAGAGATTATTAGAAAGTGTGCAATCCGTGAAGTTGGTGCTAGACTCATGCGATCGTTTAGACGCTAGATATGGATATTAGTGTTGACACGAGTCACATACTCATTCACTTTACACACGAGAGAGGTAGTGAGTAAGCTTTTAATACCTAGATTATCGGATAGTTTGAATACTGTTAATGTAAACTAGACTAATTCAAACGCGTTTAAGTGAACGAAGTTAATCGCTAGATAATCTATTCCCATAAACATCATTATTAGTATTGTAGTTTAATTAGTTATAATTTTAGTTTAGTTTATCTTATAACAAAAAACCTAAATTTGATTGCCTAAGTAAAGTTCGGTTACGATGATCGCGGTACTTAGCAACAATTTAATCAAATCCCTGTGGATACGACAACCCTACTCATCACTAGTCAATTAAAACTTGACCCGTACACTTGCAGTAAAAGTAGCGACGAATAATTTTGCTATCAAGTTTTTGGCGTCGTTACCAGGGATTGGTTTTTAGATTATTGTTAATATTGTGAGTAAGCGACTTGATTTTAATTTAGGTATTTATTTTATTTTTTGTTTTTTTTTTTAGTTTTGTTTATCTTGCGAGGTACTTAAAGATGTCTCATCAACAAGTGCTATTACATTTTTTTCAACTAGATTCCAAGCCATTTTATTGTGCTTGGGATAGATCAAGGAGTTACGCGTTCGGTTCCCAAATCATCGTTTCCCAAGAGAGTGTCAACTACTGAACTTCCTTGACGAGTTACTAGCTGTAACAAAACCTTGGGTAGAAGGAAGAAAATGTACCACCTCTTTCAACCAACTAACCGCGGACGAAGCCTATCGATTGTTGAAAGATATGGCGGAGTTTAATTTTCAGAGTTGGAATTCTTAAACAAGCTACCAAAGCTTGGGGATAGTTTCGACTTTTTGGTGCCATGGTTTGACACCCCGGACATGATTTAGACATTCATTTTGATCACTTGAGTCGTTGAAGCCTACCATGCTATATATTTTATCCCTCATTAACCTGTCAAAGCCAGTAAACTGTTTTAATTATGAACACACAACAAATACCATGGCCAATTAAACGTTTTACAAACCTTTGTCATTGAACCTAAGGCACAAATTGAGTTGAAATCAAGTTAGCAATTGTTTATGCTATTAGAAGTGAGTGGTTGGATTTTGGGCGAACTTTTGAATGGTTCGGTATTCGAGTACTCGCTCGTCATTTTTCTATCGTATATTTCCACACCAATGAAATTGTATAAATCAAATAAGTTTAGGGGTGTGGTTTAATAAAAAAATATTTGTAAATATAGTTCTATTTTTGTTTGTTTTGACAAGCGTGTACGACATTTTAAAATACTAGTTCAGGGTTGCTTCGAATTAATCTGTGTGGGTACGAGAGTGATTGAGTGCCAAGAAAGTGTCTTGGGTATCGTTGAGTTAATAACGTTTGCCTATTCCCGAAATACCTTTGGCCAGTTGATAAAAAACGATCCAAGTGTTTTTGATCTTTTTGAATTTCTAAGCCTACATTAGTGGAGAGTGGAACCCAGTCTGGCATATGAAAATCCTATACCTTATCGGTTTTAAGTCATGAAATTTGTTGGTGGATAATCCAATTCGATCTTTGGATGGTTGTATAATTGGGTTTTCGCACACACACTTGGAAAGGATCTAGAATGACGTTTACCGTTATTGAATGTTAAAATTCTAGAACACCATATGCTGCAGTTTTATTCTTGAACTCGATACGATTAGAGGCCGTTGAGGGAAAACTTTTTGGTTGATTAGTAGAAATTCAAAACTCACGCCAGTTGTTTTTAGTTCATTTGTGTTTTTTGTTTTTAGTATTTAAGTTCATTAATTAGTTGTAGTAATTTGTTTTATTGTGTGAGTATTTTTGCTTGAGGACAAGCAAACGTTTGAGTTTGGGATATTTGATGAGTGGTTTATTTACTAAAAAATTAAGTACTTTTAGATTCAAATATTTGTGTATTTTCAAGTATTTTTGTTAGTTTAATGTGTTTTTGTATTGTTTTATAGGTTTTTAAATAAATTGGTGAAAATATGCAAATTTGGTACAGGTGAAGTAACTTCAAGGCCAATTTTCAACACGATTCAATTCAATTTTGGAAAAACTCAAACTATGAAAGTTGTAGATATCTGTATTACATTTTCATAGGTTTTTAAATCACCTCAATTAAAGTTTAGATGAGAAAGTTATGGTCCAAAGCAGAACCTGATGTCGACATTGCCTTAACCATCGTTGCAGCGACCATTTCCACCGCTGCAGCAACAGTTCACATCGCTGTAGCGGTGATCCAGAAGTAAGTTATTTCCCTTTGATCACTGCTGTGATGCCCCCCCATCGCTGTAGTAACCCGGCACCACTTGACAAAGATATTTTGGAATATTTTTGAGATATTTTGGATTTGTCTTGATATCTCCTCATCCCCAACACCCTATGCACATTTTTTGGAACATTTTTGGAGATATTTGGGAGCTCAATATCAAGAACCAAGAGGAGAGATCATCAAGAGGAGAAGAGGAAACATTCTTGAAGCCGATTTTGCGGAAGTGGAACCATTAACTTCACAGATTTGCTTTCAATTCTTTATTTCTCTCTTTGTTTTTCAACTTTGTAGATTGTATGATGATCTTATTCTCATGTAATTTTGAATATGTGGTTATGATCATGAGTAGCTAAGTATCTATTATCTAGAGATTGAAGTAGTCCATGAAAACTATGTTTGTTTGAATCGTTGTTTCGTTAATGGTTGTTCATTTGCATTCAATTGTGTTTTTCATTTTATTACATCCATTATATACTTTTTATGATATTGTGGTTGGTTTGAGAATACGGTGTTTGACACTCGGGAGAGGTAACCCGGGATTCGGACTAGGGTTTAAACACAACGCGACGATATAATGAATCAAGAGATTAATAGAAAGTGTGCAATCTGTGAGGTTGGTGCGAGACTCATGTGATCATTTAGATGCTAGATAGGAATATTAGTGTTGACACGAGTCGTATATTCATTCACTTTACACTCGGGAGAGGTAGTGAATAAGTTTTTGATACCTAGATTGTCGGATAGTTTGAATACCGTTAATGTAAACTAGACTAATTCAAACACATTTAAGTGAACGAAGTTAATCCCTAAATAATCCATTCCCATAAACGTCATTATTAGTATTGTAGTTTAATTAGTCATAATTTTACTTTAGTCTATCTTATAACAAAAAAACTAAATTTGATTGCCTAGATAAAGTTTGATTACGATAATCGCAGTACTTAGTAACAATTTAATCTAATTCCTATGGATACAACAACCCTACTCATCACTATTCTATTAAAACTTGACCTGTACACTTGCGGTAAACGTAGAGACGAATAATTTTGCTACTAGGTATTCTGGTGAGATCGTTCCAAGTTTGTGCTTTTTATTGTTGTGTGATATTTTTATTTATTACTTGGAATTTTGATATTTGAAATCATTTTTCTGAACTTTAAAGTACTTGAAAATATTTTAAAACAATTTCTTATGAAAATCTGATTATGTGCTAAATTGTGTACTACCGCTTTTTTTAGAATCAGATTTTGAAATTCTCACTTTATTTCTATCACTAGTATTTATCGGGATATTAATTGAGTTTAAATTAATTTAAGGTGGTAGAAGCTCCAAGTGGGAAAAACACTTATCAATTTGTGTAATTGGTGAGTTGTGTGCGAATTAGATATTATTGGAAATATCTAACCAATGGTAGCTGAGTTTCAATCTCTTCTAGTAAAGAGATTGAGGTTTGATCTTTTCCTAAAGTATAAAAAAATTAGGTTACTCTATTCCCATGAAAAGATATAGGCATAATTCTTCTTTACTAGAATTAATTTTGTGTGAATTATAACAGTTCAATCCTTACCGATGAAAATGATGTTTAGAGTGATTGTGAGGTTTGATTCTTAGCCTAAAGTATAAAAGAATTGGGTTTGATCCTTAGCCTATGAAAAGATTAGGTTAGTCTTGAGCCTAGAAAAAGATAAGGTTATTCCTGCGCCTAGGAAAAGGATTATGTGGTGATTCTTCATGAACAGAATTAGGTTAATTTTTAATCTGTTAAAAAGATAAGGTTATTCCTGAGCCTATGAAAAAGAATTGTAAAGGTTAATTCTGAGCCTGTGAAAATAATCATTGTGTAAAGGTTTAGTTCCTACCTATTTAAACAAATCTAGTGGTTTAGTGGATGCGAATCTCCATGGGACTCGGAGGACTGGATTAGCCAAGAGTAGTTTTGTGAACCAGAATATATCCTTATGTGCTGCTTTGTTTACATTATTTATATTCTGTTGTTTAGGTGTGCACTTAGAATTACTTACACTTATTCGCTATGCGATATAGAGATAAATAATTAATTTAGAATTAAATTAATTATTTGAATTTTCAAGTGTTATAATTTGCTTTAAATTTTACAACTACCCAATTTACCCCATCTTAGGTAGATCCCTAGGCCAACACGGTTGTTTGATCTGGCTCGTCGAATAAAAAATGATCTGAGGATATAATTTATATATATATATTATTGTATTTTTTAATATTTTTTATTTAAATAAATATATAGATAAATGTTAATGACATAATTATGATGTCACCAGTTCAATCGCGGTTCACCTACCGGTTGAATTGGTGACCCGTGACCCGGTAATTTTTTTAGTTCGATGTCTGGTCCGGTTTTTAAAACATTGATTCATATAGCCATTTTTCACATACGTACCACTCTTAGTAAGTACAAACTTATCAGACTTAAACACTAACCTGAAACCCTTCTTACTCAACAACGATCCAGAAACTAGATTCTTGCGAATGTCTGGTACATGCAACACATCGTTCAGAGTAAGTTCCTTAGTTATCTTCAGCACGACCTTTCATTATTCTTCAACCTTAGAAGTTGAAGAGTTTTACATATAGAGCTTATCCCCTGATTCTACCAACTGATAAACGGTGAACATTTTCTTATCTGAACAAATGTGATGGATAACACCAGTATCCACATACTATTCTCTGGGATTATCAACGAGGTTGACTTCAGATACAACCGCTCACAAATTCATCTCAGAAACCACATCAGTAAGATGTTCCACTTCAATCACATGAGCCTGATATTTAGGCTTATTTTCTTTTGGTTCAACTTTCTTGCGAAAATCTTGAGCACAATATCCCATCTTGCTACAAGTATAACAGTTACCCTTGAACTTATTTTTTGCACCTCATTTGTTCGAGCTTGATTCAATTTGTTTCCGTTTCTTGTGAGTTTCTATGACATAGGCTTTTGACATCATAGAATTACAACCCTCACGTTTAGAAGAGATTCGATGTTATTCTTTAATTCTCAATTTTAGGACCAAGACTTCAAGAGTCATCTCCTTTCGTTTATGTTTGAGATAATTTTTAAAATCACCCCATGATAATGGCAACTTCTCAATCATAGCTGTCAATTGAAATGACTCACTAAGAGTTATTCCTTCAGCATGAATGTCATGCAGAAGGACTTAGAGCTCTTCAGTCTGACTGATGACTGTCCTTGAGTCCACTATTTTGTAGTCTAGAAATCTTCTGACTACAAATTTCTTAGTCTCAGCATCTTCAATTTTGCACTTCTTCTCTAAGGACAGGCACAGTTCCTTTGTCGTCGTGACTGAACAAAAATACACATTGTAGAGTGTATTACTCAGTCCATTAAGAATATAGTTCTTGCATAAGAAATCAAAATGTTTTCATTCATCAATAGCAACAACAATCTGAGTGTCAGACTGTTTAGTCATGGAAGGAGCATCCTCGTAGGGGAATCTTGCCAAGTTCAATGTTATCAGGTAGAACAATATCTTTTGCTACTATCTCTTGAAGAAGTTTCCATCAAACTTTTTCGACTTTTCTCCATGTGGAGTCAGCACATGATGCATAACAATCGCAGGCATAGCCGGTGGTGCAACACCTTGATTTGCAATCGTAGTAGCGTAGCAATAACATCATTTGAAAACATATTTCTTGTAAGAAAAACAAACCAAAAAATATAAAAAAAACTTTATTACAGGAATGTTTTCAAACAAAAAAACAGAATTGTATAAAATAGTTGAGTGAAAATTTGCTTTAAGATTATTGGTAAATTGTGATGAAAATTAATTAAATAATTAAACAATTAATCATTTAATCAATTATTAATTGGAGAATAATATTAAAGAAGAAACAGTTATGATTTCTTTGTCACAGAAACATTCTATATTACATTAGAAGAAAATAAATTACAATCCAGAATAGAAAAATAGAAAGACAAATTATTGCTATATAATAATAAATAGACAGAAACATAATACTTACTGTGTAGTAAAAAAAACAAAAACAAGAATACCCGAATAAAATATCGAGGCAATCGTTTGACGATTTGTTTTTAAAGTGAATTTTCCTCCCGCTAGGTACTTATGGTTGAATGAGCGTCTACCTCTCAGGATACAACGATCAAACTGCTACTGGTACCAGCACTAGAAACCAGGAGCCGGATGAACAAGAAAAATGCAGAACTTTCTCAAGAACTCTCTAAAAATCAAGAACAACGAAGACAAAAAAGAAAAATACAATGCAGCTTATGGATCCTAATGTTGAGAATGCATATCCTTTTATAGGGAGCAAAAAATCAACTTGAAGAAATCTGAGATTCAATGCATTCAATGGGAAATATTAATTTTCATGCAATTACACACCTGAAGAGTCTTCAGGTTTTTGTAACTTTCAGCAGGTACACATCTAAAAAGACAACCTTCAAGTTTATAACTTCTCTCAAGTTATAAAACCTGCAATATATATTTTAGGTTATGTTTGACTTGGAATTTTTCGGATTTAATACAAAACATATTAAGTCCAAACCAAGCATTCCCCAAGATCCACAAGGCCTAGGCCCAGGCCCAAGTCAAAGCCCAAAACCCAAACCCGAACCCGAGCCCGAGCCCGACCAAACCAACCTGGCGGTTGGGCCATCGACGCGCACACATGTGGCTTTATTTATTTTACAGCCTTTAACCTTATTTCTGTCCATATTTTTTCACGTCCTAAAGGGTTTACTTACAAGAGGTATCTTGAGTCTTAATAAATAACTTTTCATCTTCTTTAAGTTGAGTCTTAATAAATAACTTTTCATCTTCTTTAAGTTATTGATGTGGGATAACTCATACTATACGTCAATTAATGTCTTCAAATAAATATTTTAATGAACAATTTTAATTCACATTTTAAATAATTTTACACAAATAAATATGTTATATTCATCTCCTTACCAAGAAGCACACATCAACATTTATATCTCTAATAATTATTGGTCTCACAAATAATTAAGTCACAAAATATCAAAAATAAAAAATAAAAAAATCATTTAATATTTCCTTTGTTCCTCCAGCCGTGGGTCTTCTCTCTCTCTCACTTTCTCTCTCTCTTTCTTGTGTTCTTGTACCCACCAAGCCAAGATTTAGTAATACAAGTGACAGAGGGATCTTACAATAGCTGCAACCTTAAAGATCCGATCTTGTTCATGAAAGATGGAAATTCTCTGTTCAACATTACATCCCCTAGGGAGTACTACTTCACGAGTGGAGCTTACGGACACTGAAAAATCATAGAAACTGCACATTTCTGTGGTCGAAAACGGATCTGATGCAATTTCACCGGCGACCTCATTATCGGCCACTTCGCCTTCTTATCTCAGCGTGTTTGGATCTATCTCCCCCTCTCACTCTCTCTACAATCCGGCATCGATGTGTGTGGCGAAGCACAAATCTGTACTCTGCCGAACAGATCAGTTTTCTTCCAACGCTGCTGAACTCTGGCGGTGCGAGAGGGAGAGAGAGAGAGAGAGATGAGATGAGGTTCTTCAAACCGTGAGGATATTGTGTTGTGTTTTTTGGGTTAAAAAGAAAGGGTTCAGTTTTTTAAAAAAAAAACAGGTAAATGAGTATAAAAAATAAAGGAAGAAAATATAAAAAGAAAATAAAATTAAGAAGATAGTTATGTATTTAAGTTTTTAATTATTTAAATATCTTTAAATGGTAAGGTTAGAATTGTTAATACAATAAAAATTTTAGTAAATTTTACTTATAGAAAAACTGAATGACTTTTGATCAAATATAATAAAAAGTTCACCGATATTTATAAAATAACAGAAAAAATATATAGTTAACAACAAAAAGAAATGACAACCGATATTTATAAAATAACAGAAAAAATATATAGTTAACGACAAAAAGAAATGACATGGGTGACGTATGGTATAAACCTTTTGTTTTCTTTTGCTTAAAGTTTTGGTTTTTTTTCTTCTTTTATTTTTATTTTTATTTTTTCCATTTCCTTTTCCTTTTCCTTTCCGTTTAGTATGAGTCTTGGCCTAGTCCCCCTAGCCTTTTATATTAAGAAAAGTTGATTGTGTTAAAAATAAAACATAAAAATAAAAATGTAAACATATCAGAGATGTCTCTCACGCAACACGCAGCACGCATATGAATGAATTGTCATTTTCTCGGTGAGCGCTCATAAATAGAGCTTCAAAGGGGTCCTCAATTCTTCATGCATTGCCCTCTTTGAGTGGCATCATTGGCTTTTCACCCAACTGTAATCACACAAAGAAGACAATGGATGTTTTCTCTTCCTCATTTCCCACTCCAAATGTTCTTCTCTCTCCTCTTTCTCCCTCATCCAAACCCTCTCTAAAAATCTCAGCTGTAAGAACTGAAGAGAACCCACGAACCACAACCCCAAGAAGAACCTCTCAACCTTCAAAGAAAAAACCAAATTTACCATCATCCTACCCTCAAAAGGAAACTACAAAATCGGCTTCTGCACCGCCGGCGAGGAATCCTGAGGAACAGTCTTTGTCGGCGACCATCTTCAATGCATTCGACGACATCATTAACAACTTCGTCGACCCTCCCCTCAGGCCGTCGGTTGATCCAAGGCAGGTCCTCTCCGACAACTTTGCGCCCGTGGATGAGCTCTCTCCGACTGAGTGCGAGGTCGTGCAGGGCTCATTACCGCCGTGTCTTGACGGCGCGTACATCCGAAATGGCCCCAACCCGCAATTTCTGCCGCGTGGACCTTACCACATGTTTGACGGCGACGGGATGCTTCACTCCATTAGAATAACCGACGGCCGCGCCTTTTTCTGCAGTAGATACGTCAAGACGTACAAGTACGGTGTGGAGCGTGATGCAGGATCTCCGCTCATCCCTAATGTATTCTCTGGGTTTAATGGTCTCGGAGCGTCGGCGGCACGCGGGGCCCTTACCGCTGCCCGAGTACTCGCCGGACAGTTCAATCCGGTTCACGGAATTGGGCTCGCGAACACCAGTTTGGCTCTGTTCGGCGGCGAGCTTTACGCTCTGGGGGAGTCAGATCTGCCGTACTCTTTAAAATTGGGGGCAGACGGAGACATAATAACTCTGGGTCGCCACGATTTTGAAGGAAAACTCTTCATGAGCATGACGGCGCACCCCAAGATCGACCCAGAAACCGGCGAGGCCTTTGCTTTCCGTTACGGCCCTGTTCCTCCGTTCCTGACCCTGTTCCACTTCGATTCCGAGGGGAAAAAGCAATGGGACGTCCCCATCTTCTCAATTATCCGGCCGTCGTTCATCCACGACTTCGCCATCACGAAGAATTACGCCATATTCGCCGACATTCAAATTGGGATGAACCCAATGGAGATGCTAATCGGAGGAGGGTCTCCGGTGGGGTCGGACCCAACGAAAGTGCCGAGACTCGGAGTGATTCCCAGGTACGCGAAAGATGAGTCGGAGATGAGGTGGTTCGAGGTGCCGGGATTCAATATAATTCACGCGATTAATGGGTGGGAGGAAGACGGCGGCGACACGGTGGTGCTGGTGGCTCCGAATATATTGTCGGTGGAGCACACACTGGAAAGGATGGAATTGATACATGCATGCGTGGAGAAGGTGAGGATAGACCTACGGAAGGGGACGGTAACGAGACACCCGGTGTCTACCATGAATCTGGACTTTGCAGTCATCAATCCGGCATATATCGCTAAAAAGAACAAGTACGAACATTTTCCTCTTATTAACTCCTGTTCCATAACTCAATTAAACACTATTTATTTATCAAATTAGTTATATTTAGTAACAAAATTAAATAACCCCTTAAAATATAAATATTATTTAAAAAAATGTCAAATTTCTAAATAACGTTAAATTTTTAACACTCATAAAATATGTAATTATTGCATCTAATATTTTACATTAATACTGTAAAATTTGATAAAAAAATATATATAGAACAAATTATATATCAAAAAAACGTTAATTTAAAAAAAAAAATAGAGAGAGAAAATTATAAAGAGATAATACTTTTAAAATAAAATTGTAAAAATTATTTTAAAGATAAAAATTTGTACAAAGATATTTTTTAAAGTTAAAAATAATAAAAAAAAAAAAATTGAATGTTTAATATATTCAAACACTTAATAAATTGAATACTGAAAATTTCCAGTATTTAAAATTTAAGCGTTGGTCCTTTAGTCACCACATTAAATCTAAAAATTCAAATGATTTTGTTCTATTTTTTCAAATATATATATATATATATATATATATATATATATATATATATTATTTTTCTCACATCATTTTTTTTTTTTGGAATATTTTAAAGATAAGGAAAATTATTTTGAGAGGTTTTCGAACTTTGCACACCTAAACTTTGAGAGAAATTTTACTTTAATCTTTATATTTTTAATTTGAGCATTTTAAACTTTGAAATATATAAATCGTGTCAATTGAATCTAATCGTTAACACTGTCATTATTTTTTATGAAAATCACTCACGTAGATTATTTCCGTGTTTAACACATGAGTGATTTTAATAATAATAAAAAAAAACAATAATAATGTTATCAATGAAGATTCACTTGACACAATTTGAATACTTCATGATTTAATATATTTAAATTAAAAAGACAGACTGAAATGAAGTTTCTATAAAACTTCAAAGTGCAAAAAATTCTTATTTTTATGTCGATTTTTTTTTTTTTTTAATCGAACTTATTCTTTTATTTATATTTTAGCTTACATTTTTTTTTTTATATATAACTGAAAAAATATGTTATTATTTTTTTCTCATTCACAATTATTAAATAATAAAAAAAAAAAAAAAAAGAAATTCAATTTCTATACAAATCCAGAAGGATAATCTCGTCACACAAATTTTTATTTTTAAAATTTCCCATCCTTTAACAAATAAATTATTACAGCATCTCCAACATGAAAGATATTAGTTGCAATGGTTGTACCATGTCATCATGCCATTAGTTTAAGGCTCGGCAATGGGTCGGACAAGCTCGGCCCAAAAAACAAGAAGCACAGTTGGGTCTGGGCTCATCAGGCTTTGACTAGTCAACTGGCCGGACCGGTCTTATCATGGAATAGGGGTGCCCAAGCCCGCCCGATAGATCCGCGCATCTTCGGGTATTTGAGCTCCGGTCTTGCATTTCGGGACTTTTTCTAACTTTGAAATTCAAATAATTAAAATACTCAATTGTAAAAATTAAGAGTAATTTTCAATTGTCAAAATATCATTAATAAGTTGCGCGCACACACACACAACAAACTTATTTAAATTAGTCCCTACCTTAGTAGCTTTTAAGTTTTTAAACATATGTTTTTTTGTCAAAGACATGTATCTTTAGTTTTACACTTTAAAATTATGTCTGTCATTTTAAATTTTTAGAATTTTTTTCAAAAATATTTCTCCTTAATTACACTTATTTTAAATTTTAAAATTATGTTTTTCACTTTAACAACTTACTATAATTTTTTACATCATTAACCTAAAATAAACTAAATTACTTTAACTAATAAAATTAATTAATTTAAAATTTTATTTTTTTACTTTGTTAAAATTTATTTATAATTTAAAAAATTAAATAGGTGTTCTAGTCAAAGTTTCAAAACTAACAAAAATAATTTCAAAATTGAATCAATATATTTTTTTATTAATAGTAAAATAATTACATAATTACAAAATGTATACATCTCAACTAAATTATGTACATTTGACAATCATTTGCATTGCTATCAATTAGGTTGGCGTACACACACAAATATATATATATGTGTGTGTGTGTGATCCTTAAATTGACGGACTTTGGATTCGGGCTTCATGCTCGGACCTCGGGTAGCTCAAATGTCGAGTTTCGAGCTGAATTTCTATAAAATATACAAGCCCAAACCCAATCGGAAGCCAAATGGGCTTGGGCCGGGTAGGCCCAATTTTGGGTACGCGCTGAGCTAAGCCTGACGGGCTTCGGGCAGGTAGTCCATGGACCTCTGGCTTTTTGAAGAGGCCTAAACTAGTTACAACTGACCATTATTTATTCACACAGGTCCCTTTTAGTTGGTAGTTGATGGGGGTGCGTAGTTATACCATGTCAAGTTTTAGACTACTGAAACAAATATTTTCCTCCAATAGATTCTCTATTTTCACTTTTTGATTAAAATAGAGTGACTTAAAAATTGAGTTCCAACAAATTACCTTTTTTTAGAAGATCACTTATAGTTCTCTAAGAGAATCAAATTTACTTTTATATATTTTCTTTATTTTTAGTTTTTTCTCTCAATTAATATCGTTTATCTTCAATAAATTAAATGTATATGATAATAAAATAATTAATTTTAGTAAAATAGAAATAATATTTTCTTTTACAGTAAGATGTGTCAAAGCGAGCTTACACGCACTTCAACTAATCACCTCCCCATGCAATTTTAAGAGCATACTCCTCCATATTAGTCTCCTCGCATTAACCTAATGTATTCAGGATTAAATTCAAGAATTAATTCTTGAAGTGTTCTTAAGAGAGTTAAACCATAATTAACAAAGAAAGAGAACAAGTCCTCTCGGCAACCGGACTAGCATCTCTCGAGTAGAGAATCTTTAGTAGAGAATAATTTTAAATAATGTAGGCAAATGATTCCATTAATTTTTATTAAGTGTTCAAATCTTTTATTTACAATATTTATAGGTATGTGTATGCGGCGGTTGGAGATCCAATGCCAAAAGTATCAGGGGTGGTGAAACTAGACGTATCATTATCAGAAGAGGATCGTCGGGATTGTACTGTGGCTTGCCGGATGTACGGACAAGGTTGCTACGGTGGGGAGCCATTCTTTGTGGCCCGAGAACCCGACAACCCAAACGCGGACGAGGACGACGGCTATGTAATAACATACGTGCACGACGAAAATAGCGGAGAATCGAGGTTTCTTGTAATGGATGCCCGATCACCAGATCTCGATATTATTGCTGCCGTCAAATTGCCACGACGGGTGCCCTATGGCTTCCATGGACTTTTTGTCAGGGAAAGTGAACTCCAAAACCTATAGAATTTTCCTTCTTTGGTTAATTATTTTTCCTTTCCCCCAAGTAAAATTTGTAAATAAAATATAGAATAAAGGTAAATTGCATATATGGTGGATCAAGACGTGTCAACACTATCTTAAAAAGGAATACTCATTTCCATGCATAGGGTTCAATGGCGAGTAAACCTCAAGATATAACGATCCAGGGAATTAAGGTGAAGGCATAACATCTCTATATTGAATCGATCGCGAACTTTATTGCCTGTAAATTGTTAAATAAATAATATATGTATAATTATTTCTTAGGGATGAGTAAGATAGTCTTTTAGACGACTTCTCTGGATTTTATAACGTCTTTTAAAGTCATGTAATATGGGTTGTTGTTACTCATTAACCTCCCTCATGAGGTTCTCAAATAACAAAGGTTGAATTACCTCCTTGATGAGGTTCCTCTGTTATAAGTTTAACTATCTCTATTGCATCTATTTCCACGATGAGTTTGGGATAGCCTTCATTAGATGCCGTGGTAATTTCATTATGAATACCTCTGATTTTTGCTTCAAGACTATTTCGATCAGGGAGGTAGTCATATAAACTGAATTGTCACGCCCTTAGATGGTCTCTTAGTAGTCCTCTGAATCCACCATATCCAGTGTTTCTTTTTGTACAACCATCCTTGTTCAAGTTGAAGAAACCTATGCATGGAGTAGACCAAATATAGTTAGTAGAATCTGACTCAAACAGAGAGTCCTTTTGAGGACAAAAGGCTTCCAGCTTATCACTTTTGAGACAAAATATTATGTTAACCACAAAGAAGGGATCTTGGGGGATTAGCCTCAAATTCTATATTTCTATCCTTTTAGATCTCCCAAATAATGACTATAAATGTAAAAAAATAAAAAGTTAGGGGATAAGGACATTTCTTTTAGTTGTTTCCTAATCTAAACAATGAGGTCCAGTTCAAGGTATTTATGCAGCTGCCTTGGATCGACGAAAGAAGCCCATTTTTATTTTTATTTTTGGTGCTTTATTGCAGGTCCCAATTACATGATCAATATTTTATAACGCTTCATTACATCTAGGGCATATGGACGAGACATCATCAGGCCATTGGGATCTGCACTCATTTGTGATTAGTGTTTCGTGGAACAAGAGCCAAAGAAACAAAATTATATTATGCGAAATTTTTAATTTCTAGATCCAATTCCATTGGAGATTGGTGTCTGAGTTATCTTCTTTGCCAGCCACATTATATGATGACCTTAGAGAGAAAATTGCCGAAAGTTACAGATTCCAAACTGGGGTATTCTCTTGGAAGAAAAACAGGGGATTCATTTGAAGAATTTCATGTGTTTGGGAGTTCGAGATAACGTGGAGAAGGGGCAAGATGAACCAGTTTCCATAGTTATCAATAATCTCTGAGACTTTTAAGTCTCAAGTTTTCTGAGTAAAGGTTTTCCCCAGATGTACTTCTCCACACCACCAATCGGTCCACAAATTTATTTTTGCTCTGTTTTCTACTTTCCATTTGATGCCGTATAAAAAAGTATTTTTAGAATTAAAAATTCATTTCCAGATATGGGATCCTTTCAGGTTTTAAGACCAAGCACTGTGACTTTCTTCAAGATTGTATTTGTATCTTAAAACATCAATCCATAGACCTTCATTATCAGTTAGGATTTTGTAGCCAAGTTTCATTATGTGAGCGCATTAAGGATCCTAGACTTGTGTAAGCTTAAGCCCCTCTCTCTTTGATTTTATAGACTTCATCCCAATTAAGTAAGTGAAATTTTCTCTCATGGTCTCCATCTCCTCAGAGGAATTCTCTGTTAATTTTATCAAGATCATCACATATTTTCTTGGATAAGATGTTAGTTTTCATAGAGTAACTGGGGATAGCCATGGTGACAATTTTAACAATCTGGATCTTACCAGCCAATGAGAGGTTTTTAGATTTCCAAGATGATGGGCGTTTTTTGAATTTATCAACTACATGTTTGTAGTAATTTTTATAGTTCCTTTCCTGAACTAGGTTAACACCAAGTACATCCCTAAATCATCGATAAGTGGGATTCCCAGCCTATTACTTATGTTCCTAACCTCCATTCTTTTTATGTTATGAGACATGAATAATTTATATATATTCAGGTTAATTTTTTGTCCCAAAAAACTAGAAAAAAGACTCAAAATATCAAAAATATTATCTCACCATCCTTCTCCCACTATGAAAAAAAGGATAAGGTCATCAATGAAGAAGATATAGGTAAGGCTTGGGCCAGTTTTGCTAATTTTAATACCCTTTTTATTTTCTCTTTTTAACAGTGTCAAAGATGAGATGGGATAATCTTTCCATACACAAAATAAAAAGATAGGGGGACAGAGGATCACCCTATCTCAACCCCCTAGAACAGTTAAATTCTTCAAGGGACTCTCAATTTCAAATAATCTTAAAAGAGGCATTCATGACCCAACTTATAGCTAATTTTATCTAGTCAAGAGGTAGGATGGAAACTTTTAGAGCTTTTTCTAGGAAGTCCGAGTTGATTCTATCAAAAGCTTTTTTTAAGTCACTTTTTAGGACCTTCCCTCGTTGTTTACTCTTTATTTTCTTGAGGCTATATATGACTTCTTGGGTAATAATAATGTAATCTAGAGTCATTCTGCCTAGGATAAAATTACTTTGACATGGGCCAATGATTTTTTTAGGAAGGGTCCAAGTCTCACAACAAGGGTTTTGGTAACAATTTTATATTTAATGTTACAAAGACTTATCGGTCTGAATTGACTTATAGTTTCAGGTCTTTTAATTTTGGGAATTAAGATAATGAGGGTTATGTTGTTATTGTTAGGCTTGCTTAAATTTTGGAAATAAGTAATGACGAAATGACAAAGGTCTTTATTTAAGATATCCTAGCTATTTTTTTTATTTTATTTTTAAATAGCTTGGCACTCATCAGGCCAAGGAGCCTTTAGGCCTTTCATGTGGTTCAGGGTATCTTTGATCTCCTCAAAATTCAGAACTTTAATGAGAAGGTTATGGTTGGATTCTTCCAGTTTGGGAATGGAAATATTACTAATAGGAAATGGGATGGATTCCTTATCTTTGGAAAATAAAGTTTTAAAAAATTCATTAACATGGTTTTTAAGATCAAGCTTGTCTCTAATTCAAATATTATTAGCATCTCTAAGCATAAAAACCATGCTATTACGTCTTCTTTGGGCAGTGGCACATGAAAAATCCAGTGTTTTTATTGCCCAATCAATGCCATTGAATTCTAAATTTTTGGTACCAGAACGTTTCCCCTTGCCTAAGGAGAAGAATATAGTCTTTTTGGAGTTTTTGCTCAAAATTATCAAGAGCATTAGATAAGTTCATTTCTTGAGCAGTTTGGATACCTTTTAATCTAGCAGGGATATTGTGCTTTCTCTTAAAAGATTTCCAAAAATAATTTCGTTCCAAAGCTTAAGGTCATCTTCAAACAAGCAAAGTTTATTTACGAGATCACCTCCCCCATAATCCCATTTAGATTTAATGAAAATTTTGAAGTTAGGACGAGTAAGCCACATGGATTCAAAATGAAAAGGTTTAGACTTAATATTATTTTCAATACCATTAATATGAATAATAAGAGGAGAGTGATCAAAGTATGTCCAACGTAGATTTTCCACTTTGGTCTTGGAGAATCAGTGACACCAGTTGTCATTGGCCAGAGCTCTATCTATACATTTGTAGACTTTGATTATGTTTCTGTTAGTTCCAGACCAAGTTGCTCTGGGATCGCTAGCACCAAGATCGTTCAGATTACAATCATTGAGATTATGGAGGAATTTTCATGCTCGAGATGCCATTCGAACTACAGGCACCGAATTTTCATTGGCAATGGCTTTTGGGAGGATTGCATACTTTTGTTGATCATATTTCTCTTTTAAATTAACCTAGAGAACATGTGGATCTTTTATAGTTAAATATTTAGATTTTAGTTCTTTGTGAATAAGATAACGAAGAAAAATTAATGCGTTAGCACGATCCTGCTAGAATGCTTGACTTTTTTCTTTAATTGTATTTCTATGCACATCAATAACCCAAGATAAATATTTTTTTTTCCTGTGATATCAAGTGCAATGAATTCTAAATGTGTGAGATTTTACATTTTTTACATGGTAATAAGAACAAAAATAAAATAAAAATTTTCTTTACTAATGAATTGACCTCTCTTTAGTTGGGTATGAGTCGTGCTAATAACGTGTTATAGAAATAAATAAACATAGAAGTTAATTGATAATAAACAGAGAAAAAAATCTTGTTCTTTTTTTCTTCACCTGTCATTGTCTTTTCAATAATCAGAAACATATGCATGCCGAGTAACCTTTTGTATTAGTTACGGTTACTTTTGCATGCGTAAATGCAATACATATACTAAATATGCACATGTTTAATATTACAATTTTACAATATGAATTCATATAACAATTTTTTTTCAAACACAAAAATGATAAAAAAAAAAAAAAAAATCTAAAAAGAATAACTATATTTTACATAGAAAGAAAATACTTATAAAAAAGTAAGGAAAAAAAGACAGAATCGCAAGATCAAAAACCAATTTCCTTTCTTAATTGACAGGGGAAGAAATTTTCTTCTTAAAAAGGCTTATGCATTCAACATTAAAAATGCTCATTCAAAGCTAAAAACAATATTTGAGATACCATTTTACTCTATAAAAAGCAATCCAAAATTGTATTTTCATGATTGGCGTAAACTCAAAACTCAATTTGAAATAATTTTTTCAGATATGAAAATGCTAACAAGAATTATGTTTTCGAGGGTGAAAACGCCATTCACATAACCACCCAAAGGACATCAACGGCGAAGACCTCTCTCCAAGTAGAGGCATTTCACTATCTTCAGTCCAGCCTGTTACAATAAGAATCAATGAAGGCATTCCTAGTCTCAGGCATTACCATCAACCCCCACGGCCGTTCTGGGATCGACTATCCCCTGGTCGGTCATCCCCTCAGGATAGCAGTCCCCAGGCTGGCACCTCACTAGAGAGCCACTTCACTAGGTCGGTAGCCCAATTTGGAAGACTCTTGATCGATTCGTCCCTTCCTTGGCTCGGGGTACCGACCAGAGCTAGGACGACTATTTTTCACCTCCAAAGACAAAAGAATCTCTCCTCAACGTTGTGGGTCAAGCTGCCTCCCCCCGTTCGTATTGGACCAACCCATGGGCTTCTCCTTAAAAATCTAGAAAGCCTAGGCCCAAGGGCCTACTCTCTCAACGCACTTGCACATTAGCCACACGCAAAGTTACGGTAACCAAGCTTAGGCCCCTGATTTTGCAGAGCTAATCGCCTTCATCGCCTATAAAATGATGGGCATTCAATGTCCAAAGGTAGTACTCAACTACCTTCCTAAAGCATATTAATTACCATTTTTTTTTCCCATAGCTCTTACTCTCACACCGGAGGGGCTTCACTAGGCAACACCCCTGTGGGTCTTTGTGCAGATACAACCTTGGAGCTCAACTCAAATTGGACTTGCAGCGACCTCGGACCTCGGGGCATCTCTGAACCGTTAACTCAAAAGTACTAGGTTTAGGATTTCTCCACCTCCACCTGAGCAAGAAAAATCAGCGTCTCCTCTGACTGGACCATATTGCTGATACGTACCAATTTTTGACATCACCATTTGTGGAAAGTACACAAAAAGCCTTCCTAAGGTCATCGACTCCCTGCTCAGTTAAGACTTGATAATCACAAGGTCTAGTCAGATCATTCGACGAAGAGATCAAACTCCTGAAGTGAATAGCAACCCAAATGCTCCTCCCTTCAGAGAAATGTCGAGGGTCCCGAAGTTGGACGCTAGGGCCCCCGTTCCCACGAGGAAGAAAACTTACCCCTCACAGGGCAGACAGGCTCTTCTACATTGCCCTCTGGAGCCTCTATCCTCTAGACCCTCTGTGGGGAAAACTTCTGGAGCTATCAAAGCTTCTCGAATCAACAACTTGGAACGCCGCTTTGGCGACTTCCAAAACTAATTCCAAGAGCTCCTTCTTGCCTGCCACCCACCCCCGCTCAGAAGGGATCTACTTTTTAGACTGCGGGGCGAGATGAGCAATCCCAGGAATCGAAAGATCACGTGATCCATCCTATGGACACACTCGAAGAGGTCGACCTCGACCTTATAATCAAGGAGAGATGGAGCAATACCTGGCTCCCTATGCTGCCTCAACCTCGCCATCGTCTCCATCTCAGGGACACCAAACCGAGGTCCACTTAGGGTCTCCACCGATTAGAGCACCTAGCCACTCTGCCTAATCCAAGCATAGGGTCTATTGCGTGCGAGATGTGGACTCCTATTATCCATCGACCAGAAGATAAGGTTCCAAAGTAGCAGCTATCCAGGTAAGGGCGCCGTCTAGGGGTAAAATCATTATGGAATGTCTTATTGCTGACGTTGAAGTGGTTCTCCACCATCTACAAGGCATAAAGGGAGCCATGAGAGTCCCTTCTGAGGTAAGGTCCCCTTTCATAGAGGACATCCTAGTTGAGGTGGTGCCTTATAAATTCACTCACCCCCAGATAACTCCCTATGATGGGACCGCGGACCCGGTACACCACATCTTCATCTTCAAATCCCACATAGACATGCACACGGCCTCTGTGGCTCTGAGGTGTAAGCCTTTCCCATTTACCCTGGTTGGGGCAACCTGTTTATGGATCCAAAACTTGACCCCAACCTCGATCTCCACTTCCTTCTAACACAAACAACTTTTTCTTACTTAGTTCAGTTACTCTCGACAAAGGCCAAAGACCATTACACATATCCTCGCACTCCATCAGGAGCTTAGCGAGAACCTTAATGACTATGTTGAGAGGTTTGAGAGAGAGTTCATTAGTTGTGAGGACCACTTGGATGTCGTGGAATTAAATTCCTTCATCGATGGACTTAGGCACCAAAGGTTGTCCTACAACCTCTACTTAAACCCTGCTCCCAATCTCCGTGCTGTCCTAGATAGGCGCACCCGATTCTACTAGGCTGACCTGAGAGATAACATGAAAAGGGATCGAAAAGAAGTCCAGAAGAAGAAGAGTCGAGCTAAGGAAGGGCTGAGTAGAGCTCAAAGTTTGCGAAGACTTAAAATGCAGAGGAGGTTAGGACCTCTGCCCAAGGATCGGAGACCTCTTCCACCCCTGAGACCTCGCCAGCAAGGGTTCACCCCCTTAACAGCATCCATAGAGACGATCTTTGCGGAGAACTATGGTAAGGGATTTTTCTCTCCTACTCCTCCCATTAGGGAAAAACCCAAGGGAGATCCATCCACAAGTATTGTGAGTTTCATCGCGACCGGGGCCATTCTACCAAGGACTGCTTCCAACTGAATAAGGAGATAGAGGTCTTTATTAGGAGAGGATATCTCGACAACTATATCTGGAAGGAGAATAAAGAACCAAGGTTCGAAGAGAATGAATACCACAAAGAAGAAGAAGAAATCGCAACCGCCCTCCACCTAGAAGAGATGAGGCAGGAGATGACGATGACCAACGCGTGGATAGTAAGATAAATGTCATCTATGAAAGGCTTGGTTTAAGAGGGAATACATCATCTTCCAAGAAGAGGCACTAGCAAAAGGTTAAGAGGAAAGTCAATGAGGACGTGTACGAGGTGAGCACGATCGATGACGCCTCGCACAACATCATCTTTTTTAATGAGGCCTACCTCCGCAGAGTGCACACCCTCCATGATGACGGCCTAGTCATCAGTGCCCTGATCAACAATTATAAGATGGGCCCATTCTGATTGATGGGGGAAGCTTCGCCGACATCATCTTCAAATAGGCCTCTGATAAAATGAAGGTAGAGCCAAATGTTGTGCAACCCATTAAGTCCCTCCCCCCGGTTGGCTTTGGAGGGGACGTCATGTGTTTGCTTAGATAGGTGTCTTCCCATCACGATCAGAACTAAGACCAAGTCGACAACGATATGGACTAAGTTTCTAATCATAGACAGACCCTTGCCCTACAATGCCATTATTGGCCGACCAACCTTTTTTACCCTGAGATCCATATGTTCCCCTTATTACCAAACGATGAAGTTCCCCACTGATCAGGGGATAGGAAATGTGAGAATAGATCAAGAGTCAGCAAGGGTGTGTACTGGGAGGGTGCTTGAAAAGAAGAAATAGCAATTAAAGGGCCAAGCCCTAGCCCGGATGGCCGAGCTCATGTCCTTGGTTGAGTTGAGGGCCGTTCCCATTGACGATCCCCATCCCCGACCTCACAAAGAGTTGGTAGATATGCTTATCCATCCAACAATTGAGGAGAGGACGTTCAGGATCGGTGCTAAGCTTGGCCTTGATCAGCGAGCCGAGCTCATCGACCTCATCTGGAAGAACTACAATGTGTTTGCATAGTTACATGAGGAACTTCTAGGGATTGATCCCAGTATGGCCATGCATCGACTCCATGCCAACCCATACCATCCCCCATGAGGCAAAAGTAGAGAAAATTCCACCCCAACCGCCAAAAAATCATTGAACGAGATATAGACAAATTGGTGAAATAGACCGTGGTAGAAGAGGTCAAGTTTCTAGACTAGCTCTCCAACATCGTCCTTACACCGAAGGATAGGTACGATTGAGGGGATGAGAGTCAGGATTGGTACTAAGCTCAGCCTTGATCAGTGAGCCAAGCTTATCGACCTTCCCTGGAAAAGCTATGATGTGTTTACATGGTCACACAATGAGCTTCCAGGGATTGATCCCAGTATGGCCATGCACTGACTCCATGTTGACTCGTAGCATCCCTCCATGAGGGAAAAGCGGAGGAAGTTCTACCCCGATCACCAAAAATCATCGAGAGAAAAATAGACAAATTGGTGAAATCGACCGTGGTGGAGGAGGTAAAGTTTTCGGACTGATTCTCCAACCTCATCCTCGTACCTAAGGTCGAGAACAAAGGAGCTCTGCGTGAACTTCAAAGATTTGAACAAGGCATACCCTAAGGACTTCTTTCCCCTACTGAGGATAGATCTCATTATCGATGCCACAGCGTGGTACGAACTCCTGAGCTTCCTTGATGCCTACGTCGGCTACAATCAAATCCCAATGTTCTTCCCAGACAAAAGTAAAACATCATTTATCACAAACAGGGGGTTATGCCCTTCGATCTTCGCAATGCTGGAGCTAGCTACCAAACATTAGTAAACAAAATCTTCAAGGAGGAGATCGGCTCAACAATAGAGGTGTACATAGACGTTATGCTCATGAAAAGCTCCCAAGCCTCTACTCATATCACTCACCTTTAAGGCTGCTTCAACAAGCTCCGAGCTTACCACATGACGCTCAACCCTAGAAAGTGTATATTCGAGGTCTCAGTAGAAAAAATTTTGGGCTATCTGGTCTCCCAGTGTGGCATCGACGCCAATCCTAACCAGATTAGTGTTGTGCTCAACATAGCTTCTCCCCGCACGAAGAAGGAAGTCCAGATGCTCATCGAGAGGTTGGCTGCCCTCAATCGCTTTATCTCGCATTCCTCCAAGAAATGTCTTCCCTTCTTCAAGGTCCTTCGAAGCAACAAGAACTTTGAGTAGACACCCGAGTGTAAGGCTGCCTTTCAAGAACTCAAGACGTACCTCTCCTCGGCTCCCCTACTCAGTGCTCTGAGAGAGGAAAAAAAGTTATACCTGCACCTCGGCCACGGCAGTAAGTGCAGCCCCAGTGAGAGAGAAAAATAGCGCTCAGAGCTTGGTGTACTACTCTAGTAAGGTCCTCACAAATAGTGGGATAAGGTACTCGAGGTTTGAGAAGCTTGCCTATGCCCTCTTCATCGTGTCGCGGAAGCTGAGGCAATACTTTTAAGCGCATTTAGTCGTCGTCCTCTCTGACCAAACTCTGAGGCAAGTCCTCCACTCGCCCGATATCTCAGGATGGCTTATGACATAAAGACTCAATCTCAAACAATTCCATATAGAGTACCGACCAAGGACAGCCATCAAGGGACAGGTCCTTGCAGACTTCATAGCCGAACTCACTTTCCCCAAAGTAAATAAGGTGCTCAACTCGGACCGTGGTACCCCTACCGTTCAGGGAAGAGATTCTTAGCCCAGCTCGGCTTCCCATATCCTTGAGAGGACCTCGTCCCTACCCAGCTCAGTCAACGACTTCGGACCAGACATGTAGAAGCTCTTCACAGACGAATCCTCCAACACAGGCAGAGGTAGGGCCGGGATGGTTTTCGTAGCTTCGGACAAAGAAAATGTGGAGTACGCTCTCAAACTAGGCTTTCAGGCTACCAACAATAAGTTTGAGTACGAGGCCTTACTTGTCGAGCTCCACTTAGCAAGGGAATTCAATGCAAAAACTCTCCAGGTATTCTGTGACTCCCAGCTTATCGTCAACCAAGTTAACAGGGAATACATGGAAAAGGACCCAAGCATGATAACTTAACTCGAAAGGGTGAATGCACTTATGAAAAACTTCAAAAAAGTTCAAGTGACCCAAATCCCCCAAGAAGAGAACGGACACATCGACGCTCTAGAGACCTTGGCCTCCGAGATGGAATTCAATCCAAAAGAGAACCGTACCCGTTGAATATTTGGATGCCTTGAGCATAGCAACATTCGACCAGCTAGCCACGATCTATGCTTTAACGGATGAACCGACCTGGATGGATCTGATCAAGGACTATTTGCAACATGAAACCCTTCAGGGTGACCATGCCGAGGCCAGAAGAATGCACTATCGAGCAACAAGATATACCCTTTATCGACAGAGTTATGTACCACAAATTATTCTCAAGCCCGTACTCGAGATGCCTCCACCCAGAAAAATCTAAATACATGCTGAGAGAGGTCCACAATGAGGTGTGCAGCAACCACTCAAGGGGGAAGGCCCTCGTCTACAAGTTAATCCATAGGGATACTTCTGGCTAGAGATGAACAAGGATGCCACAGAATTCACCAAGAAATACGATAAGTGCCATAGGTTCGCACTTTAGTCCCAACCCTCCCTACTATTCTTGTCTCAATGACGGGCCTGTATCATTTTGCCCAAAGGGTCATCGACCTCCTCGGGTCGTTCTCTCAAGGGACTGGACAGATAAAGTTCCTGGACGTCGCCATTGATTACTTCACGAATTGAGTAGAGACCGAACCCCTAACACAGATCACAAAGGAGAAGATCAAAGACTATAGGACCTCTGGCGCAACTACTCATCCAAAAACCAATTAGTGTTAGGAAAGGCATATATACTAACCTTATAGTGCATTCAGTAGACACAAGTGCCCACGGCGTTCTACTACGACTTGACCCACACCTGTGCCTTCGCCAAGAATTGCTACTAAAAACCTGGCCAACATTCTCTCCCTCAGCAATTGCTCCCACTGGGAATTAAACCTATTACCTTAGCTCTGATACCACTTATAGAACCTTAGGTGCAACCATTCATCTTAAAACCAATTGGTGTTAGGAAAAGCAGATACCCTAACCTTATAGTGCTTTCAATACACACTAGTGCCCACAACATTCAACTGTGACTTAACCCAAACCCGGGCCTCTGTCATAGGACACTTGCTGCCAAAAACCTAGCCAACAAAGACTTCATATAGAGAAGCATGGTCAACCATTTTGGTATTAGCTAAGGATATTGTATCTGACAACGAGAAGCAATTCGATAATAATCTTTGTTGGCCCAGTGGAATACCCAAGAGGGAGGGTGAATTGGGTAATTAAAATTTATTAGAATAATACTTCAATAAATCAAATAATTAATTTTAATCCTAAATTAATTATTATATTTATATCACAACGGAATTAAATAATCAACTAGATGCACACTAAATAACAAAAATAAGCAAAGTAAATATTGCAGCACACCAGAGATTTATACTAGTTCACCAAGCTACTCTTGGCTAATCCAGTCCCCCCGAGCCCAACGGAGAGTCGCACACACTAATACTCAAGATCCCTTTAAAGGTAGGAATCAAACCCTCATAACGATTCTTTTACAGGTTCAGAATCAACCTTTACAAAATTCTTTTCCCAGACTAAGGAAGAACCTCTACTTTTTACAGGCTAAAGAATAACTTAATTCTTTTTAACACTAAGGCCAAAGAATCAAAACCTCACCAATCATTCCAAATATCCTTTTACCCGGTAAGAAATGAATCATTACAAAATTCACTCAAAACACAATTCTATCCAAGAAGAATTACTTCCTCAATCTCTTTACAGGAAGAGACTGAAACTTGGTTACCCCTAATTAAATACCCCCAACAGTATTTAATCCGTCACAATACTCACCAATACAAATTGATAAGCAGATTATCTCACTTAGAGTTTCTACCACCCCAGATAAATTAGAACTCAATTAATATCCCAAATCTAGTGATAGAAAAATGTGAGATTGAAAATCTATTTTTTAACAAAATATAGGTAGCAAATAATTGAGCACGTAATCAAATTCAAGAAATTGTTTATAAAAAATATTTTCTTCAATAAAGAATAAAAAATAATTTCTAAAATCAATTTCCAAAATTAAACAAGTAATGCACAATATATAAAGTATTTGGAAAGATCTCACCCGGAATCCACAGAATAAATAAATAGAGCGATATTACTTCAGATCCGGTAGTAGCAAAAAATAGCAATGAATAATTCTCAAGATCGCCTCTTAGAATAGATCACACAATATCTTAGAAAGATAACTCTTAGAATAGCTAACAAATGATTTTAACTCTTTTAGCTCTCTTGATATTGATTGATGATCAGTCTTTATATATGAAAAACGCAGGTCTTTATATAGGATAATGAAATCAGTCTTCTAACAGCTAGTTCTCACTTATCATGACATTTAAATGCTCTCTTAGACCCCTTATCTCATTATGACTTCATTTTGATTCAATTCACTTAATAATAGCTTTTAAATCTTTCAATTAAGTCCCCCAAATATTTCTCAATCTCAATTAATTAGAATAGAATCAATTTTATGTACCAAATTAAGAAACATTAAAAATTAATGAACTAAATCAATAGGATTTAAATAATAGATGAAGCATATCTTAAATATAATAATATCCATGAAATCTCTCTCAAATCCCAACAAAAGACGGGTACTTTTGGATATAATTTCAGAATCAACAGTATCCTGAAACAGCGTCTTCAGTCGACCGCCCAATTTAGGATGTAGCCAAGCAAATGCTGTTGCATTCATCAGTTGACCTATCTATCGACTTGAAGATTCAGAGAGTTTGATTTACCTTCACCAATCGACCTACTTGTCGACTTAGAGATATAGAGAGTTCATCTTCTCTTGGCCGGTCAACCTACCTGTCGACTTAGAGATACAGAGAGTTCATGCTGCTTGGTCTAATCGACTCATCAGTCAACTTATGTTTGCTGGATCTCTTTTTTGAACTCGTTTTTAACTCTTTTTTTTTTTTTTTTTTTTTTTTTTTTCGCCCCTTTAACCATTTTCTTTTCTAAATAAGCTCCCCTAATTTCTTAAATTCTATTTTAGCCAATTATAATTTTTTTTTTTTTAAATACACATAAGAACAAATAATTTCATCTTATCAAAACACACATAAACAATAAACAAAAATTGTGCCATGTGTGTGTTCCTAATTGAGATATTAAGAGTTGAAATTCACCTGAGTTGTTTTTTTTAATTTCTTCAAACTCTTAATTCTTCATCATCTTTTTCATTATCATTTAGCATCCATTTATAAATTTTCATTGTATCTTCATCACTGAAACTTTATTAACTTAAATACTTGAACAAACCATTAGTTCCATCAAAATATCAACACTTAATTGTTCATCAAAATCTTAGGATCAACAACCTCCTCTCCAAATTCTGTGTCGGGCTAGGGTTCTAGACCCACTTATACTCTCCAGGGCACCTACAAGCAAATGGACAACGATCATGCATGGCATGAAGACTAGACTTAACAAGTCAAAAGGGAAATGGGTTGAGGACGTGTACCCTGTCCTTCAAGCGCATCACACGACCGCTAGAACCCCCATTGGGGAGATGCCCTTTGCGATGACGTTAAGATCTGAGCCATCATCCCTGCCGAGATCGACATTCCTTCGTCCAGGACAGCTACGGTCTTTAATCTTGCAAAGAACGATCTGAATTTCGATCTAAACCTCGATTTTCTTGAGCAGAAAAGAGAACAATCCCAAGTGCTCCAAGCAACTTATCAACAAACAGTGGCAAGGTACAACAACAGAAAGGTCTGACCACGGTCATTTAACATCAGCGACCTCGTTCTCAGGAAGATCACTCTGGCCACCAAGGAGCTGAACGCAGGAAAGCTAGCCCATACCTGGGTGGGGCTGTACAAAGTCAACTGAATTAAACGACCGGACACATACGAGCTTGAGACCTAGGAAGGAGTCCTACTAAGGCATTCCCTAGAAGGCCGAGCACTTGAAGCGCTATTTTTTGTGAGGGAGTAATTATTGTAAACGCTTTAAGCTTAGGATTCTCCAAGTGTAAAGAAATTCTTCTTCAATGAAAAAAGTGTTTGGTTCAAAATATATCATTGATTTGTGAGTATATATACAAGAGCGACATCTCGGCGCACAACATTGAGGGTGATAACCAGATCCCCTACACAGGTCGGTAGTTCGAACCAAAGGATAGACCATGGTCATCTACCAAAGGGGCATTGATCGGGTGTAAGGCTAAGCATCTAACCCCCCACACCCGACCAGAGGTCAGGCGATATAAAGGGATAATACTCCTATAAAGACTAAATTGGGATAACCCAAAAAGGCTCAAGGATAAGCCCCACTAAGGAGAACCTACTTGTGACTGGCCACGGGGGACCGACCGTAGTGTCACTCATCTGGGGATCGAGAGGGCCAGACGATATATGAGTACTACCCACGGTATAAGCTACCACCTGATCTCACTATCCTCCGCTCGAGTACTGGGTTCGGGGGCAGGAAAGTAATGGATCTAGTAAGAGAAAAACCTACTTAGGGAGAAGTAGGAGATCGAGAACGAAAAACTAAATTTTTTGGGCAAAAACGACACCATCTCTTAAAAAATAACCAACCATAGATCTAGTCTTGTCGAGCTCCGAGCTTCGATACCAAGTAGAATCTAGCCAGAAAAGATAATAAGGCATTGAGGTACCGAGCCGAGCATAGAAAATAGACTAGGACTACCCACGGTATAACCTACCACCCGATCTCATTGTCCTCCGCTCGAGTATTGGGTTCGGGAGTAGGAAAGTAATGGATCTAGTAAGAGAAAAACCTACTTAGGGAGAAGTAGGAGATCGAGAATGAAAAACTAATTTTTTTTTGGCAAAAACGACACCATCTCCAAAAAAATAACCGACCATAGATCTAGTCTTGTCAAGCTCTGAGCTTCGAGACCAAGCAGAATCTAGCTAGAAAAGATGATAAGGCGTTGAGGTACCGAACCGAGCATAGAAAACAGACTAGGATTGGTTAATCGAGCCAAGCTCAAGACCACATATGCCTATTATGCCCATCAAAGAGGATAGGCCACGTGTCATGCATCCGATGGACAACGGCGAAACATCTCTAGAAAGCCAAGCAGTACGGGCCAAGCAAATTTTTTTGGGCCGTTTAGATCTCTTCAGTCCGAATCGATTTCTTCGGGCAAGCAAACTTCCCTGGCTGGGCAAAACCTCCTATCTGGGTAATCGTCTCTTTGATGACCATTCAGAATGTTCTAAACAAGGTCTTCTTCTGAATGGATAAATGGCCCATGAAAATGATAAGCTAGAATAGAGTAGAGTCCCCATTATCTCGTGTTCCTTCTCGACACTAGGGCTTGGGGGGAAACTAATGGGTGTACAATTTAGTCACCCTTGAGTTCCCCTACTGAAGACTGGCACGTGTACGACTACCATGAAGGGGCCCCAGCTGGCCAAGTAGGATCCTTAAAGACTTCGTCGGTCAAAGGCCCAAACTTAGCTCTAAAAAACATTGACCAAGAAGGCACCACAGACACCGTTGAGGTGAGTCTTCCTGTCGAGCTGAGTTCACCCCTGACGGGCTCAAGGCACTAAGCTTAGACCACCTAATCGCTCTAAGTTGTGCTTTGGGAGAAGAAGACACCTAGATGTTCTTCCACCCAAAGAAGATCAACGATGAAGACCTCTCTCCGAGCAGAGGTATTTCACCATCTTCAATTCTGCCTATCACAACAAAAATCAACGAAAGGCATTCCCAGTGTCAGGTGTTACCATTAACCCCCTGGCCATTCTCGAATTAGTAGTCCCCTAAGGACAGTAGTCCCCAGGCTGGAACCTCACCAGAGAGCCAATTTACCAGGTTGGAAGCCCAATTTGGAAGACTCATGATCGATTCATCCCTTGCTCGGCTTTAGCTACCGGGCAGAGCTGGGACGACTCTCCTTCGCCTCCAAAGATAGAAGAAGCTCTCTTCAACGCCGTGGGTCAGGGTGGCTCCTCTCTTCCGTGTCTAATCAACCCATGGGCTTCTCCTTAAAGGGCTAGAAAGCCCAAGCCCAAGTGCTTAATTGCTCCACGTGCCCCCACTTCGGCCACGTACCGAGTTACGATAAATAACCAAGCTTAGGCCCCCCAGATTTTACAAAGCTAATCGCCCTCCTCACCTATAAAAGTAAGGGCATTCAATGCCCAAAGGTAATTCTCAACTACCCTCTTGAAGCATATTAATTATCATTCCCCCCGAGCTCTTACTCTCACGCCGAAGGGGTTTCACCAAGTAACATCCTGGTGGATCCTTGTGCAGGTACAAGCTCAGTGCTCAGTTAGGATTGGACGTGCAGTGAACTCTAACCTCGGGGCATCTATGAAGTATTAACTCAAAAGGACTAGGTATAGGACTTCTCCACTTCCACCTCAGTAAGGAAAATCCATGTCTCCTCTAACCGGACCATACTGCTGATGCATACAATTTTTTTACATCAATAATATCCACTACCAGATATAACGTTTTGTACATGAATTTTCATGTTGCATGCTATCTTCAAGAATTACAGTTTTCTGTCATTTCATTTATTGTTTTCTGGGGTGAAAATTGTATGATGTTTATAGATTTTTATATTTATATATGGTTAATATTTGTTCATAATGTGATTGAATTTCAAGACAAGATTATGTTGAATATAACATCAAAGCACAATGAACATGTAAGACAAAACACAACATTATCATATTGAATATAATATCATATCCCTCAATCTATCCTTGATTTTGTGTCCAACAAAATATGATAGTTTTGCGCGTGTGAAATTCAACGCAAATTTCGAATTCCGATAATCAAACTTCCCTAACTAATCAACCATATTGAATTCCACATAAATTATTGAATTCAACATAATCGTGAATGACTATTTTCAAATTTCACAAATAACTTAACGTGTTGAATTCAACACCAATTATTTTTCTCTCATACGAAAAGTATGATTAAGAGGTCATTTTGAAGCATTAATACATACGATAGTTTAATCATGTAGAGAACAAATCAAAATCGATTCATTGTGTGATTACTTGCAAGAATTTTAGTATAATTAATTATAATAAATATTCTTTTTTCCGTAATAAATATTTTGGGAATATCTCCACTACCTTTATTTACGATAGTTGTTTTATTTAAATTCAACTTAATAAGTAAATCTTAATAACATGTTAATCACGAAAATAAGTGATAAATCTAAAAAATTAAAAATGAGATTATTCTATTCGAATTGGGAAGACAACATGGTTCATTTGTCTGTTAGATATATCTATTGGATTTTATGGTTAAAAAAAAAAAATAGCTTGCATTGTTACTTTCCATTAAAAAACTGGTCACTAGTCGCTCGTGGCATTCCCTTTAGTTCAGGATTGTTGATTTCCCAAAAAGAATAATTATAAAAAGTGATTGGCAAGCGACATTCTCCTAAGTAGCACTCAATTAGTTTGGTGACGTTTATGAGTTTATTGTTTCCTCATCCCGGCGGCCAAACTTCTAACAGACACAAAAAGAATTAATAAACAAAAGCTGGGCCATGCTGAAAGAACACGATAAGTCCACAACCTATTCACCAAAAATTGCTCCGTAATCCCATTGTAGGTTGCAACGATCCTCTCGGCCTTAAGCTTTACCAATTGCAAGTATATATGTAATGCAGGAAGATACATTGTAACAGATGAAAGTGAAGATGCTTTGAGGGGTAATCGTAGCTGGAGAAGCAGGGCACATGCTAAGGTACACGTACATCTTGTTCCAAACTTCAGCATGTGCTCTTGCTCTCCAGCTTGGATTCGCTCTCTCTACACTCCATTGTTAGAAGCTCACCGAAATCAGTAAGTGTTTTTTTTATCCTTTTTTACAATTTTCGAACAACTCCAACCCAAATAGTTATTTTCGTTAACTAAAAATACCATTTTGCCTCACAAACAGTGTTTTGCCTAATAAAAATTTAAAATTGTACCCTAACCAACAGTTGTGCTAGCCAAATAAATTAGCTATTAATGTTTTAATTTTAATTTTGCTTAAGTAATCATTTACCTAGTGTTATAGAGTAAATAACATTGATATTTAGGGCATCTTCAATGCAATAGGCAAAAGGTTAGACAAAACCATTAATTGTCATTTTAGCTTAATCAAGAACTCAAAAATAAAGTCCAACCCACTAGGCATTGCAGTAGGCAAAATGCCTCCGCTCATAAACCTGAGACAAATTTGGAAAGTTCCCCCTCTAGACAAAAGAATATGGCGCCTAGGTGAGTTATTTAACGAAGGGTTGGGTTATTTAATTTTGTGGGTTTGGGTTATTTAAGTAAGACTATTTAATTAGAATGGGTTATTTTGATTAGAAATAGTAATAGTAATTGAACTTTTAGTTATTTTTTCAATTGGAATTGATTTAATTTTTGTAGTTGAACTCAAATTTATTTTCAAATGTTTTTTTTTTTCAATTATTTATTGCTTAATTATTATTTTTTATATTATTTCATTTAATTATATCTCACTGTGTTTTTGTTATTAAAATTGTAATATTTTTGTTATTAAAATTGTAATAATTTGAATGTAAGTTAATGGTATTTTTTTATTTCAAATATTTAATTTATAACGAAAATATTCAAATATAATAAAGAAATGGCTGATATAAATGCTTATATGGGTTGGATTGAAAATATATTTTTAAGTAGGTAAATTACTATTTAAAGAGGCATTTGATTCATTTGACTAGTCCAAGCGCCTAAATGGGTTGAAGTTATTATGAATAGGCAAATTGATGGTTAAAAATTGCTACTAATTTTTAGCTAATCTTTCTACGTTAGGTAGAAATGACTCTCGAGATAGTTATTGGGTAAAATGGCTATGGTGATAGCTATTGGATTGGAACTTAATTTTTTACTTTAATAGCCAAAATGATAGTTATACCATTTGATTCTTGAGATAACTACTGTGTTGGAGTTGCTTTATACTCAAGTTGTTTTATTCATGTTGAGTTTTTGTTTCAACATTGATTATTGCATGATTCAAGTGCTCAAAATCTACATTATGACCCATAAAATACTGCATCAAAAATCACTTGAATCAGCACAAGATGATAAATACATTAAAAAGTGCAGTCTAGTGTACGACGGCTCCCTCCATTGCAAGATTTGGAGAGTGTCAGATGTACGTAACCTTACCCATATATATATTATGATAAATCGAGTATGACTTAATTATTGTAATTATTATTACAGGAATAAATATGAAGCAAATTAATTGAATTTACATGGAGAGTCTCAGATGTATGTAACCTTACCCATGTATATATTATGATAAATAGAGTATGACTTAATTATTGTAATTATTATTACAAGAATAAATATGAAGCAAATTAATTGAATTTACATGGTAAGCCAATTTTGCAGAATCAAGCACGGTCCGATCTGCCCTCTAGAGCCGATGCGGCTGAATCCACATGAAGCAGCAAACACGTATAAATTTTTTGTTTCAACCGATCAATGGTCTGCACCAGTGCATTTTTATCAGCGCCTGTGTTTCTTCGCAGTTTATCTAACCATTCATTCCCTTGCTTAAGATGTGACAACGCTGCCGCAATATTGCTGCTAGGATCCATTTGTTTGGCTCCCTTAGTATTCCCCTTCTTCTCCGGATTGGTTCCATCCTGGAAACCGGAGTCAAGTGCTGCCTCCAGGAATTTCAAGAACCAAGTTTGAGTTTCATTTAGAAGAATTTCTTTTACATTTTTTACCTCCTGCAAACCATCTCCTTTTGCCCATTCCAGTTTATCAGCCACAGCCACCTCCATTGAAGGCTTTGAAGGTTTCAATGGATCTCTTTCCAATTTCTGGCTTATCTTTTTGCTGGATGCATCAGTTTCCAGTTTAGAATACTTAATGGAAAAATTGAGTGGTTTAGCTTTGGCAGGAGCCATGTTTGTTTGCTCGATCAGCTGGTAAAGCAGGAAGAACTTGCTGAGAGTGAGATGGGGATTCTCGAGGGAGGCCGAGGCACAGAGATCCGTGAACATTCTAGTACAAAAGATAAAAATTTAAGTATATGTAGATAATTTTCTTTGATTCTCAGTTAGATGTCATTTGGTTCAAGATATAGTCATACCCCAAGCATTTGACAAGATTTGCCGCTGTCAACGCTTCCTTTTGAGCTTCGGCTGCAACCACATAAGCTAAGTTCCGCCTTCTAAGTATGGCCTTGCAATTAAAATCGAATATGAGAAGAACAATTGGACTAAGTTTTTTTGTAAGATTTTCATGACTTTGTGACAAAAATTCAATGGGCCTAACTCACTCTCAAAAGACGGTCTTGTAAGAAAAGGATTGTCCTAGGCCTTATATATAGTTCAAGATTAGGTAACACAAGCAATGTGGGATTCAACACGCCCCCTCACGGTGGACTTTGCCAAACTATTGCAAATGGATATAGGGGAGCCCAACATTAATGTGGATTCAACATACCCCTCACCCGCAGGGTGGATTTTAACAAACCACTGCAAACAGATATCGGGGAGCCCAACATTGATATGGGACTCAACACGCCAAATATCAGATAAACGATTTGATTATGATACAATGTAGAAATCCAATGGGCCTAACTCACTCTCAAAAGATGCTTTGAAAGAAGAGGATTCCCTTTAAACTTATATATAGCTCAAAATCAGGTAACACATGCAATGTGGGATTCAACAGTAACAGATGATTGTTTGAGAAGAATGCATGAAAAAAGATACCTTCCCTGACATCAATAGGTTGGGAGGGAGAGAAGACCAGTATAAGGCCTCAGAAGACTCGTTTTCATTTCTACTGCTCAACGAACAATTCATATTCACGTTTTGCTGTTTGTTGGTGCGTTTTGCAGAAGGCGCCCTTGAAGGCACAAATGACTCTTTGTTGCAAGAAGCAGCAACCGCCTCTCGCTTAAGTGCAACTCTATCAAGACAATTAGGCGAAGGAGTCACCGAACGTGTCTGAAATGATTAACAAAAAAATGGCTTTAAATGGCGCCGACGGAATTTTTGGCCTCAAATAGTATTTTAAAGAAATGCAGGGTGGACATATGTCCATACCTGGCCTTTAAGCTCTTGTTGCTTGCCCTTTAAATGTCCATGCTTCTTCCCACTCTCATTTTCGGCCTTCACATTATTTGATGACGGCAGAAAACCCTGCATGTACCTAGATGTAACACCAACCTTCTCCTCTTTGATAACTATTTTCTTGTCTTTTGTTTCTGGAAATTCCTCTGTTTTACCTTCCATTTCTTTGATAACATGAACATTTCCCTGCGCCGGCTCTAGCATTTGCATCAGATCCTTGGGGCTCCCCACAAATGGATGCCGACCCAAAACCGGCCTCACCCCAACTAGAATTGGAACCGGAGTTCCGGCATCCAATCTATCAACGTAAAAGAATTGACCCAGCTGTAACTTGTTGCTCAAGATAAGCTCACTGTCATCCTCGGACAAGGATACATATGTTGAATGAGAAGAATCTGATACTTTAATGAAGAAGCCGTGGTTTGGCCATAAGTCGGACCCGCTCAAGGCGGGCACGATGCTGATGACTTGCAAGAGGATGGATCGGTGCTCACCACGAACCTTGACATTGGAGTCGATACTTTGAAGAAGCTTAAGAAGTACTCCAGGTGTTAGGGATGCCATTTCAATGTAAATATATATGCATCCTCCCTTGTGCTGCATAGGAATTCCATAAAATTCTTGAGAACCAATTTCCAGTCTAGGTTAACATAAAATTCTTGGATTTACAATCTGCTTGTCGCATGGAGAGAGAGACTATGAAGCACGGACACGGACACGAACACGCAATACGGACACAACGACTCCACAATTTTTTTTAAAATCCCGATACGGATACAACGGAAACACATCAATAAATAAATATATATTTTATATATGTTAGCCTCATTAACAAAAGACATATGTCATTAAGTAAATTCATTTAACAAAAAATCTTAAGCCAATAATCATAAATTTTCAAAGTTCAAACCAATATTCACATTTAAAAATTTCTCATAAACAAAAGCAAGAAAGACACAAAAAAAAACAATTTTCGAGGCGATTGGTTGATTATCATCTTCACACCCTTTATCGGTGAATACAACTGTTGACTTTTTGTCTTTCTCGTTTCTTCAATTATTAAAAACTCATTTAATAGGGTTATACAAGATATAAACTCCTTAAATAATAATGTAATTACGTTAATAAAAAATTACAAAATTGATCCCTCAAAAAATTGAAGACACAAGCTCAAAGTATCCGCCACATTCATTTTGCGCGTCGACATCGTGTCGAAATCTAAAATAAAGAATAAAAAATTGGACATCCCCCGACACGTGTAGGAGGTGTATCGGCCGCATCTCGGTGTCCTCGGCGTCAGACATTGAAACTCAGTCTCCGGCAGAGAGTGTGGGTACTTCCTAGGAGAAAGAGAGAGGGAGGGAGGGAGAGAGATGCGTACCTGATTCAGGAACTATCAAGCAACAAAGGAAAGAGAAAAACAAAAGAGGTCAGTTATCAATGGGAAAGGAGAGATGAAAGAGAAGAGAATGATCTGATAGAACCTCTTTAGCTTTGCATAGCAGGCACGTCATTATCCGACAAACCTTTGCTTTCAAGCCAAGTGACAATTTTTTTGTGCGGACAACGCACTAAGATAAGATAGAATGATGCGCATACGCCCACCATGCTATCGCATTGGATGGGTAATTCGATCGGTAGGAAAACATAGAGGTGGCATTCCCCTTTTCAGCTAAAGGCAACAAAAGGAATTGGGAAGACGTGGCAGTTTAAAGGTCCTAATCCGCGGGGTTCTTGAACATGAGCAGCAGCTCAATAGCCTTTTCCCTAAATTGGGCCCGGTTAGGATATAAAACACTAGCTGCTAGTCGCATTCCATTACACTACATCTTGGACTATTCTGTTGAACCGTATGCGGAAGTGTGAGTTGCCAATGTTTTTAAAATTTAAACCCAGGACCTTCATGTCACAGTAGAACAACCTACTAAACAAACCAAAAGTTATATGCCTAAATGTAGCATAAAAGACAATATTTTTTGGCACATAATGTTTTGAGACCGTTAAAAATCTTGTCCCAATAACTTAAAAAGGCAACCGTTATTTCAGAATTTTACAAAACGCCGAAATGTGCTTCGGAAAATTTGAAGTTTTCATATAGTAAATACTTACACCACCTAAATATGTGTTGAGAGAATTCTAAAAGTACTAAAATAAATGCCATAGTAAGTCTTCAATAGGGTGAAAGGATGCATCTCTTAAACTTTTAATAAAATATTTATACAACAAAATATATTTAATTTGTTATTAAAATCTTAATCCATATTAGAATAATTGAGAGATGAAATATTGAGAGAGAATAAGAGATGATGGTATTGATATGTATGAAAGATATTATTTATAGAGACGTATAGAGCTATCTATATATCGATAATGACTATGGTTTAATCTAGTGGGGCTAGTGTTTAACTTAGTGGGTTAGAGCCCATATTCATATATTAAATATTAACACACTCCATTAAACTCAAGATGGTACAACAGATGTGAAATTGAGTTTGGAAACCAATTAAAATGTGAAAGCGTCCGAGTAGATGGGACTTGGTGAAAATATTTGTTATGTGATCGGCAAAACTAATGGAGTGGAGACGAACAACAATCTGGAGAATGTGGTAATAGATGAAATGGCAATCAGTCTCGATGTGTTTAGCGCATTCGTGGAAAATGTCATTGTGAGCGACCTAAATAGTTTTCTTATTGTTACAATTTAGAACAGTAGCAATAGAGGAGGAGACTGCCACGTCAACTAGGAGCTAGTGAAGCCAAGGTGGTTATTGTGTTGCATCAGTAATAGCACAATAATCAACTTCGATACTGGAGCAGGCAATCATGTTTCGTTTCTTATTAGGCAGGAAAATGAAAAAGTTGTTCAAGAAGAAACAGTAACCAATAGTGGAACATATTTTGATGGAATCCCTGGCCCAATCGGTGTCAGAATAAGCTTGTAAGGTAGAAGTGGACTAAGCTAAGAGATAAAGTCCATGAAATACAGTTCATATAACATACTGAAGAATGCAAAGAATAATCGAGTAGCGAGTGGTCCAAGGAGCGGATAGAAACTAACTTACTTGATGGACAACATAGGCAATGTCAGAGCGAGTAATAGTAAGGTATACCAAACTTTCAATTACTTGGCGATAGAGAGTGACACTTGAGAGAAGAAAGACATCTAGTGGAGTAAGTCTAATATTTGATTCCAAAGAAGGGTTGGCCGTGGAGGAATTAGTGATGTTAGTCTTAGAAAGTAGATCAGAGACATATTTAGGCTGAGAAAGAAAGTGTCCATCTAAACTAGATAAAACTTCGAGACCAAAGAAATAGGTGAGCATACCAATATCTTTCATCTCGAATTAACTGTTGAAAAAAAATTAGTTTTGAGATACCGCATAGATCATTCCCTGTAATGATCATGTCATTTATATACAATAAAAGAAGAATAATGCCATTGTCAGTTTGGCGAAGAAATAAAACAAAATCATGAGCAATGGATATGAACCCAATTTAGAGGATAGTGGTGCTGAATTTGGCAAACCAACACATAGAGCATATTTGAGACCATATAAGGCACGATGAAGCGACAAACTTTTTCAAGAAGGTCGTCGTTGAGGAAGGCATTCTTGACATCCATCTAAAAAAGAGTTTATTTGCAAATGACAACAACAAAAAAGAGAGTATGGACAGATGTGAGTCTAGATACTGTAGAAAATATTTCTTCGTAATCAATGCCATTGTCTTGAGAGAATTCTTTTGCAACAAATCAGACTTTATAGCATTTAAAGAAACCACCAGAAAGTGTTTGATTTTGAAAATCCACTTGTATCTATTAGGAATTTTCTCAATAAGGAGGTCAACGAGATGCCAAGTATGAGTTTTGTCTAGAGATGAAGTCCCTCACGCGTTGTTTTTTGTCAAAGAGGATTGGTACCAACCACTTTATAGGATTGAGGTTCATATAAATTAAGTATGTAAAAAAATCACAAAAATAATGGGAAGTTTGTGTTACTTTATTAGAATGATAGGGATTCTCTAGGATAATCTCAGTTGGTGCAACATTTAATGTCATCAGGACATGCTCAAGGGAGTCATGTTTAGGATCCATAGATAGAGCATGAACATCAGTGGGAGTCAATGGGATAACTAGATGATCTATTTAAGGAACAATGATATATGTGCTCGAATGGATTAGTGAAAAATAAATGGTTAGCGTCAGATGTCGAATGAAACTTAGATATGAAGAAAAACGCCATGTGTCCCCAAAAGGTGAAATAAAAAGAAATACAATGATAGTTAGAAACGGGGTCCCAAAATCGATACTATTTGTGTTCAATTTCATATCCTAGAAAACAACTCACTCGAGCAGAAGTTCAAGTTAGGTATATTCATGAGGTTATAAGAGGACAAAACAGGCATACTCAAAGACTTTTAAGAAACTCCAATGAGAAGAGACTCCATGAAACTTCTCATAAGGGTAAATATTACCAATAATAGGTAAAGGTAACTAATTGATGGTATAGATGGCAATGAGAGTAGTTTCTTTCCAGAAGTACTCCGGACAAGATGATGAAATGAGTAATGCACGGGCAATAGCTAGGATATGTGGATGTTCATGTTTAACTTAACCATTTTGGGCAGAAGTGTTGGGCAAGATCTATGGGGAAGTGTCCCATGTTTTCAAAAAGTGAAAATAAAAGATTAGTCTTTGTGTGCCATGGGATTGTCAGATCCGAAGATTTTGATATTGCGAAAAAATTGAGTTTGAACGATGGCAGCAAAATCTAAATAGATTTTAGGTAATTCGAAACAATTATGCATGATGTATAGCTAGGTGTACCGAAAGAAGACATTGATAAATATAACAAAGTATTTAGATCCCCCATTGTGGTAGAAAATGAGAGTCCCAAAACATTATAGTGGATTAAGTTAATAGGTGCGACAGAGACTGAGTCACTAGGGGAAAAAGGTATCGCATGACTAGGGGAAAAAGGTATCGCATGTTATTTAGCTTGTTTGTGTAGATGGAAATTGAGATTCTTGATAGAGACAAATCCTAATTTCCCACTTGAGGCTAAATGGAGGATAAGTTCGATAGATACATGACCTAATCAAGAATGTCAAAGGTTGAAAGAAGATTAATCAGGTGATGATGATGATGATAAGAAAAACTGTGGTGGTGGGGTGGTGGTAATGAGGATAATGGGGGTGAAGTTGATGGTGATGGTAATGATGATGATAGTGGTAGGGTTGCACATGTTGATGAAGGAACATAGGCGGTGTTGGTGGGATTTGAGTTGGAAGTTGCAACCCATTGAGCATAAATAAACATCAAATTTTACGACCAGTCCTAAGAGTTTTTCCTGTTTGAAGATCCTACACACGACAACCAATGTTAGAAAATATTATTTTAGGTCCCAATTTACAAAGTTTCTCAACAAATTAGAGGTTTAAAAAGAGTTTTAAAATTAAATACGTGTTAAAAATAGAAAGATTATAAGTGTGGTACAATTAACACTCAAATGAGAATCATTAGATGAGGGGGGTAATGTCGATGGTGATGGTGATAATGATGATGATAGGGTTGCACAAGTTGATGAAAGAACATGGGGTGGTGGTGGTGGTGGTAGTGGGGTTTGAGTCAGAACCTACAATCCATTTAGCTTAAATAGACATCCAATTTTACGACCAGTCGCAAGAGTTCTTTTTCTACCCGATGATCCTTATTACTTTAAGTCTCAATTCACAAAGTTTCCCAAAAGATAAGAGGTTTAAAATGAGTTTTGGAATTAAGTAAATATAAAAAATTGAAAGGTGAAAAGTGATAATCTGACCGGTAATGATTGACACTCATATGAGAACTATCAGTAGTACGAATAATTGGAGCATTCGCAATAGGTAGTTTTGATGAGAAAATATTGGGATTGAAAGTTATATGATTACAGCAGAAATAATCAAAGAACCAAGAAGAATTATCTGTAATAAGTAAAAGTGCAAGGGAAATGTTTGTACCGAATTTGGAGAGAAAACATTTTAAGATCTAACCTATATCCCAATAGAGATGGAAAAGATGGCGGAGGAAAGATCAAAACCCTCATTGGTAGCAAGAACAATAGGTTAAGGACGAGGTTTGGACATCATCGTTGAATCTGATCAACAATATACAAGAAAGTATATTGTATAATGTGAATCTAAAAAACGTATGTGTAGATGTAATTTAGAGCTCAAAATTATTTGGGAACCTATCTAAGGTCATGAAGAACCAATTGATGACCTTTTGAACCGATCAAAAGACTGTGATGAACCAAATAACAATATAAAGAAAACTATATTTGTGTATTTTAAAATTGAATAAACCGAGGCCACGGATGGATTGAAAACACTGAAATTAGCCAAGAACAGGTTTAGACCTTCAAAAACTGATCAAAAAAATGGTAAGCCGGCCAAAAGAAACTATCTTAAACCAACATTGAACAAATCAACAACCAAGTTGACCAGGGTTGAGTTGGTGTTGACCAAAGATGATGAGGCACTAACGTGGAAGTTGAACAGACAATTAAATCAGCAGTGCGACAGCTAATGTGGCAATTTGCTAACGTGGTTGCTGACAACCAATGTAGATAATGGTATGGCATGATGTGGCACTGACAATTGGCTAATGTGGTACTAACATGGTGTGGGTAAGTTGCTGATGTGGCAGTAACTGGCGTAAACGTGTGTGTTGCATAGTGGTGATTAGGCGTTAGCGTGGAGATGATTTGGTGCTGACGTGTTACTGGCGTAGGCTAGTGGTGTGGCTCTTTGATTGACACGTGTAATACATGTTCTAGGGCTGACTTGACGGCTCCAGGCGCATGAAAACAAAGATGCAACAGCTTGCTATCATTTTCTTCATCTCGTTAAATCGAACCACGCAACCACTATTTTAGATGTATTATATATATTATCATTTTGGTTGTTTGTTTTTTTATTACATTTGAACTTTATGTTTTATACTTTAATTATGTTTGAGATGTTTGTTATAATGATTAATGGTTTGGTGGTTTGCTTTTGATTTTTGTTTGAAATTTATGTTTTATATTTTAATTATGTTTTTGTTTACAATTTTACAAACTTGCATTGTTAGTAAATAGTAATTATAATAGAAAAAATTAATAAATATACATATATAACAATTGACGGGTTAGCATTTTTGCGAGTTTAGTTTTAGTTTTATATAAAATTAAACGGTTTGGTTTAGAAACTGTTTTTTTTTTTTAAAAAAAAAAATGACGGTTTATGGTTTAGTTTTGGATTTGGTATAAACCTAACGGATTTGGTTTCTAGTAAAATCGACCCAAAACTGGCCTACTTCCATCCCTATCGACCCCCATCTGCGCGCCGCACCACTTCTCGGCCACCGCCTTCCCTTGACACTAAATTGTCACTGTTGTGCCCTGCTGTCCAGATCAATTAAGGTAGCCCATGCAACCCTGTTCGTGCCCATTAGTAGCGCGTAGATATGTCATTGCTTTCACCGCAAGTGTACGGGTTAAGTTTTAATAAAGTGGGAAGAGTAAGGGTTGTCGTATCCACAAGGATTGGTTGAGATTATCATTGAATACCGTGTTTATCATAACTTAACTTTATTTAGGCGATAAAAATTGTAGATTTTATAATAAATAATAAACTAAGCTAAAATACTAATTATACTATATTGAGATGTTTAGGGGAAAAGATTATCTAGGGATTAACTTCATTTACTTAAATGTGTTTAATTTCGTTTAGTTTATAATAACAGTGTTCATTCTATCGGACAATCTCTGTATCGTAAACTCACTCACCACCTCTATCAAGTGTAAGATAAGTGAATATGCGATTTCGCGTCAATGAAGAAGTCCCCTCAACGTTTTAACGACACTAGGTCACATGAGTCTTGCCCCAACGTCATGGATTGCACATTTTCTAACTCTCTCCCGGGTTATTAGATCGTCGCATTGTGTTTACCTTAGTCCGAATTTGGGGTTACCCCTCCCAAGCATCAAACCCCTATTTCTCAATCTATCTAAACAAGCATATAATGGAAATACAAGAACGGTAAACACAATCGAATAGAGAAGAACAATCGTTAAAGAAACACAACTCAAACAAACAACGATTTCATTTAAATCATATTAATCCCTAGACAATCCATGTTTAGCTAACGGCTATAACTGTATATACAATGATAAACGAGCTAAACATGCTCAAACAATAAACCGAAGTTAAGAAATAACGAAAGAAATGAAAGACTTAGCCGTTGTCCGAAGATCCGTTGCTAAAACCATTCAAAAATCGCTTCCTCCTTCTTCGTTTTGTATTCTTCTTCTTTGGGTTGTGAGATCTCCCTCAAAAACCTCCCAAAATATCATCTCTTAAGTGTATGAAGGGTCTAATCTCGAAAATTAGGAGAAGGAAGAAGAAATAGGGCTCAAAATATCTAAAAATATCTAAAATTACACTTTACAGCTGCAGGGGTCACCGCCGCGGCGGTCGGTATGTCGGCAATGTCACCGCTGCGGTGGTGGTTGCAACAGTGGAAGCAGAGAGTTTCTATTGTTTCACCACTGTGGTGGTGGATCTAATACCCCCAAACTTAAAATTTTGCTAGTCCTCGAGCAAAACACTCACACAATACGAGAAAATACAACAACTAATTACAAAATTAAAAACTGAAAACGAAAAACACTAAAAACAATAATGTGCAAGTTTTGAATATCATCTACCGACCAAACGATTTTTCCCTCATTGACCCCCAATTCTATCAAGTTCAAGAATAAAACACACCATGTGGTGTTCTATAATTTCAACATTCAATGATAGGAAGCGTCATTCTAGATCCTATCAACGTGTGTGTGATAAAACTCAATTATACAACTATCCGTCAATCAGATTGGATTATTCACCAAATAAGCTCATGACCAAAACCAAAAATGCATAGGGAATCCATAAGCCTGACTGAGTTCTATTCTCCAGTAATGTAGGCTAAGCAATTTTAAAAGATTAGTAGGACTTGGTTCAGTTTTGGAAAATGGCCAAGAGTATATCAGAAATAGAAAATAGGTTAACATTGTTAACTTGACAATAGCCAAGGCACATGCTTGGCACTCTCACACTTGAACCCCCATAGATAAATTTGAAACAACCTTGAACAAATATTTACGAACTTCGTACTCACGTGTCAAAAGAAATGGAAAATAAAACCGTATATACATGTTTTTCTTTTCTCTTTTTTTAGATGAACCACACCCCCAAACTTATTCGATTATCACAATTTCACGGGTGTGGTTAAAACGAAAAAAAAATAAAAAAATACAAGTAAGTACTCGAATACCGAACCAATTTAAAAGTTTTCCCTAAACCCAACCGCTCACATCAAGTAGCATACACGAATGCTAACTTGATTCACTCAAATTTGTGCCTTCGGTTTAGCGATATAGATTTGGAAAGAATTCAATTGGCCATGGTATTAGTTAAGTGTTCAGAATTGAAACGGTTTTCCGGCTTTGACCGAGTAACGAGGGATGAACATATAACAAGGTAAGCTTCAAAGACTTAAGCGATTAAATGAAGGCCTAAATCATATCTCCCGAACTACCTTGCCTAGGATTTCGCCTCAAATTTTTCCCAAATCAAGTTCTGGAATCCCTATTGTCATGAATTTGGGTGACGGATAATCATTTTCAAATCAATTGGATAGTTATACATTGAGTTTACGTGCTCGTGCATTTAGGATCTACAATAACTTTTACTAAAACGATATGTCAAGCACACAGAACACACATGAATGAGCTTTATGTTCGACCTCAATAAACAATCAGGGGACAGACTCATCATTGGGTAATGGCTCAGATGAAGTCAAAACTCAGCACACAATAACAACTAACCTAAACAAACATGTAATAACAACTAACCTAAACAAACATGCACACGATAAAAACAAAACAACATAAACTAATAATACTAACACATACTAAACATCACCACCGTACTTAAACGGGTAATGTCCACAACAACCCATCAGCGATCCCAATAAAAGTATAAAGCATGATATTGAAGATGGGGGTTTAGAACACGTACCTGAGAGGCGAGAGAATCTCGCCTCCGAATCAAGTCGGCGGAGATGGATCTAACTTTTTTTTTTCTTGGGTTGCCTCCCAAGAAGCGCCTGTTTTAAGGTCGTTAGCTTGACACGACGAAGGGCTAGTCAAAGAGCGGCTTCCGCCCATAGTAAGTGTCATATAACACTATATATAGGTCTTGATTTAGTATGCCCTTAATCTTGGTGAGATTTGGCTCTGATCGGCTCGAGCTTTCAACTCGACTCTTCTCCATCACTTGTGCTTGGGAAGCATAAATGTACTGAGCTGGAAACGAGTTAAGATAGGTGAGCCACATCAGAGCCTCATAGATACGATCGTCTTGGATCGAGTGTGGCATCAACAATTGGAATTCAAACGGTGAAAACTCACAACTATTAATAAGTGAATCTCCATCGCCAATATACACTTGGGTTCTCTCCTAATTAGCTTGATCATCTTTGATCTCACCCAACTACCTTCCGTTTGTATTCGGTTCTTCACAGTGGCTTTCACATTCGAATATGATTTGTGAATCTCTCGGTGCCATCATGTCTGACTCAGCCTCAATATAGCAAAAAAGATGACCGATTTGCGTCTGCAAAGACGTTAGGGTGGCATCAATTTTGGCTCAGACCATCTCGATATTTTCAAGACGATCTTTGTGCTCATTGATCCGGTCATGCGTCTCCCTCCAAAACACTTGAGTCTCCCCAATAAAATCAACGAATATTTCCTCCAAGGCGGGAGAAAACTCAACATATTGGTTTGATGTGTCAAACTCAATTATTTTGATATCCCTAATGATATGGTGCATATATTTTAAGTGTTTCTCAAATTGGTACATTTAATACTTTTTATCCTATCGATTTGAGTTTGAAAAATATTTGAGGGACTTAATTAAGTGAATTGAAAGTTATAATTAAGTGAATTGAACCATGATTGAGTCGTATCAATATATAGGGTCTATATGTATAATTAAATGTCATGATATGTGGAAACTAGCCGTTGGAGGGTCTGTTTCAAATTAGTATTTATAGACGTACATTTTCCACTTGTGAGTGATCCCAATCAATCATTCTTTCAATAGATATTTAGTTTATGAGATTTTTGAGAATCATTATTCTGAAAATATACTAAGAGATTACTGTGAGATTATTCTTGAGAATTGTTCTTGAGGAAATTGCTGAAAGTTTTTTGGATGACCGATCTAAAGTTCCATTGCGATTCAGTTTTTATTCATTCAGTAGTATCCTGGTGAGATCGTTTCAAGCTTTTGTTTCCAAATTGCTATTTGATATTATTGTTCATTGCTTGGAGTTTTGATATTTGTGAAATCGTTTTCTGAACATTAAAGTACTTGAAAATATTTTAAAATGATTTTTTGTGAAACTCTGATTATGTGCTAAATTGTGTGCTACCCATTTATTTTAGAATCAGATTTTGAAATTCTCACTTTATTTCTATCACTAGTATTTATCGGGACATTAATTGAATTTAAATTAATCTGAGATGGTAGAAGCTCCGAGTGGAAAAACCTTATCAATTTGTTTAATTTTGTGAGTTGTGTGCGGATTAGATATTATTGGGAATATCTAATCAGGGTAGTTGCGTTTCAATCTCTTCCAGTAAAGATATTGAGGTTTGATCTTTTCCTAAAGTATAAAAAGATTAGGTTACTCTTTTCCTGTGAAAAGAGATAGGCGTAATTCTTCCTGATTAGAAATAAATTTGAGTAAATCTGTAAAGGTTCCATCCTTACCGGTGAAAAGGATACTTGGAGTGATTTTTTGTGAGGTTTGATTCTTAGACTAAGTATAAAAGAATTAATTCAATCTTTAGCCTGTGAAAAAAAATAGAGATTCTTCTTTAATTTGTGAAAAGAGAATTGTAAAGGTTGATTCTGAACCTGTGAAAATAATCATTTTGTAAGGATTTGGTTCCTACCTGATTAAAGGAATCATAGTGGTTTAGTGGGTGCGACTCTCCATGGGGCTTGGAGGATTAGATTAGCCAAAAGTAGCTTGATGAACCAGTATACATCGTGGTGTACTGCAATTTTACTTTATTTATTTTCAGTTGTTTGGGTGTGCACCTAGTTTAAATAACACATTTCCGCTGTCATAAAAGATAATAATTAATTTATGATAAAATTAATTATTTGAATTTTCAAGTGTTATAAGTTGATAATTTGTTTTAAATTTTTATAACTACCCAATTTACCCCCATCTTGGGTAGATCACTAGGCCAACACCTATTGTCATGTTCGTACCCCTATTATCCAAATTCACAACCTTACCCTAGCTGCATTTACAGGTCCTAATCTGCGACCCTGTCATCCATATTTGCAGTCTTGCCCTAGCTACGTTGGAGGTCCTGTTTTCTCTCTCGTCTTTCCTGAGGCAACATTGTCTTCTCTTTAACTTCACATTGTCCTCTCTCTAGTCATCTCTCTCACAATGGTTGTCTTATGTTCCAATTATTGTGGTTGATCACCCAACAATTCAATTGTTCTCGCTATTTGCCTGACATTCCTGTTGTTGCTACTGGTTGCCTGTATTCCAATTACCGTAATTGGTCGGTCAATATTCCAATTGTCATCGTATGTTGCTCGGTGTTCCAGTTGTCACTGTTGGTCCTGTAACATTGTAGTTATCTTCGTATGTTTCCTGACATTCCAATTGACGCTGTTGATCACCCAACGTTCTATTTGTCGGTGTCTGTCGTTCGGCGTTCTAATTGCCACCGTCTATCGCCCGATATTGTAGTTGCTGGGCAATAGACATCTTCGCCTTATCTTGAGGGGGAGTGTTGCAACATTTAATATTTCCATCAATATATTATTTATTATTTTGTTTTTCTTATTTAGCTAATGTTGGTCAATTTGTTTGTTTCCTTTATTTCATTAATTCAATCTATTTATTAGGACGATATTTTTCTTAATTTAGCCCACAATTTTAACTATATAATAAAAAATGTAGAAACTTATTGTATGAAATTATTACATTACGTAAAATAATTATTTTCCTTCCTAAAGTCCTTTTGAAGGGAAAAAAAAAAGGGGGAAAGAACGTAAATAAAGTAGATATGAAATACCATGATAAACATACATCATGTATCTTCCACATGTAGGAACAATGATGAACTTACACCCAAACACATATCAAAATAATTAAGAACAAGAGTCTGCCAAAGCACAAAAAAGAAAACTGTTGTCAATGGGACCATCAAAAGATAATTTAAAAAAAAAAATCTAAAAGAAGGAACATAAAATAAAAATAAAAAGAATCAAACAATCATAAGAATCAGACAAATAGTATCAAGCAATAAAAAAAAAACAAATCCTTTTCCACTTTCAAGAAGATTTGCATAAATTCTTCGAAACTACAAGGACGGAAAGTTGGACCTGCACCAAGAAAATAAGATATCAAATGTCCACTACGTGATCAAAAGTTCTATAAAAAAAAATGTCATGAATTGCTATGGATTTTCGGCAATCGGATAGTCACAAGAAGTGTACAAAGACTCTTCCATCAATGATATTGTTAACTAAATCTCCTATATTTGAAGAATGCTTCAAAAGTATAACATGGTTTAAACCCAAAGAGTTTTGATGTTGTCAAGAATTGTACACCAGAACCTGTTAACCTGCAAGACCGAAAATGCTAAGGATGATATCAGTGTTGTATCAAGCCAAATAACCTCCAGCGTGAGAATGAGTTAATCTGATCTGAGATGGATAAAAATGCGTATATAAATAATTGACTAATTCCTGCTTTTATACCTGATTCTTTGGCTGTTAGTAATAATGGTGGTTACACTTTGACACTTGATTGCTCCACAATTCCCTCATTCGGTAATGGGCCGCTCTTCATGACACTAATTAGATGAGTCAGATGGTGGGCATTGTATGGTCATTATCTAGCTCACCACCATATTGGGTTGTTACATTTAACTACTTGGTGGGCCATTTGGTTGCTCATGTCCAATTTAACGAGGTGGGTTGACGTCCAATTGGTTGTGAGCTGATAGGTGTAATTTACCTATCTATTTCCAAACTGAATTTGTTAGTTTTCGAGTATGTTTATTACGTATTATTATGTTTTAATATGTTTTTATTCTTTTTGTATTAAAACAGGTGTGTGGTGTGAAAATAGATGAATACGGATCATAAACGATCAAATCGGATCAAGAACGGTGAAAAAACAAGCATGAAGGCAATATTCTAAAAAGCAGCCCACTGCTGCGGCGGTGAATATGCAGAAAGACGCCTAACACTGCTGGAAGCCCACCGCCGCAGTAGTGAAACAATAGCAAGGTTCTTGATTCTACCCCTACCTCCACCGCTGCGACGAAGACACTACCGACATGCCCACTGCCGCAGCGGTCACTCTACACCAGATTTAAGATATTTTTTAGATATTTTTTGTTCCCTATTTCTTCCCCTCTCCTCTTCCATTCAGCCATTAGACCTCATAAGATATTAGAGGCATATTTTGAGAGGATTTTGGGGAGCTCATTCAAATCTGAAAAAGAAAAACACAAAGCGAAGAAGGAGAAGTGATCTCGGAATGATTTTAGCGTCAAATCTTCGAACTACGGCTAGTTATCTTCGTTTCTTTCTTCATGTATTAATTTTGGATTATGGTTTGATCATGTTTAGCTCATTATTCATTGTATATACGGTTATGGTCGTTAGCTAAACATGGATTGTCTTAGGGATTAATAATATTTATGAAAATGTTATTTGTTTGAGTTTGTGTTTCGTTAATGGTTGTTCTTTATAAATTCGATTGTGTTTATAGGTTTGTCATGATTATTATTCTTGTTATAATATAGTGAGAAATCAGGGTTTGACACTTGGGAAAGGTAACCCCGAATTCGGACTAGGTTAAACACAACGCGACGATCCAATAACCTGGGAGGAAGTTGAAAGTGTGCAATCAATAACGTTGGGGCGAGACTCATGTGACCTAGCATCATTAAGACGTTGAGGGGGACTTCTTCATTGATGCAAAGTCGCATATTCACTCATCTTACACTTGAGAGAGGTAGCGAGTGAGTTTACGAACCGAGATTGTCGAATAAGTTAAACGCCGTTAGCGTAAACTAAAACGAAATCAAACGCATTTAAGTAAATGAAGTTAATACCTACTTCCCTTAATCATCTCATAGTAATATTAGTATAATTAGATTAATTAACTTAGTATTAGTATTTATTAATTAAACATATTTTTATCGCCTAGATAAAATTGAGTTATGACAATTACGGTACTCGATAATAATCTCAACCAATCTTTGTGGACATGATACCCTTACTCTCCCGATCTATACTAAAACTTGACCTGTACACTTGCGGTGAATATGGTGTGCGTTAATTACGTGCCACCATGAGTTGATGTTAAGCCTTTCTATTCCCCTTTGGTCCACTAATACTCATATTTCCACCAAGCCCATTATCTCGGCCTAGTCTTGTCAAAAGCATGTTTACATGGATGGGAAAACTAACAGGGATTTTACCCCTACATTTACATCCCTAACTTGAGTATTGTTCTAGGAAAAAAAAATGCAGAGTCACCATCCTTCGATCACAACGCTCTTCATTCAGTAAGTTCCTTTGGTCTTTCATCTTCTATGTTATGTTGTTGCATTGCCTTTTTCCAAATCTCTGTTCCCTTTTATCTTCTTATTCCTCAACCAAACTCTATCGCGCTCTCATGGAATATGTACGATCATCTGTCGTGCTCTCATGGAATCTGTACTATCACGTAGTGCTCTTATACTTGATTCAACTTCTGAATGCAGATCTGATAACCTTAGCTATTTCAGTGCCTCACCTTTTTTGGTGTTCCTTTAAGTTGGGTTAACTACAGTCCTTCTTCTATTAATAAAGTTGAAACCGTAGAACTTAGGAAACAGTACGGAATCCTTGAGTTTGTCTCCTATAGTGGCTCAAAACGTAATGAACGTCCTTATACTTCTAGGGCAAATGAAATTTGCTTCTATGTGTATATGTTTAAGTATGGTCTTTGTCTTTCTTTTTTTTCTTTCCTTCGAGATGTATTTAAACAATTAGAAATTTCTCCTTCCCAATTAATGAGTAACGGATTCCATAAAATTATAGGTGTTAAGTGCGGTGGTCCCAAAGGGTTTCAACCTTCCAAGTAATGTTTCCAGTATTTCTTGTAATTTATCAAAGGCTTTCCGTTTTGTTGAGGTATTGATGAATTTGCATTGTGATAAGGTGAGAAAGTTTGTAAAAGCATTCTCCCTAGCCCGAAAGTTGAGGCATTGCAGTCGAAGCTCCTAGATCCTTCAGTTCTGTCCCATAAGAAGTTGACTTAAACCCCTTTCACCATAAGGAATATGTCTCAGGATAAGCAGAATATATCGACGTCTATCATTTGCGCTTGGGAAAAGGTAGGATCCACCACCAACATTTGCCTCCCAGCCCATTCCTCGGCTTGGTTTGGCTACCTCTGCCAACCCAATTCAGCCCATCCCATCAAATTCTAATGATGACCAACCTTTTAGCCATAGATGTCGAGGTAGGTCATTTTCATTCGTGTGCACAATGCTTTCCCACTACTCCTACTAAAATCTGAGGTCTTGAACACGTCACTCGTCTAACTAGTGTTCCAATTCCTCCCCTGGTTCCCACTACTCTTACCCCAGCAACTGCTCATGATAATTAGGTCAATTCATCTAGTGGGCATTTGTCTTCTCGGAAGCATATGTGTTAGACATTGAGTGAGGAAAGTTTGTCTATGCCAGAAGCTCAACAGAAATTTGATGATATTGTTCATACTTTGATGGGACAATCATGGGATAGAGAATGAGCCAAAATTGAATCTCGTACTTGAGCACGACTATTCAGGGCTGGCGTCTGTGCCAATGTTTAAGCGTGTTCCCATATATTCCTTCTAGGTCATTTCTTTACCATGATCGTATGCCTCATTCCTTGGATATATTCTTGTAAAATATTGATATTATCTTTATTCTAGCTGGAAACTTGGATGATATCATAATTGGATTTAGAGCTAGTATTTCAACTCAGTGGATCAAGTAAGTTGGAGGAGGACCTTCAAGACCTTCAGAACCAAAAAGAGGCTCGGGAAATTGAACAGGCCTTGGAAAGATTGTCACTGATAGAGGATAATGAGAAACTCTCCTCTGAAATCAAAAGTCTGAAGGCCGAGCTAGGAACAAAAGATAAGGCATCTACTGAAGCGTTCTCGTAAGTCCAAACAGAATAAAAATGACTTAAACACGACCATCGCAAATAAAAAGCTCAGAAATGCCGAATTAGAGACCAAATTGTGTGATCTTACGTGCAAGGTTGAAGAACTAGACCGTATAATTCAGTTAAAGACTAAGAACTTTTCTTGTGAAAATAAAGAAAACTTGGAAGCAAATCGACGAACTACAAACAAAAATTTAAATGATGAATACAAATTTTGTAGAGATGCTATGAAGACCCAATGTTTTGACCTCAACCTCAGTTTTCATGACACCATGGTGGATGGTCCGAGTGGAAACAATATGCCAATGGATGAACCCGAGGTGAAAGTCACTTGATGTACCCTGGATTTTGGTAGCAAAGTAAGTAGGGAACGGGAAAAAGAGCATAACAAGGTTTCATTCATCCCTCTCAAAATCCTAAAAAATTTGTTCATTTTAAAAAATAAATTCTCAGGGGATTTTCTAGGCGCCAGTTTTGAAAACATTATTTGGGTCGAGATTTATGTGAATAATAGAGTCACCACCTTGTATAGAGTTAAATGGTATGCTAGGTCACCGGAATTTTTGTAAATCATTTTTATTTTGGAAAGGCCCAAGTTTTTACTCGAAAATAGTTGGTCTTTTCTAGCGATTTCTTTTAAATTTGGGAGGTTATTTATGCTTGGGGAAGATGTTAGGCACCCCAAGACACTTGTCTGAAGAGGGTACCTAAGTCTAAATAGATTTTCACGTTTAAACAAATCCAAGTAATTTCCTTTGGTTTTGTTTAATACAATAATTTCCATTTTTCAATGTTTTTTGCCTTTTTCTATATTTTTTATGCAAGTAAACTCAATTTATTTAAAGCAGCAACAGATAATATCGATTAAATAAAAATATATATTTTTATTTTTTATTTTTAATGACAATAGAATATGTAAAGGTTTCCTACGTATCCCGATTTTCACGAAGAATCAGGTTGAAACGCAGTTCATCCTTTAAAGGTGATTTTTGTTTAAACAAGTGACCGAACACGTGTGTGGGTTGCCTATATATCTCAGATAGTTGATAATCAAGTCGATACATAGTTCATCCTTTCAAGATGAGTTTTGTTTAAGCAAGTGATCGAACCCATGTGTAGGTTGCCTACGTATCTCATAGCTGAGAATTCGGTCAATACCTAGTTCATCCTTTTAAGATTATTTTTGTTTAAACAAGTTACCAAACCCGTTTCTAGGCTGCCTACGTTTTCAAATAGTTGAGAATTAGGTCAATACGTAGTTTATCTCGAGATGACTTTTATTTTTATTAGATAAGAACATGAATGGCATCATTGGTAAGTGGATATAAAATTTTGATTTTGTCAAGAATACTCCAACTGAATTTACTTGCTTAGGGGAGTTTAGTGTTAAGGTATATGTTATTAGTTAAAAAAATATATCATATAGGTGTCAGTCCTACTTGTAACTAAGAAGACAGAAACGTTTCTAAACAAGGTGCACACTTATCCCCAAATGAATAGAGATCCTCCCTTTATTCTGACTTTTTGCCACAAGGGTCTCAACAGAGTAATATATAGGGTACCAATCCACAAGCCTGAGACATGGGCTAGGCTATGATCTAGACTTATATATATATATATATATATAAGGGTGCTAGTCCATAAGCCTGAGAAATCGGCCAGGCTATGATCTAGGCTATCTCAGTAAAGTAAATGTAATTTTGTTAATAGTCAGTAGTTAGTAATCTTTTGTTGGAAGTTTGTATTGAGTTGATTGAAGTTCGGTTTCATATGTTCTTGATAGAATCAAAGATGATATTCACAAATCATGGTGTTCTTAATGTTCTTGACATGTTCTTGATGTTCTTTATATGAACTTGATGTTCTTGATATGAACTTCGTGTTCTTGATATGTTCTTTGATATCTACACTATGTACATGATTTATGCATCTAAGAATTATAGGTGAAATTTATCTATCTATTTCCAAACCGAATTTGGTAGTTTTCGAGTATTCTTGTAATATTTTAATTCGTTTTTATTTTTCTTTATTTATTTTTGTTTAAATCAAGTGTTAGGAGCAAAAACGATCAAAAAATGAGAAATCAGTGGAAAAACCATCAAGAGGATCAAAAGATTAAGGAGCAGTTTCACCACTGTAGTGATGAAACAACAGAGAGTTCAGAAACTCTCTGATCACTCACTGCTGTAATAGTAAAAGAGAAGAATGCCACTGAATTTCCACCGCTGCAGCGGTAAAACCCACCGCAGCAGCGGTGAGCCTACCGACATCCCCACCGCTGCAGCCCCTAGCTGTAAAATATTTTAGGATATTTTCTAAATATTTTGTTTTGTTCTCTTTTTGTTCCAAGGCCAATCCCACTAATCTTAGAACAATTTGGGAGTGTTTTTGAAAGCTCTCAACCAACCAAAGAGAAGGAACACAATTGGAAAAGAGGAAACAAGATCAGAATAGTTTTTACGGACGCCACCTTCAGATAACAGCTATTCTCCTTTGTTTATCTCTTTATTCTTAACTCGTTTTTGGTTGTTTGATCATGTATATATGGATTATTGTTGAATATATGGTTATGGCCAAGAGCTAAGCGTTGATTATCTGTGGGATTGATGTAGTTTACTAATATACGTTGTTTGTTTGAATCCGTGTTTCGTCAACGGTTGTTCTTGCCTATTCGATTGTGTTTACCATTATTTCACTTCATTTATATGCTTGTTAAGATATATTGAGAAATTGGGGTTTGACACTCGGGAGAAGTAACCCCGAATTCAGATTAGGGTTTAAACACAACGCGACTATCTAATGACCCGGGAAGGTATTAGAAAGTGTGCAATCCGTGAGGTTGGGGCGAGACCCATGTGATCAAGTGTCATATAGATGCTCGATGGGGATTTCAGCATTAACGCGAAGTCACACATTCATTCACTTTACACTCGGGAGAGATAGTGAGTGAGTTTTCAATACCTAGATTGTCGGATAGATTTGAATACTGTTAATGTAAACTAAATTGGTTCGAACACATATAAGTAAATAAATTTAATCCCTAGATAATCTATTTTCATATAATATATTTAGTATTATAGTTTAATTAATTGTTAATTTAGTATTTTATTTATAAAAACGAAAGCCCAATTTTTATCGCCTAAATAAAGTTTGGTTATGATAATCTCAGTACTCAATAACCATCTAATCTAATCCTTGTGGATATAAAAACCCTTCTCGTTCACTATTCTATAAAACGTGACATGTACACTTGCGGTTAAAGTAGCGATGTAATATTTCTCTATCAAAGAACTAACTAAATACGCTATGTACAAGAAATATAAAGACATTTAAATGAAATCAAAGAGAGGTTTAGGAGGACTTACCTAACTTAGGGGAATGGTCTTTTCCTAAGTGTTTTTCCTTTTTTAATCTTCTCAGTTTTTCTTGATCATTCATCAACAACCTCTTGAGATCTTGTTCAAAGAATCTCAAGAACACATTTTTGAATCCTTTCTTAGACCCGAGAGAGAATTTCGAGACTAGAGAGAGAAGGTGTGTGATCAAACCTTGTTCCAAATTAAAAACAAGTTGCTATTTATAGGCACGTGGAGCCTGTGCATTAGGGAATGCACAAGCCTACCCAGCCTCTTTATCAGGGTTTATTTTGTCTAGGTATGACCCTTTGATATCTCTCCCTTTTATGGTTAGAGCCAAATATTGAAGATTTACTTAGATTCTCTAAGTAGTCATTAGATTTTGTAATGATTACACTATCTTCAAAATATCTAGGCAATGAATGCTCATGATTGCTCATCGTTTCTCATCATTGTCTATCATTTTGGCACATAGGTCATCAAATGCTTGATGTGATGATATCCGGTTCAGTTTGCTTGCTAAGTACTTGTTACCTTTCATGATCTTTTTGTATTTAATGAATTCAATGAATGTAGTCTCTATGTGTTATTCATGCATTTAATGCTTTATTTGATGTTGATTTTATGGGAATTTAATGCCTTGCTGTGATGGGAGATGATCCGGCTAGTTTTGTAACCGTTTAGTTACTTTTAAAGTAACTAGGTTTCCTTAAGATATTTTGAGGAAAATATATTCATCCATTGAATGAAGTCTTTAAGGATTGATTCAAGCATTCAATTCTTGATGTCACCTTGACTTAATGGTTCATTTATTACATGATGCAATAGGAAACCGGTTCGGTTAGTTTTGTAATCGTTAGTTACTTTCAAGTAACAAGGTTTCCATCCTAGATATTTTTCTAGAAAAATATTGAAAATATATCCTCATTAAATCCTCACTAATGATACATTTAATGCTTTATTAGTCCTTTATGTGATGATCCTTGAATGTTTGTCATGATGACGTTCGGTTTAGTTAGTTTTGAACCATGTTTTCAGCATTAGTTACTTTGGATAACTAGACTGGTCATGGTATTTTCTTTGGATTAATGCAAGGATTTTGACTTCATTTCTTAAGGATTAGTACTTTGAATTAAAAAATAAAGAAGTATTTTTTGTGTCAAAAAGACGAAACCGGTGATAACAAAAGTTTCAGGAGTCAAAACGAGAAATAAGAGTAATTGGTGAAATTTTCTTAAGTTAAAGGATAGTAATTAATTTTTATTCATATTAAAATTGATATCATGAAAAATCAATATTTAATAATGTCATTTTAGTCTTCCTTAACTTTAAAAAAGTTTGACATTAACCTTAAACTTTTACTTATACCGAATTTAGTCAATTTGACAATTTTATGTGTTTTTTGTGTTTTCTTTGGATTTTTGTAGTATCCAATGTAATCTAAGGTGAAACTTTGTTCCCTTTAAACATTTGTTTAAAGTTTATCTAAATTTACACTTTAGACCTAATACTTTTGAAAACTTAAATAAGCGGGACAAAATGCAGTGTTTACAGCTATCCTTCTTTGTCATACGAGTTTACTCGTAATGACAAAGATAGAAGACATACATCATTTTTGGCCCACCACTAGAATGAATGCTCCGAAGAAAAATTTACCTAGGAATGGACCTGTTGGTTATAATCTTCGAAATTTTGAGCGAAGATGCGATTGAACTCTTGTTGGTTACCTACATACCTCAGGACAATGTCAAGGACCAAGTCAAGCATAGTTTGAGGTATGCTATTTTCAAGGTAGACATGTTTTCTCATGATGAACTAAGTTCATTTAGAGGGATATTGATCTTTTGAAGAACAATTATCGTTTAGAGGATCGCTTTAGTGGCGGGATTTTGAGGGATTCACTATATCGATCTCATAACGAACAATTATCATTTAGAGGATCGCTTTAATGGAAGGAATTTGAGGGACTCACTATATTGATCTTATAACGAACAATTATCGTTTAGAGAATCACTTTAGTGGAGGGATTTTGAGGAACTCACTATATGGATCTCATAACGAACAATTATCGTTTAGAGGATCACTTTAGTGGAGAGACTTATAGGGACATTATATTGATCTCATGACGAACAATTATCACTAAGAAGATCACTTTAGTGGAGAGATTTTTGAGGGATTAACTATATCGATCTCATAACAAACAATTATCGTTTAGAGGATCGCTTTAGTGGATGGATTTTAAGGGACTCACTATATCAATCTCATGACGAACAATTATTGTTTAGAGGAATGCTTTAGTGGAGGGATTTTTTAGGGACTCACTACATTGATCTCACGACAAACAACTATCGCTTAGAGGATCGCTTTAGTGGAGGAATTTTTGAGGGGTTCACTATATCGATCTCAAGATGAACAATTATTGTTTATAGAATCTCTTTAGTGGAGGGATTTTCAGGGACTCAATATATCGATCTCATGACAAACAATTATCATTCAGAGGATTGCTTAGTGGAAGGATTTTTTAGGGATTCACTATATCGATCTCATGATGAACAATTATCATTTAGAGGATCGTTTTAGTGTAGGGATTTTTGAACGATTCACTATATCGATCTCATAATGAACAATTATCATTTAGAGGATCGCTTTAGTGTAGGGATTTTGAGGGACTTACTATATCGATCTCATGATGAACAATTATCGTTTAGAGGATCGCTTTAGTGGAGGGTGTTGGCCCAGTGAGCTACCCAAGAAATGGGGTGAATTGGGTAGATAAAAATTATCAGGAAACAAATACTTCAAAAATTTAAATAATTAATTTTAATCATAAATAATTATTATGTTTATATCATAGCGGAAATATAAAATCAACTAGGTGCACACCAAACAACAAAAATAAATAATGTAAAGATAGCAGCACACTAGAAATTTATACTGGTTCACCAAGCTACTCTTGGCTAATCCAGTCCTCCGAGCCCCACGGAGAGTTGCACCCACTAAACTCAAGATTCCTTTAAAGGTAGGAACCAAACCATCACAAAAATTCTTTTATAGGCTCAGAATCAACATTTACAAATTCATTTTTTCAGGCTCAACCTCTACTTTTTACAGGCTCAAGAATAACCTAATTTTTTTTAAACTAAGGCTAAAGAATCAAAACCTCACAAACACTCCAAATATTTACCCGGTAAGGATTGAACTGTTACAAAATTGCTCACAAAATAATTCAATTTAGGAAGAATTACTACCTCAATCTCTTTACAGGAAGAGACTGAAACTAGCTACCCGTAGATTAAATACTCTTAACAGTATTCAATTCGTCACTCAACTTACCAATTAAAAATTGACAAGTGATTTTCTCACTCGGAGTTTCTACCACCCAGATAAATTAGAAATCAATTAATATCCCAAAACTAGTGATAGAAAACTGAGATATTCAAAATCTGATTTTAAACAAACAAATGGGTAGCACGTAATTGAGCATGTAATCAGATTTATTCAAGAAATTGTTCAAAAAATATTTTTCAATAAAAAATCAGAAAACAATTTTTAAATATCAAATTCTAAATATAATCAATTAATACTAAATAGAAAATAATTTGAAAATATCTCACTCGGAATTCACCGAAAGCATAATTATAGCAATGTCACTTCAAATTCGGTAGCAACAATGATTCACAGCAAATAATTCTCAAGAATAACTCTTAGAAAAGCTCTCACAATTCTCAATATGATTTCTCTTAGAAAATCTCAATGTATTTCTCTTAATCTCTCTTTCTAATATGAAAAACTCAGGTCTATATAAATGGAAATAAAATAAGCTTTATAACGACTAGTTCCCACTTGTTATGACATTTAATTGCTCTTATAGACCCCTTATATCATTAAGACTTCATCCTGGTTCAAATCATTTAATTATAGCTTTTAAACTTCTCAATTAAGTCCCCCAAATACTTCCCAATCACAATTAAATAGGATAGAAAGAATTAAATGTACCAAATTGAGAAATATTCAAACTTAATAAACCAAATCTATAGAGATATCATAATATATGTTGCATATCTCAAATAACATTAAATCTCTAAAATATTTCATGACTCTTAACTATAAAACAGCTAGTAATGACTACTTTTAGAATAAAATCCGAAATTCCATAATATCCTGAAACAGTCCCATAAGTCGATCAACCAAGATCACCTGTTAACCGATTGATTCAGGATGTAGCCAAGCCAAAAAATTTGTACCCATTGGTCGACCTATCTGTCGACCTAGAGATTCAAAGAGTTATATTTCTTGTCACAGGTCGACAGCCCAGTCGACTTATCGATTTAGAGAGTTCACATTTAAGCTCCGGTCGACCTACCTGTCGACTTAGTGATTTAGAGACTTTTCCTTCTATGCTCCGATCGACTTACCTGTTGACTTGTCAATGCTGGAATCTCTACTAAATTCATTTTTAATCCATTTTTATTGACGTTTTCGCCCCTTTAACCGATTTCTTTTCTCGGTTAACTCCACTAAATACTTAAATTCAATTTTAATCAATTGTTAATATTTCTTTTTCAATTACACATAGGAGCAAATAATTTAACTAATTAGGATCCTATCAAAAACACACATATTTATAAAAATCATTTAAAAAAAAAATGTGTCATGTGTAATCCTAATTGGGATATTAAGAGTTGAAATTTAACCTGAGTAGTTTTCTCTAGGTTCTTTAAATTCTTCAACCTCTCAATCCTTCATCAGCTTTATCATGATATCTTCATCATTTGGAACTAATAAACCGAAATACTCAATCAAACCATTAGTTCCACCAAAAACATCAACTTTTAATTGTCCATCAAAATTTAAGGATCAACAGAGGGATTTTTTGGGGACTCACTATATCGATTTTATAATGAACAATTATCACTTAGAGGATCATTTTAATATGGATATTTTTTAGTGATTCACTATATTGATCTCATGACAAACAATTATCATTTAGAGGATTGCTTTAGTAGAGGAATTTTGAGAAACATTAATTACACAAATCAAACTACCTTCTTGTAGACACTACATAATGTGCCCCAGCCTATGGTTTGGGAAATAACGAGGGAGAAGAAGTATAAAATGTGCCCCAGCCTTTGGCTGGAGAAAGTGTGGGATTAAAAATAACATAAAATATACCCCAGCCTATGGTTGAGGCTACTTTATAGATTACCAAACCTTAACCAGTTTCCTACATACCTTGGCACATTGCCAAAGATCAAGTCAAGTATAGGACTTGCTCAAGCATACCCTAATGTTTGAATAGAAAGGAAAGCGAAAATAATTTCCTCAGGAACATCAAGAGTTTATTCTAGATATGTACCCTGGTATAGGGCTATCGTGAAGCCGATACCTCTCTTTCTTTCTATTTTGATCAGGCCCGTTTGGGTTTCTTACGTACCTTGGCAAATTACGAAGGATCAAGTCATAACGTAGTTTCGAATGAGAATAAAGTAACAGTTACATTCTAGCTCATGGTTGGGTTTATCGCAATCAGATATAACCCCTTAAAGGAGGAGACCCATTAGGTGAGCGAGTTTCATGAAAGTAAAAAATTACCTTAATTATTAAGTTGTTTAAGTCTATGGAGAAAGGTCAATGTATCGCATCTTTGGGATTTCCTGTAAATGGACAATACAACAATTCCAAAATATGAAGTTAGGATTTGCTTTACTAGCCTAATCGGCGACGCTTGAATTAATTCCAGAGTTACTACAATGGTGATCACTTTTTAACTTATTCAGCAAGATTCCGAAGACAATTAATTTGAACTTAGAAAACTCCTTCTTCAAACTCAAAAGGTAGGGCCCAAAGTAGTAATATCTTTAATCAAAATTTCCTAACTTGTCTTATTGAACCCTTGTTCCCCTCAACTACTTGGCATTTCGACGCTTGGGGTTCTAAGACTCCTGCATACTTTGTAGTTTCTCAAGTCCTACAACACTGGTTTAGCCAAAATATGAACAAATATGTTTAGATTTTACTAAAATAGGTACCTTCCTTGCCAGATATGAGTTTTGTGAGACTTTTGAGTTTGCTTGTTGATAAGCATGATTTCAATACAATTTCGGACGATGTCGAATGTTCGTTTTGCTTGTGGGCTCTAGCAAGTATTTACCTATACCACTGACTGTGGCAGATAACTGACAATCATTTTTTATCTATAAGGTAGAACTAGTCCAGCCTCTATTGTACCCATTCAGTCTCTTCGATCTCGGACTCCATGAGTACTCTTAAGGAGCGAATCTACTCTTCAACAGGGATTACCACTTCTATCTCGTAGACCAAAAAGTAGGGCATTGCTCATATCGAGGTTTATGTCGAGGTTTTTATCGAGGTTCGGTAGGCCATCAGGGTATGTAGCAACATCGATCATCTTCTGGAGAATTTTCTTAATGTTTGTATTGGATACTTCAACGGGCCCATTCATTTTCGGACGGTATGGTGCCACGTTTTGGTGCTCAATTTTGAATTGCTGACGGACTTGCTTGATGTCCAAGCCTTTCAAATTCTTGGCTTTATGGGTAATAAAGGCTTGTGATAATCTACACCTTGCCACGATATTTTCTTTAATGAACTGGGCTACAATTTTCTGGGTCACCCAAGTCAAAGTGATTACCTGTACCCACTTCATAAAATAATCAATCACCACCAAAATAAAACTATAATCACTAGGTTCCCTTGGTGTTATTTCTCCTTGTCAGATGCACGTTTAAATAGATGGGATAGTTTATGGTGATTTTATCCCCATCATGTTTCATACCTATGTTTTATTTGTGAAACAATAACCACAATGCAGGATATAAGTAGACTTCCAACTGAACCAATCACCCTTATTTAGATTCGAATCAAAATTAAATATTCTTCCAGGACAATATGTAATAGAAATATGATATTGTTGAATCCCACATTACTTGTGTTTCCTAATCCTGAGCTTAATATAATGTCTAGGGTAATCCTCATCTTTCAAGACATATTTTGAGAGTGAGTTAGGCCCATTGTGTTTCTACATGGTATCAAAGTTAAACCTTTTATTTGATGTTGGGTGTGTTGAATCCCATATTGATGTTGGGCCCTCGGTATCCATTTGCAGTGGTTTGTCAAACTCTATCCTGCGCATGCGAGGGCGTGTTAAATCTCACATCACTTGTATTTCCTTATCCTTAGCTTTATTTATAGTGTAGGGTAATCTTCCATGGTGGATGTATTGGAAACCCTATGACCAATATGCGAGGACGATATGGAATGTTAAATCCTAGGTTTTGATGATTAATTAAGTGTTGATATTTTTTGTGGAACTAATGGTTTTATTGAGTGTTTCAAATTTATAGTTCCATGTTTTTTAATTAAGAAGATGAAGCGTTGAAGAAGATAAAAAGGGTGCAAATTGGAAATGATGCAAACATAAAGAGTTTTGAAAACGTTGAAGAAAACTAAGTGAAAAACAATTATTTACCTATATAATCTTAATGCAACCTGAATTAGGATCACACACGACACTTAAAATAAATTAATCTTATGTCTGTCTTGATAAGAAGTAATAAGTTTAATATCCTAAAATGAGATTTTTTTACGTGTTCCTTATGTGAAATGGTTTTGATAAATGACCTAAGTGAAAAATGTAGTTTAAAGTATAAAATGTTAAGTTTTTGGGTCAATTTGGTCAACCAGCAAAAAGGGTCGGCTGACTTATCAAAATAGTATGTTTTGGGATTAAAAATAAAGACATACTAATCCAATATTTCAATTGAGAAAAGGAGTCGGTCAACTAATTGAAACAGTGGTTGAAATAAGTAAAGGAGTAAAGACTTTGATCGATTCAGTTAACCGATGAGTTCGGGTCGGTTAACCGAATAAGTTCATAGCTGTAATGGAGAACATTGGATAGCCTACAGATTGTATCAGTCAACTGACAGGCTTTAAGGCTAATGGCTAATTCAACCTTTGGCACAGAGCGGTCGACCAAGGCTAAATGTCAGTTAACCGACGAGTTTAGTCAGTAATTTGACTGGTTTGATCACTTGGTCAAATCTATCCATTTTTTATGATATCAAGGGATGCTTTTTAGGGATTTTGATTTAATTTTGTGAACAACAATGTATTATGTGATCCCTATTTATTTGATCCACATATTTTAATATTCTCTTAATTAAAATGATTTAATTCTTCCTATCTTTATGGGTTGCTAATTGAAAAAGTTTTTGGGACCAAAATGAACATTTCAAGAAGTATTTTTAAATGAAACATACCCATTTTTATACGGTATTGATATATGGGGTCTTAGAATGTCATTTTATGATATATCTTTTGAAAACTAGTTGTTGGAGACCTAGTTCTAGGTCCATTTATTTAGACCAGCGGGATTGAGTATGTACATATCAAGAACATTAGTTTTGAGCTTTCTAAGAGTTAAAATATGGTTGAGATTACTACGAGAGATTATTTTCAAAGTTCTTGGTCTAAAGCGCTTGTTATTTGCGTCATTGGTTTGAGTGTGTACTGCGAAATCATTCTAGTCAATGGTGTTTTCCGGTTAGATCCTTCCAAGTCTTTTTATTGGCTTTCTAAGATTTAGATATATTGTTGATTGCTTGGTTAAGGATTGTTAGAAAATCGTTTTTTGAACTTTATATCCTGAAAATCTTTTAAACGAATTTTGATTGATTATTTGATTACGTGGTTATTGTGTGCTACCCGCTTTATTATTTAATTAAATTTTATTTGGCTTACATTGTATATATCACGTAGTTATTATTTGGGTCATTAGTCGAGTATATTTGTATTGAGGTAGTAAAAACTCCGTGTGGGAAGAAATTTAGAATTTTTGGTATTTGTAAGCTTGTGTAGATTAGACACTTTTGAGACGGTGTTTAGTTAGGGTAGCTAGGGTTTTGATTTTTTTCTTGTGAACAAGATTAGGGTTTGATCTTTCTCCTGCAAAAATGATAGATTATTCTTTCCCCTTAAAAAGAACTAGGTTTTGATTCTTTTGATAATGGAATTGAGTTATCGTAAAGGTTCTTCCTAAGCCTAAGAAAATGATAAGTGTAAAAATGTAAGGGAGTGATAGGTTTGATCTTTAGCCTACTAAAAAAATTAGGATTTTATTCTTCCTGTCCTAGAATTAGGTTAGTCTTGAGTTTGGTAAAAAAAAATAGGGTACTTCCTAAGCTTGTAAAAAGGATAATTGTAAAAGTTGGTTTTGAGCATGTGAAAAGAATCGAGATTGTAAGATTTTGGTTCCTACATGGGAAAGAAATCAGAGGTTTAATGGATTGCGAATCTCCGTGGAGCTCGAAGGACTATATGTAGGTAAAAGTAGCTTACCGAATCAAAATATATCGTTGTATACTAGTTTGTTTGGGTGTGTATTTAGATTAAACACATTTTCTCTACATGCCAAGATAATAATTGATTTAGGGAAATTGAATGTCTTTCCCTCTTAGGTAATTCTTTGGGCCAACATAAGAAGATAATGAGCAGTTATTCATTCACTATGAGTGATCTTGGAAAGTTTAGGGTTATATTTGGGATTGGTGGGGGTATTCTTTGTAATCCCTCAATCTCAAAGTCAATTACGAGAGCAATTGAGGGGGTTAAAGGTTAGGGATTGAATAAGATAATAATGGAGACCTTGATTTTTGCTCAAATTTAGTCAATTTGGCTAGCAAATAACAAGAAAGTTTTTAAATGGGCTTTCCTCGAAAAAGGTGGCTTGGCTAATAAAAGTGAGACTAGATTTGTTGGTGTTAGCAAAACAAACATAGCTTGGGTATAATGTGAGGGATTTTCGCATGTTGATTGAGGGAGTTAGGTCATTTAAAGGTAGGTCAAAAAAGTTGAATAATCATGTCGCGCCTCCTTCCTCCCTCGATTGGGGTACCTTAAGTTAAACATAGACGGGTCCTCATTGGGAAAGGAAGGGCATACGGGCATTAGGCAAGTTCAAGGGGACTTGAGAGGGAATATTCTTAGGCTTTTCTCTGAAGCAATTGGGGTGTCCAATTCAAATACTCCGGAATTGAGAGCAATTATTAGGGCCTTGTGATTATTTTAAAATTTTGGTGGAAAGGCAAAATTAAACTGGTAGTGGAAAGTGATCCTAAAATTGCAAAGGGTTGGGTCAGAGATTTGAGTTTGGGTCCTTGGAAATTAAATTTATGGCTAAATAGATGTAAAAATATCCTCAATTTTTTGGGTAGGTTAGGTTTTGTAATATTCTTAGGGAAATAAATAGGGTGGCCAATAGTTTGGCTAAAGTAGGAGTAGATAGAAGGGTTCCCTTATATCAAATTTCTTATGCAAATTTATCTAAATGTATATGCTTGTTGACTCACAGATATCTTTTGTGATTTTTGATGTGTGTATGATAAAGAAACTCTAGGAATAGGGGTAGGTATAGGGTAGTATATGGGCCAAATAAGGCTCTTATTTGTCATGAAATGACTGCTGAACAAGGCAAAACAATTATGAAATAAGGGGAAACCAATCATTGATGAAAATTGTTGGGATTTTAAGAGAAATATATGTGTGTAAAAAATAAAAGAGGATTGTGGCCACTTGATCTATACAGGGAACTTGCTGTAATCTTTTTAAACTACCAAAATGTTTAATGGGCAAGGTTGAGCTTTATAAGAGGATGGATGGGTTATGGGTAAGTAGATTGGGAGGTTTAATAACCTAATTTGGATATCTCTTTTTTGGCATATTAATCTGTTGACCAAAGGGTGAAATGAGTGTGGATTGGGTTCCTCTCCCTCCCATTAGGAGTTGTAAAATGAAAAACATGTGCATTCTTTATCTCCCCATTCCGGCGGGGATGGTGATAGGTGTAATTTATCTATTTATTCCCAAACTGGTTTTGGTAGTTTTCAAATATTTTTATAACGTTTTAATATGTTTTAATACGTTTGTATTTGTTTTATTATAAATCAGATGTTTGGGACAAAAAGATATGAAAACGGGTTATAATCGAGCAAGTCGATGGAAGAACAGTAGAGAAAAATAGCAAAAAGATCAAAGTTCAAAGCCTGCATCCACCGCTGCAGCGGTCTGATAACAGATTGCAATGATATTTTAGGATATTTTTTAGATATTTTGGATCCTATTTATATCTCCTTCTCTCCCACACCTATGAGCAAATTTTTGGGAGGTTTTTAGGAGCTCCAAAACCTATCAACCAAGAGAAGATCACAAAGCCAAGAAGAGGAAACATTCATGGAGCAGTTTTAGCATCGGTTCTTCGGATAACGGCTAGTCTCATTATTTTTCTCTTTATTTCTTAGTTTTGGTTGATAGTTTTGTATATGTTTAACTTTATATTATTGTATATGTGGTTATGGCCATGAGAAACTAAACATATATTGTCTAGGGAGCGATTCGTTTATAAAAACGTTGTTTGGTTGAATTTTTGTTTCGTTATCGGTTGTTTATCTTTATCTGATTGTGTTTACCATTTTATTACATTCTTAATATGCTTGTTATGGTATTAGGGTTGGTTTTGAGAATACAGGGTTTGACACTCGGGAGAGGTAACCCTGGATTCGGACTATGGTTTGAACACAACGTGACGATCTAATGACCCGGGAGCGTGAGGTTGGGGCGAGACTCATGTGACCAAGTGTCGTATACAAACTCAAGGGGGACTTCGGAATTGATGTAAAGTCACATATTCATTCACTTTACACTTGGGAAATGTAGTGAGTGAGATTTCGATACCTAGATTATCGGATAATGTGAATGTCGTTAATGTAAACTAGATTGAATTGAACGCGTTTAAATGAACGAAGTTAATCCCTAGACAATTTACTCCCTTAAACGCCAATATTAGTATATTAGGTTAATTAATTTGATTAGTTAATTAGTTTAGTATATTATTTATAAAACAAAAATATAAATTGAGTCGCCTAGATAAAGTTAGGTTATGACAATCGTGGTAGACAACGATCATCTAATCCAATCCCTGTGGATACGACAACCCCTACTCTTCCCACTCTACTAAAACTTGACCCGTACACTTACGGTTAAAGTAGCGACGTAATATTCTGCTACCAGATGACATGGTTGTCTTACTTCAAGTAAGTATAATTTTCTCTTATATTTGTGCAAGAGTGAGTATCTCAAGTGGGTCCCATTTCTTGTGAACGAGGTTAGGAGATTGGGAGGTAAGGTGATTGTGAGATTAGAGCCCATCTATAGAGTACGTGCATCTTTATCTTACTAATGGAAATCGTAAGACTAAGGGTCCTAGTTAGATGGTTTCAGAATGGGATGGCAGGGGAAAAGGTTTTAAGGGGCGGAGGTCGATCCTTAGTTTCCCTAGCTTGTAAAGGACCCCATCAAGTCCGTAAAGGATTATTAGAAAAAATAACAAGTGAAAAAATAGAAAAACGTGATATAATCTGATTAAAACAAATCTGAAAAAATAAAAAAATTTATGTCTTCTTTACAGTTAGAAAAAGAAGATTTAGGGTGAGTTCAAAGCATATCAGTGGTGTTTGAGTGGACGAATCAAGGACTAATTTCAAGTGCGTCGTTAGTTATCTAGTAAGCGTTATATAGCATTAGTGTAGGGAAGGTGTCGTCCTAGAGTTGTATGATAGAGTGGAATAATTACTTCTAAAGTTTAGCTGTAGCAGATGGTTTAGAACTACCCGCAACAATTCTCTATTGTTTGGATTGGGTTTGGTAGAGTTCGGCCTTGGAGTTGGAGTGTTTATCACTTGATCAGGGGACCTATAACTGTAGGAGTTTGTTGTTGTGGCTTTTTTAGGGAAATGTAGTAGTTTGCTACTTTTCCAAACAATGTATCTTTGGATGAGTAGTATTGGTACAAAAATGCAGTAGCAATTCTACCACACAATAAGGAATGAGTGCTTTTGACAAGTCAATTTGATGCTGGTTTAGGCAAAGAGGTAGAGGAGCCCTACATAGCAATGTTGGCTACCTTTTTGCCAAGTACAGCGACCGTATGCCTTTTCAAGAAAGAGGTGTTGCCTAACTTGAGTTTTGAATTTAATGTATTTCTTCTTACCGAAGTCTTGGACAGATTTAGGTGTATATATGTTATGGTCTTAGATCAGAGCATCGATGTGGTTATTTTTTCCAGGCCATCAGTTGTATAGTTGTGTCTCGATCCAGATATTTTGTAATTTTGAAAACAGTAGTTGGAAAATTTTGAAAACAGTAGCTGAGGTATCTTGGGTTATTCTTTCAATCACCTCTCAGTTTTTTCTTTCCAAATCTCCCATATAATGGCAAAGAACAAATATAAATTTCTTTTGTTAAGAGGACTCCCTTTGATCAACATCCGGATCTACTTAAGGATGTCAAGATTAATGTCCTCTTGCAATTGGGATGGTTCATCAATTATTTCCATATGGTAGCAACTTTAGGACACTTTCTTAGAAAATAGCCAATAGTTTCAATATGGTTGAGACACCTTTGACGAAAAGATGAAACATCATTAGACCTGGCGGCCCTCAACTCATTAGTAAGCAGTCTTCTATGGTAGATCAGCCACTAAAAGAATTTTATATCTTTTGGGATTTCTAGTTTCCAAATCCATTTGGATATAATGTTACCAATTTCCAAGTTATTCGCCAACCAGTAAGCCAATTAGTGGTAAATTTCGAACTTCGGGAAACCAAATAGGGGCGTGTTCATAAAGGATATTGGGAGGGCCCATGCTATTAATGAGTCTTAACTGGTCCTTTGTGAGGATATGAAGGATTGATATAAGGGACCAATTGCCTAAATCATCAATAATATCTGTAACTTTTATATCATAAAGATTTCGCAAACAAAAGTCTCATACAGGAGCATCGGTATGTCCATAAGATAATCATTGCTCACATTCCATTTAATCCCTTTGGCCAACAAATTTTTAAAATTGAGAATGCCCCTCCAAATGTGAGATCTACCAAGTTTCTTAACCCAAGAATTATAATTTTCATCAATGTTATATTTCTTTTTAAGAAAGTTCACCCAAAGATTATTTTTATTGGAGATAATGTTCCAACCCAGTTTGGCAATGAAGGTTTCATTAGTTTTTCGGGCTTTTCTAATCCCAAGCACCCTTCCCCCCCAATCCTTATGTTTGCAATATGTTTCCCAATTAATAAGATGGAATTTTTTTTTTAGAATCTGAATCTTCCCATAAAAACTTTCTATTTATTTTATCAATATCATCAAAAAGTTTTAAGGGTAGGGGGTTAACTTGCATGAAATAATTAGGAATAGCATTGCACACTAATTTGAGAAGGATAGTTCTTCCAACAATAAACGGATTATTGGTTTTCCAACAAAATAGCCTCTTTTGATTTTTTTTCTAATATATAATTAAATTTGTTTTTGGTGCATCTCCCATGGATGAGGGGGACTCCCAAATACATTCTAGGTCCTCAAAAAAAAATCCCAATTTTATGATTAGGTTACGGGCTTCAGTTATGAGGATATTGAGGGAGAGGAACATTTTGGATCTATTAAGGTTCACTTTTTGACCCAAGCATTTGGAGAATGTATCAAGGATTTCAAGGATAATTTCACAAGTGTTTATACCACTTACCTCTCCTGTCATTGTGTCCAAAATTGTAAACTTCCCCTATTATTTAAAAATACCAGCAACCCCATTTGACCAATTTTTCCTATACAAGATATGATTGTCCTTCTGTTATTTAAAAACAAAAATCTTTTATCTTATAAATATTCACTTAAGACCCTTATTTTTAAAAATATATGTTTATCCCTAATTTTTTTATGCAATTACATTTTGCCTCTAAAGAATTACCAAAATAAAGTCGAACAAGAGTTTGATTTAGGAATCATTTGAAGTAAAATGAATCAGGAAGAAGAAGAAGAAGAAGACAACGACGACGATGATATGGCAAGTTACAACAGCTCTGACCTCTTTGAACTCAATAAGCTAGAAGAACCGCTGGTGTACGAGACTACCCATTTTGTCACCAATCAAGCCATAGTTATTGGCTAGATTGTGTAACAAATCAAACTTTTGTATCTTACTAACTACTTAATGTTTGTTATTGACTTGTGGGTTTATATCGAGATAAAAATCAAATCAAAGCTATCATCTTTCTTAATTATCCATAGTCTTAATTATTCTTTCTTTTTATTAATTTTTTTTTTTAGGTATTTATTTTATTTTATTTTAAAAAAAAAGTATTGTATAAGAATTAAGAAAACAAAGGCAGATCTTGAATATCAATTAAGAAAAAAAAAACCTGGTTTGATCATGGGGAGTTGAGAAAGTATAACAAGAAAAATTAAAGGCAAAGGAAGTAAATATTCTTAGATCACATTCACACTGTCACTTGATGAGGTAAAAGGAAAGATAGCAGAGTTAAAATCTCATTCTCCCTTCCCCATCCTCTATTCATAAAGAAAGGAAAATGGGAGAGAATGAGAGAATTTAGGATTTTGCTTTATTTTTCTTGATATGTGGGCCCTCGGGAGTTGCTTGAAGATGGTGCTAGCCTCACTATAAATCTCTAATAATTCAACACATGCTCTAATAATTAAAAATTCTCAAATTTTCAATTAAAGTTTTTGAATTGAATTTGGTGGAGATCTGTTTTACTGGTCATGGGGTCATTGTTTTATATCATTCAGACACAGCATAGATATGTGCTTCGGTGCACATATCGGTATTAAAGCACATATTTGTGCTCCAGAGAGAAGAATAACGTCAATTCTGAAAACAGAAAGAGAGATTGTCTTATTCAAGCTCTTCCCTGCAAGTGGAATAGTGGAATAACCCAAGCAAACCATCGATTTCAATTGATCCTGTTAATGAGTTCCCCACAAACATCAGCCTCTTGCTCCTCAATTCCATGAAGCACAGATTTGTGCACCGGATTGAGAAAAAGAAAGAGAGAGAAAAGTTCGGTGGGGACTGAAATGCATGAGAGTAATTTTATTTTTTTTATTTTTTTTTTATTATTATTATTATTATTTTGTTAAAAATGAAATGGGTCTTAAGAAAAATATTTTTGTAAATAGGGATGTTAGTGTCAAAAAGTAAATGAGGGAAAAAAACTTAAAGGGATCTTTATGTATTTTAATTTTTAATTGTTTAATTATTTTTAAATGTTTAACTGTAAAATTGTCATTACATTAAAAAAATTCAGTAACTTTTTACCTAGGGGAACTAAGTGGTCTTTGACCAAAAATGATAAGGGATTGACTGGTATTTAGTAAATGACGGAGAAGGTTTCTGGTTAATGACAAAAAGACAAGGGAGATAAATAGAAAATACCCATTTTCACATTATTTATCGTCGATTCTGGAAAACATTATGACATCATCAGAAAAAAAAAAAAAACAAATAGGTTATAGTAGGGCCTTTCTTGGAAACTTTTTTCCTTTTAATCTTACCTATCTTAGCGCTATCAATTAAGAGATGAGAGAGTTTTTCCATGCATAAGACAAACAAATATGGAGATAAGGGATCATCCTTCCTGAGGCTTCTAGAAGAAAAGAACTCATGTAGAGGTTCCCCATTCCATAGGATCTAAAAGATAGGGTTCCTGACACAACTTATGATCATAGAGATCTAATTTGGGGAGAGATTAACAAAATGAAAGGTTTCTTCCAAAAAAATCCAAACTAAGTCTAACATAGGCTTTCTTGAGGTTAATTTTAAGGACTGACCCTCTTCTTTGTTCTTGGTTTTCTTAAGGCTATGAATCATTTCTTGAGTGATTATGATACTATAAATAGTGATTTGGAAGGGGCCAATGATGTCTTTCAAGAAATGTATAAGTCTAGCAACAAGAATTTCAATAACGATTTTATAAGAAGTGTTGCATACACTTATAGGTCTAAATTGATTTATCATTTCAGGAAGGCTAACTTTAAGAATAAGGGTAACAAGAGTTTTGTTGTTCTTGAGACGCATCTCTTTGTTAATAAAGCAAGTTTTCACAAATTACAAAGATCTTTGCCCATAGTGTCTCAGTTTCTTTTAAAAAATATGGCTTGGAGCCCATTCGGCCCCACAATTTTAAGGTCTTTATTACTATTCAGGACATCTTTAATATCCTTATCAGAGGGGATTTGGGTAAGATGGGACTGTTTATTGTTATCAAGACTCGGATAAGATGTGTTCAAGTTCGGCCAAGGACTTCTAGGATTTTCATTTCTAAAGAGATAAATAAAATACTTATGAACATGAATTTTCACTTCCTCATGGTCATTAATCCAGTTATTGCTAGGGTGCTTAAAAGAGTTAACTCTATTTTTTTCCTTCTTTGGGTGGTGGCAATATAAAAGTATTTACTGTTCTTATTTCCAAGAGAAATCCATTGGTCTCAAATTTTGAAACCAGTCGATTTTCTCTTGTCTAAAGAGTATTCTGATTTTTTTTTTATCTAAGTTCTTTTTCTAGGTAATCAAAGGCATCCTATAAATTAATTTCCTAAGATTTCTAAATCCCCACAAGCCTCGCAATTAGGATATTTTTTGTTTTAAATATATTACCAAAATATTTTATGTCCAATCCCTAACTTCATATGTGAATTTGTCAATTTTCTCAAGGTTTAGGTTATTAGAAATCCAAGAATTTTCAAGAAATGGTTAGAAATTAGGGTGAGAGCGCCACATATATTCAAACCTGAAACGTCGCAAGGGCATATTGGAGGTAGGGATTCCCATGATATGTATAATTAAAGCACAATGATCAAAATATGTAAATGGAATGGCTTTGATCATAGTATTGAGGAAAAATTTGCACTATTTTTCGTTCACCATAGCTTTGTCCAATCCTTTATTCACCCTTATTCCAAACCTATTCATCCCTGGACAGGGTCATCCGAGGTCTGTTAGAGCCTAAATCATTCATATTGCAGTCATTGATATTATTGTTGAAACTATTATTTCTAGAGATATCCAAAGCGCTACAAGAATCCATTTTTTCATTTTGGGAGGCTCTCATTAAAATGAACATCCATGATCCATGGGGAGAAAACAGACTGGAAGACTTCTTTTAGATCCTTCCAAAGTTCCTCTCTATTACTTACGTTAAGACTTCCGTAAACAGTCGAAACGACCCAGTCTGCAATGTTGTTTCTACTCACAATAGCATGAATATCTTGGTTCTTAGTGGAGATCTAATTGATAGAGACTTTATAGGGGTTCTAAAGGACCCAAATCTCACCTACCCTACCCTACGGGTCAATGCGACTAGAAGTTGGAAACCCTAAATTCTTAAAAACAATTCCCCATAGAGTTTAGGTCCATTTTAGTTTCCATTAGGGCCACTAAATTTAGATGCTAACCATTTAACAAATATTCAAAACTATTTTTAAAATTACTGTTACTTGTACCTCTACAGTTCCAGGTAAGAAGTTTCATGGATCATTAGCTTCGAGAACTTGCGAAAGCCTTAAAGCCTCGTAACCTTATCAGTAGCTTGCATTGTTTGATGCTTTGCTCCCAATTCTTCAGCGGCTCCACATAGAATTCAATGAATGAATTCTATCTCGTACCCTTGTCTATACAACATAGGGTCGCCCTTACCTTCTCCGTCAGTCAAAAGACTTCCACTAAGGGTTTCCATTTGTCTTCTTGCTCCAAAAGGAAGAAAAACATGCTTCTTAGGAGGTGAGTATTGGATAGACCTTCTATAGACGAGTCTGAGATTCAGCCTATCATATGTTGTCTTAGCAACGGGGGGTGGCTATTGGATTTCTACTCACGATGCAAGCTGGGTATGGTTCAAGCAAGAAACAGGAGATGAGGATGAAAAAAACAGAATATAATGAGCAAGTAGACATCGAATTTTGTCCCGCCCATGCATGGAGTTTTTAAGATAAAAAATAAAAAAATAAACAAAAAAAAAGATTTTATCGAGTCAATTATTCATGAATTTCGAAAATATCCATATAAAAATGAAAGGTCAATTCAAGGGTTTCATGAATTAATTTAAACTTAAATTTTCCAAAAGGAAATCTTACTGGCTTCATAAGGAGTTTTAAATAATAAATTAAATATCTGAGATTTAAATTAATATCTCAAAAATCCGATGAGGTCAAAAGGTTATCCAATTGAGGGTTTGGAATCAAAGTTGTTCCTTTTGAAACGTTCTAGGACTAAATTCAAAATTCAAAATAAATGATATTTGGACCTGAAGTTCAAAATTAATCTTTGAAAAGTTCAATTAATCTCAACTCAATTTAAATAAAAAGTCCCATAATTTAAATTCAGTCCCCGAACAAGTCAGTTGAGACAATTTATCAAATAGGAAAATTTAGGGGCCTAATTAAAATTTTTGATAAACTTTAAATTACATCCAAAAAAAAGACCAATTTTGATTTAAAATTTTCTACTAAATCTTTTCAAATGATTAATTCTTGAAAAACTCAGAGTCAAAACTCCAATTGAGGTTCAGAAAGTCAAAAGAAAATTTTGGGGTCAAACTAAAAATTTGCAAAAAGTTATTTTTGGACTAAATTGATCAAATTCAAATAAACTATCAAAAGTTTATCATATTTAATTTGATCAATTTTAGTTTCCAAAATTCAGTCAAGTTAAATCAAAGTATTTGAAAAAAAAATAAAAATCATTTTGACCCTAAATTCATGCATTTTTAAAAATTAATGAAATTGGCAAAAAATTATAAATTTGTTTTGACTCTGATTAAATTTTGGATAAACTAATTTTAATTTCATATAATTAATTGAAAGATAATAATTATTAAAAAAAAAATGGGGGGTTGCGTGCAAGCTGCAATGTTTGCAATCCCCAAAAAAATAAAAATAAAAATTGTAAATGGTAGAGGGGGTGGTGCCCTTTGCCCAAAAGAAAAAGGGGCTGCAAAAGCAGTCCTTTTCAAATCATATTTATTTAAAAAAAAAAAAAAGATGAAGGTGGATTGCCTATAAAAGGCAACCCACCTCATTTGTTTAGGGGTGAGTTTTAAGGGTGGCTTTGGAGGAATTCGACCGAGAGAGAGAGAGAGAGAGAGAGAATAGGGGGAGATAGTGTGTCTTGAAAGTTTAAAAAAATAGAAGAAAATAAGAAAGAGGGAAAATAAGGAAGAAACACTTGAAGGTCATGAAGGTTTTCCGGTTCCCTAACTACACTTTTATTTTTTGTTCAAACCGCTTGATAAGGAAGGACCTAAAATTGTAAAACTAAGATGATGTTCCTACCGAACACTTCAAAATCGGTTTATTTTTCTGCATTTATTTTCTTGTCCTGCGACGTTTTGCATTTTTACTTCCAGTATTTATTTTTTTATTCTGCACATTTCCACGCTTTTATTTTTATGTATTTATTTCCTATTTTGTGTCTTTCCGTACTTCTATTTTCAAGTATTTATTTTTATATTCTACGTCTCTTCGCTCTTTTAATTTTGTAATTTTATTTTACACGTTTTGTGTGTTGTCTTTACATTTCTGTATATATTTATTTCCTAGCCTAAGAAAAAAATGAAATGGTCATTTTGGTTCTAAAAAAATACAAAAATGAATAAATAAATGAAAATATTAACTTGAAATCTGAGAAAGAGAGAGTTTTACAAACCTCCGCTTTGGAATTCCCAACTAGTGTGGTATTTTCAAGTGGTGGGTTTCGGAAGGCACTTCCCTAAACCAGGTTTTGAGCTTAGGATAAGTTGATAAAATAGAAGGAATAAAATTTTATCTGCATGTCATATATATATTTTTATCATAAAATATGTAAAAATTAGTTTTTTTTTCCGTAAAAATGATCTTTTAAAAAAATATCATTTTGGTTGTTAAAAAAAATATGAATAGTAAAAAATCGTCTTTTCAAATGGGAGTATTTTTGAAATATCACTAAAAAAGAAGTCATCCAAATGATTTTCACGTGAAAAAATGTATTTTTTTTAGAATGAAAATTCTCTTAAAAAGTGTTTTACTTTGTTTTCTAAATCAGTTAGCTCCCCTATATTTCGTTTCTAAAAAAAAACTTATTTTACTAAAAATAATAATAAAACAAAAAATAACAAAAAAAAGGGGGGGGGATTTTTAAAAAAATATTTTGCCACGCATTCCTTCCTTTTATCAAAATAATCCAAACCTAAAAGTCGCTATGTTAAACCCCCCGGGTCATCCTTATTAAATTATCGATATTTGATAAGCGATCATACTGAGAAACATTTAAAAATATAAAAACAAAACAAAATTTCTTTTTTCATTTTATTTTAAGGAAAAAATAAAAAAAAAATTGAAAAAAAAAATTACTTTATTGCAAAGAAAAACAAAAATGTTATATTTTAAGAAAATTCAAAAAAAATATAAAAAAAAATCACTTTATTTAAAACACAAAAAAAGATTTTTTTTAGGAAGAGATTTCTAAATCAAATAAAACATTTGAACTTAAATTTTGATTGGACTTAATTGGATAAGGTACTATCTTCGAACGAGCATCTCAGTGTGCGTAACACCTTCCCCGAGTATAACTAACCCCCGAACCCTTAAAAACAAATCTCTGGTCGAACCGTGCTTTTGGAGTCAAAATTTTACATAAATTATTTTCCAATTTTTTAAAAAAAAAAAAAACAGTGACCTAACTCACCATTTAAACTCAATGTTAGGTGGCGACTTTTTTTTCTAAAATTGGATTAAGTTATTTTATGAGAAAACTGATGCTTTTAAAAAGCCCATCTCTTTAATATTTTTTTCAAAAAAAACTATTTATTATTCAATTATTTTCTTTCTTTTATTTCTCAAAAATTAGGGTGCACCAGTTGGTGACTCCGTTAGAGATTTATTTTAAAGAGTCGAGCCTACAATATTCAAATAAATCTAAGCAATCTAAATCCAAATGTTATGTTTTATTTTGTAATCTCTTCATTTTTATTTGTGAATAAGAGTATGTGTGTGTGTGTGTGTGTGTGTTCGATCTTATTTTTCTTTTGTATTGTGTATATTTGTTTCTCCCTTCCCCATATTATTTTTGTACATATATCTGTTTTTATTTCCTATATTACTGTTATATTGTACACTCTTTTATGACACGAGCACAGTTACATTGCATCTACATTTATCCCAATCGTAACCCTAAGAAGGGCCTATAGTAAGATCTAGGCCACGCAGTTCATTCCCTAGGCTCAGTTTTGAAATCCTGTAAGACTAGAAAAAGGTTGATAGTAGGAGCTAGGTCGTGCGTGTTTATCCATTAGGGCTAGTTTCAAAACTCACCTCGCTCGGATAACCAACCAATGATGGATGATTCTTTAGGATGTTGAAGGTTTGAAGATCTAGGAATCGAGCTTTTATTAGGATGCATTAGTTGAAATCCATGGGTCTCATATTGTAATCCTAAGTCTAGGTGCTACTCAAACCTTTATAGGACACTTGATTCTAGGAAATAGAAGAGGGTTGTGTATATTGTATTTGGATTGATGATATTTTAGGAAATTTTATAAACAAACAAGTTTAAGGTCTCTAATACCTGTGAAGAATTCAATGACGAATGAATTTCCATAAGTCTCAAAATGATTGTTATAGAGTCTGTAATTTTATTTCAAGGTTGTACTTTGTCGTCTAAGCTTATATTGTAATATTCCTTGAGTCATTTGATATAATTGTAATATTATGTTAAGACCCTTGAGATGAATGGGATGTCTTTTGCCAAATAGTTGTGTTTGTATGATTAGTCACCATCGAAATGGGAAACCTCAAACTTGAATGGATCTTGGATCTCCTTTAACTTATATGTACTAATAAGTCAACCTTATCTAAATAATTTGAATAAAATATTGGTCATCCAAGAATGAATCATGTAAAAAATAATAATAATAATAATAATAATAATAAAAAAATAAAAAAAAACAAAAACAAAAAAAGGGGTTGTCAAAATCTTTCAAGGCCTCTCTCCCGAATGAGATATCATAAATGGAAATTATATTCACCCATATCCCCAAATCAAGTGGTACCCTCATAATCTCACCAAATCAAAAACCGCAATCCAAGCAAAACTCAGCCAAATATCTCTCAAACTCCTACCCAATACCTTAAATTACCTATTTAGCCCATGTCCCTAAATCAAGTGGTACCCCTGAAACTTCTCCAAAATCAAAACCATACCCCACCCAATACCTTGAATTACCAACCATAAATACCCATCTTTCCATAAGCCTATTTTTTTCGTCTACCACCTTGTGATACCATCCTTCCCACACCAAATGGCCATAAAGGCATAAACCCTTCGTGCCTTATCTTCCAAATAAACTCAATTGACCAAATGAGGAATTTTGCCAAACCCACCCTGTGGTGAAGTTTTAATCGCTCCTGAACTCTATTGGAAGACACCATCTAATTACAAGACAAAGCCTAACTCTAAAGGTACCATTTATGAACTTAATTGATATTCCTTAGTGTGTTGGAATTTGTTTCTTGATAAAATTGGAAAACGTATTAAGATCTACCTCGCTATGTAGTTAGCCTTTTGGATGGTAGAGGACTTATTTTGTAAACGGATTGAAACTTTCAATAAATGCTATTCTGTTTCCTAAAGTATGTCTCAATTGTTTAATGTTTATTTTTCAAATATTTCCAAACTACTTCTGTATGATGTGTTGAAAATAAACTTGAGCATGATAAATATGATTTCGTTAATAAGAAAGACTTGATTTGAAAGGAAGTAAAACAAGATGGCTCATCTTAACTAGAAAATGAAAATGAAATGAGATCAAAATGAATAAGATGATCATTCACCATCATCACCTAGGAATACACGTTTCCCGATAGTCTAACAAATTACCAAAGTAGCGTTGTATTTCTTACCAGTATCAATTTCCACCTTATCTTTTTCAAACCCTATAAAACTGGTCAAAGTAGTGATTGAACCCAAAACCCAACGGCTAGGCAATCCATCAGAAAATACATCATCCCCAAAACCTTTTGATGTCAACAAACTTGTCCAATGTAATAAATATGCTTCTAAGATAAAGAAAATAGAGAAAAAAAATAAAATAAAAAATAAAAAAGAAAAGAAAGATAAAAGATTAGTGGATTGGGGAGTTTCCATAGGGGTGTCTCAATACCTAGTGACTTGGGTCAGCTGGACCAGGATTATAACCCAAAATACACTACATGGATTACTTAGGTCACCCCGATACCAAAAAAATGAATTATAAAAAAGAAAAAAAAAGAAAAAAAGAAAAAAGAAAAATGAGTTTGAGAAGCATCTTTACTTTAGTTACTCAAAAGTCTCATCGTACAAACTTGTCAAATCAACACAAAAAATTGAATGGATATTTAAGTAAATAAACTTTAAAGTTTTATACAATTGTAGGAGTTGATTGAAATACAAAGCATATAGGGGTTCTAGATCCCAAGTGTTGAAATTAATCTCAACACCCAAAAAGGCCAAACCAAGTTTGTACAGTAAGAATACACTACTCTTTTCAATCTCCTCAATAGATCAACAAAAAAAATCTCATTAAATCCAAAGTGAGAGAAATGCCTCAAATTGCAAATGTAGCCTGAAAAATGAAAAAAAAAATGAAAAATTGTGGATCACCCAAGGATGACCAATGTTTTCTTCGAAAAAAAATAAAAAATAAATAAAATGTTGTGGATGTTTTCCTGTAGCATAAATTCTTGCATAGATCAGTTGTCTCCTTGCCATGGGATCAGCCAATTCTCAATAAGCCTAATGTGTCTTACTTCTAAAGGGATTCTTTTTGAATAATGTAGGCCCCAGCCAGGTTGGGGCACGTTTTATACTTTTGTTCCCTCATGTAGAGCCCTAATCATAGTTTGGGGCACATTATGTGGTGTTTGATCATCTTTAGGTCCTGAAACTTTGAGCTTTTCATCACCAACCATAGGGTGGGGCACATTATGTGATGGTTACCCATTGTTGAGGCACTAAACTATTATTTCTCCAGCCACAAGTTAGGGTAGTTTTATAATTGGTCTTATCATTCTCACCCCAGCCACAAGCTGCGATACATTCTATACTCCTTCATATTCCACATTGCCTCTCAACGAGTGTCCCCTATTTCATATTACCTCTCCGTGAGTGTTCTCCCATTCCTAATTACCTCTCCATGAGTGTTCCCTATTTTATAATAACCTCTCCATGAGCACTCATTATTTCTTATTACCTCTCAATGAGTTTTTCCTATTTCATATTGCCTCTCAAACAGCCTTTCCCATTTCAGATTGCCTCTCTATAAGTAATTCCTATTCTATTTGCCTTTCCAAGAGAATTTCCTATTCCACACTGTCTCTATATGAATATTCCCATATTGCCCATTATCTCTCCACAAGTATTCTTTATTTCACAATTGTCTCTCCATAAATGTTCCCATTTCACACTGTCTCTCCACAAGTGTTCCCTATTTTCTATTACCTCCCAATGAGTGTCCTTCATACTCTCATTACCTCCCAGTAGATATATTTAAAGTGCCCTTTATACTTTTGTTACCTCATGTTAAGTGCATTTTACCACTACCTCCCTGCGAATGAATATTTTGTCATTACCTCCTAGTACGTGCATTTTACTATTACCTCTCAGCAAGTGCATTTTGCATTACCTTCCAGTGAGTGCGTTTTACCATTACCTCCTAGTGAGCGCATTTTGTCATTACCTCCCGACAAATGTGGTTTGTTATTACCTCCTGGCAAGTGTATTTTGCCATTACCTCCTATTGAGTTTATTTTACCATTTTCTCCCAGCGAGTGTCTTTTACCATTACCTCCCAATAAGTTCATTTTACCATTACCTTCCAGTGAGTGTATGTTTGTCATTACCTCCCAGTGAGTGCATTTTGTCATTACCTCCCAGTGAGTTCGTTTTACCATTATCTCCTAGTGACTGCATTTTCTTGTTACCTCCCGACAAGTGGATTTTGCCATTACTTCCTAGATTAGTGGTTTCAATCATCCCACTGTGAGGTAGTGATGTTGTCCCTTCAATCCTCCCATTGGGAGGTATTTTTAATTTCATCTTGAGTCAATCCTCACCTTCCACAAGCCAGGAGGTTTGTCAATTTCATCTTTTGTCAGTCTTCTATTGCAAATATCCAAAAGATGTGTCAATTTCATTGTGTGTCAATCCTCTTTTTCCCAAAAGTTGGAAGGTATGTTCAATCTTGTATTGTGTCAATCCTCATTTTCCTAAATTCTAAGAGGTATTTTCATCTCATCTCATGTCAGTCCTCCCCTTCCAAAAGTTGGAAGGTATGTCAATTTTACCTCGTGTCAGTTTTCCCCAGCCACAGGCTGTGAGGTATGTCAATTTCATCTTGTGTCAGTACTCTTCTGCCACAGGCCGAGAGGTATATCAATTTCATCTCCTGTCAAGTCCTCCCTTGGGAAGTATGCTAATTTTGCCTTGTGTTAGTCCTTCCCTGCCAAAGGCCAGAAGGTATGTTAGTTTCATTCTAAATTTTAGTAATCCTCCCTTTGGGAGGTACTTTGATTCTTTCCATCAATATCCATCTTTCTTTCCACTAAGTATTCCTCTAAATAAACTTTGTTCATCATAAGTTATCTCAATTTCCTCAAAACGGACTCAGTTCATCATGAGCTATCTTCCATCCCCCTAAACGAACTGTGTTCGTCATGAGTCATTTTCATCCCTTTAAACAAACCGTGTTCGTCATGGGCCATTCTCATCTCATTTTCACTAAACAATCCTTCAAACGAACATTGTTTGGCATGAATTCGTTAAAATATTCTCCTAAAAATCTTTTTCACTAAGCGATCTTCTAAACGAACCTTGTTCACCATGAATTTGTTAAAGTGTTTTCATCATTTGTTTTATCAAATGATCTTCCAAACGAGCATTGTTCGTCATGAGTATTCTCTGCCGCCCCGTGAAGGGCATTCGCCAAACCACGTTTAACCTGATCTTTAGTTTTCCTAAGGTACTTAGACAACCCACATGGGTTCGGTCATATCTTTTGCCAAAACTTCGATAGTCAAAACAAGACGGGTCAATCCCCAAGTAAGTCTTCTTTCAAAAATGCATTGTCCCAGCCATAGGTTGGTGCACATTTTATAGATTTCATTCATCATCATCTTGCATTTCATCACTCGATCGGCGGAACAAAATGGTGTATGTCTCTTATCTTTGTCACCATGAGTAAACTCGCATAACAAAGAAAGACAGTTGTAGACACTGCATTTTGTCCCACTCACGCATGGCATTTTTAATACGCAAAATAAAAATAAAAGTAAAAGTTTTTTCCGCGTCAATTATTCAGGAATTTCAAAAATATGCAAATAAAAATGGAGGGTCGATTCAAGTGTTTCAGGAATTAATTCAAACTTAAATTTTCCAATAGGAAATCTTATTGGATTTATTAGCAGTTTGAAATAATAAATTAAATCTCTAAAATTTAAATTAATATCTCAAATATCCAATTAAGTCAAAAGGTTATCCAATAGAGGGTTTTGAATCAAAATTGTTCCTTTCGAAAAGTTTTGGGACTAAATTAAAAATTCAAGAAAATTTATATTTAGACTCGGAGTTCAAAATTAATATTTGAAAAATTCAATTAATCTCAAATCAAATTAAATAAAAAGTCTCATAATTTCAATTGGGTCCCCGAGCAAGCCGGTTGAGACAATTTATCAAATAAGAAAGTTTAGGAGCCTAATTAGAAATTTTAATCAATTTTAAATTGCATCCAAAAAAAGGACCAATTTTGATTTAAAATTTTCTACTAAATCTTTCCAAATGATTAATTCTTGAAAAATTCAAGTCGAAACTCCAATTGAAGTTCAGAAAGTAAAAAAAAAAAAAATAGGGGTCAAAATAAAAATTTGTAAAATGTTATTTTTGGACTAAATTGATCAAGTTCAAATAAATCGTCAAACGTTTATCATGTTTTATTTTATCAATTTTAGTTTCTAAAATTCAATCAAGTTAAATAAAAATATTTTAAAAAATCATTTTGACCCCAAATTCGAATATTTTAAAAAATTCATAAAATTGGTGAACAAATATAAATGTTTTGACTCCCATTAAATTTTGGATAAACTAATTTTAATTTCATATAATTAATTAAAATATAATAATAATTATAAAAAAAAAAAATAAAGCTTTGGGGGTTGCGTGCTAGCATGAGCTTGCACGCAACCCAAGGGGCTACTTAAGCAGCCCCTAACCATAAAAGGGGTTGCAATGTTTGCAGTCCCTAAAAAAATTAAAATAGAAATTGTAAATGACAAAGGGGGCGGTTCCCTCTGTGCAAAAGGAAAGCATCCCCCTTTCAAGTTATTTTTATTGAAAAAAAATATATTAAAGATGAAGGTGGGTTGCCTATAAAAGAAGACCCACCTCATTTGTTTTGTGGTTAGTTTTTAAGGGGCCTTTGGAGGAATTTAGCTAAAAAACAAACAGAGAGAGAGAATAGGGGGAGACTATCTTGAAAGTTAAAATATATATATATATATATATATATATATATATATATATATATATATATATATAAAAGAGAAAAAAGGGGGGGGAAGGGAAACTCTTGAAGGTCAAGTAAGTTTTTCGACGCCTTAACTACACTCATATTTTTGGTTTAAACCGCTTGAAAGGAAAGATCTAAAATTGAAAAACTAAGAGGACGTTCCGAGCAAACACTTAAAAATTTAGGTAGCGTTTGGTAACCGTTTCTGTTTCCATTCCAGCAGTGGGATGGGAATGGGATGGGATGGGATGGGATGGGAATTTTGTTTTCTTCTTGGGAGTAGAATCGCGTTTGGTAACGATAATTTCTTTTTTGTTTTGGAAATAGAATTGTGTTTGGTAACGATTTTATCCTAATTTTTTTTTTCTTTCTGTTTTGGCTTGACGGCGGACGGCGATGGCTCCTACCGACGATGGCCGGAAGGCAATGGCGCTGGCGATGGCCGGACAATGGTGGCCGGAAAGTTTTCGGCCAGACGGTGACCGCCGGCGGCGACGGCCAGCGACGGTCACCGGAGATGGCCAGCGGCAGAAGGTGGTCGGTCGGTAGGTGAACAGTGACAATGTGCTTTGGGAATGGAATGGGAATAATGAGAAATAATTTTTTTTTGTTTCTCATTTTTTAAGAAAAAAGTGGGCACAATTCTCAAATGGGAATGAAATGGAAACAAAAACAAAAATTACCAAATGCTATTCCCAAATAGAATTCCCAAAAAATCTGGGAATGGGATGGGAATTTCTGGAATGGAAATGGTTACCAAACGGGGCCTTATTTATTTTTCTGCATTTATTTCCTTGTCCTTCACCTTTCTGCACTTTTATTTTTTGTATTTATTTTTCTGTTCTGCACATTTTCTTGCTTTTATTTTTTTTGTATTTATTTTCTGTTATGTGTCTTTCTGTGCTTTTATTTTCCTGTTATGCGCCCTTCATCTCTTTTATTTCTTCAATTTTATTTTTCTCACTTTATGTACTATCCTTACGTTTTTGTATATATTTGGTTTCTCGCATAAGAAAAAATAAAAAAAATGAAATGTTTGTTTTGATTGTTAAAAAAAATGGAAAAAAAATCTTAACTTCAAATCCGAGAAAGAGAGAGTTTTTCATACCACAGATTTGGATTACCCAACCAATGTGAAATTTTCAAGCAGTGAGTTTAGGATGGCACTTCCCTAAGTCGGGTTTTGAGATTGGGATAAATTGATAAAATGGAAGGAATAAAGTTTATTTGCATGTCATATATATTTTTATCATAAAATAAGTAAAAATTAGAATTTTTGTAAAAGTGAGTTTTTCTTTAAAAAAAAAAAAAAAATCAAATCAATTTGGTTCTTAAAAAAACACATATATGAAAAGTAAAAAAAAAAAAAAAAAAATTGTGAATAGTAAAAAAATAGTCTTTTCAAATGGGAGTATGTTTAAAAAAATTACTAAAAGGGAAGTCATTCTAAATGATTTTTGCGTAAAAAAATGTATTTTTTTAAGAATGATTTTTCTTTTTCAAAAATGTGTTTTACTGTGTCTTCTAAACTAGTCAGCTCCCTTATATTTCTTTCCTAAAAAATTATTTTACTAAAAAAATAATAAAACAAAAACAAAAAAAAAATGAATTTTCAAAAATATTTTGTCACGCATCCATATTCTTTCCTTTTATCAAAATAACTCAAACTTAAAACTCACTACATTAAACACCCCCAGGGTCATCCCTATTAAATTGTAAATATTTGATGAGCAATCATCTAGAAAAATATTTAAAAAATAAAAAAAATAAAATTCTTTTTCAATTTCATTTCAATAAAACCCAAAAAAAAAAAAGTAAAAATAAAAATATAATTAAGAAAAAATTGAAAAAAAAAATCAGATTCTTTTTTTCAAAGAAAAACAAAAGTATTTTATTTTAAGAATATTAAAAAATATATATATATAAAGAAGGTTTTTACTTATTTAACACAAAAATGAAAATTAAAAAAAATATATATTAAAAAAAATTAGACAGAGATTTCAAAATCAAATAAAACATTTGAACTTAAATTTTGATTGGACATAATTAGATAAGAGTCTTTAGACAGGCGTCTTGGGTGTCTAATACTATCCCGAGCGTTACTCACCCCCCGAACTCTTAAAAATTTATTTCTGGTCAGACCGTGCTTTTGGAGTTAAAAAATTTACTTAAATCATTTTTCAAATTATTTAAAGAAAAAAAAATCTAATGACCTAGCACACCATTTAAAGTAAATGTTATTTAGCAACTTATTTTTCTAAAATTAATTGGTTTAAGTTATTTTATGAGAAAACTGACACTTTAAAAATCCTCTCTCTTTAATTTTTTTTTTTTTTTTTTTTTTTGAAAAGACCTATTTATTATTTATTTATTTATTTTCTTTTATTTCCAAAATTCAAGGTGCATTAGAGTGTGTGAACCAGAATGCATATGGGGGATAGATCCAATTTCAATTCCTGTATTGGATTTTGGTCCTATCACAAGTGAAAGATTTTGGTAAGATTTTCTTACCTGACTATCTTTTCTCAGAGCATCATTGCTAGCTGTCAAATTTGTTCTGAATTTTTTTTTAATGATATTTGGTTTTTATCTAAGCTTTTCAAAAGAGAGATTTATTCTCTGTGGCACCTTATTATCGAAGGAGTGGACGTACTTGTAGAATACTTCTTTATCTGACCCATGGGATATTTTATTTTTAAAATTTTGGGCCTCTAGAAGGCTTAAATTATTTTCTTTCTGGATCATTCCTAGAAGCCTTATTTCCCCTTGGGCAGTCCCCAAGCCCAACTACGAGAAGACCCAAGTAGCTGAATCTTTTTGAAAGGGTCTTTCTCATTGGATCCCATGTTGGGGCCAGAGTTTTTGGCATTGAACGAGAATCTGCATTTTTTTGGCGCAAAGTCTATGGCCTCGTCATCATTTCCTCTCTGCAACACCCAACTAGTTTGCAGCTATCGTATCATTTGTCCATTGCCCAATGTTTGGATCTTCATACTCATTGCCGACAATAACTCCGACAGTCGGTTTAGTTGGTTTCTCCATTTCCAGTGTCATCATCCTTATGTTTGTTGGCATTTTAGTGTACGGAAAAAACTCATTCTTGTGCTTTACTCTAACACAATTGTAGTACAATTCATGCAAACTCTCATAATGTATTATGTAGACTCTTCTTCTTAACATATTGTGGGATAAGTGGTTTGTTAAGGTCTATTTCCACACAAATTCTAGAGATATTTATAGGTTTATCCATCGCTTTTTCAATACTAAACAATACAAATGGTTCGTGGTATTCGACGGAAAGGCCAGGCAAGTGTAGCCACACAAAGGTATTAGTTTTTTTTTTTGTTTTTTTTTTTGCTTTAACAGGCTAAAAATCCGCATCCAACTAACAAATTGTAAGGTAATGATCTAGGATAACCTAGGGGCTCTCAATTAGAACCTTGCTGCCATCCGTTGTTTTATTAAATTTAACCAGGTAGAAACCGTGGTTCTAGTCTATTACTTTAAAATCTTCCTGAAGTTTCCAAAGAGATCTCGCTCTATCACATAGGACTTTATATCCGATTGGGTGCCCAAGCAATCGAATTATGAGGATTTTACACCATTTTTCTCTTATTTAAGGAAGGAGTTGTGGGTGAACCCCAATCACATGCATATTGGTTTCGGAGTTAATTAACATAACACTCACTTGGAAATTTTTTCCTCCATGTCGTCCTCCTCATCATCAAATAAGACCTCCTGGACATGGATGCTTCCCTCACTCGAATTTTGTTTCAATGCATCTTTGAAAGACATGGTCTACTTCATGGGTCTTTGTTTGTGGGTTTGTCTTATTTGATATCATAAGTTTGTCATCAACTGGATCTGTACCCTGGGGTTGATTGTGATAAAGTTTTTTTCCTTAGAGTGGCTCAGTTGGAACTCCATATCCATAGAATCGGACTGAGTTAGGTGGTTATTTTTAACTTTCTTAGTGATTTTTTGGACTCCATCATCTTTATCAGTCGTTTTCCTTTTTACAATAGTGTCGACAACTTCTCTCTCTACAACCATCTTTCTCTTATATGTATGAGTATTTAAAAGTACTGAGAATATCCAAATTATACAAACTATATAAGTACTGATAACATAACCCAACATACCAAAGCATAAAACTCAAAACAACACTGAACAACAATGTTGAAAAAGCTAATCTCATCATCGCTATTTGGAGCAAACTGGTCAACTGATGTCATTGTTGGATATAAGCTTAGTTTATCATTTAGTGTTTTTTTTTTTATGTAAAATTATAATCTCAAGTATTCATTGATAAAATGTGTTTTTGATATCATTCTTTATTATATCATATTGTTCTTTAACCCTGGATATTAAGTTGAAAGCGTTATATATATATATATATATATATATAAGCAAGTAACGACACTTACTAATTTGTAGTAAAGGCCTGAATGTGATCATATTAGATATTCCATATGGTGGTTTTGGTCAACGTCAAAATAAAATATCAAAGTTGTGATGGTGCTTGTGATCTTCAAACTTGAGGAACTAAGTAATCACATGGATGAGTTCTTATACTTTGATAGTACTAAGTATTATCTTCCAACCAAGAAGGTTCAAGGGTATTCATTGGGTATATTGAAACATATATGTGATTATTATATGTGATGGAATGCACTTCCCTAAGTCAGGTTTTGTGATGGATCATTCCATAATATCTCAACAAATTAACTATGCTTTAAGAATATTTTTTGAAAATATGATTTCAAGGTATGTATTGTCCTAGTTTATAGAATAACTAGCATATACCTCGTACTTAAAGAAACGGATGCAGAAAATTGAACCTAAAAATGTCTTTGAATTTTTTGACATCATTCAAAATTTAATCAATTCTTACTCAATCATTCTGATACAAGCATTTAAGAAAGCAAATAGTCACCCCAAAAATAAGGGAGTACTTTATCAAAAAATAATAAAAATAAAATGAAACATGAATTGTATAATTCATAATTTTCGAAAATTAATAATTTTAAACTTTAACAAATCAAATAGTAGTGTTAAGATGATTGAAACGTAGGAGAATAAATAATATATTGATATTATAAGAAAGATACATTGACTACAATGCTATACACAGGTATTTATAGGGGAAGTAGGGGTTAGGGGTTTTGCCCTAATGGGCCACGTGGGCCAAGCCCATTATTACATTAACATCTCCCCTCAAACTCAAGATGGTAAGTGAGATACGAACTTGAATTTGGAAACCAAAAAGTGAAAACGCTCAAGTAGATGAGCCTTAGTGAAAATGTCTGCAGTTTGATCGGGTGAATTGACGGATTGTAGACAAACTGTATTCTGGTGAATATAATGGCGGATGAAGTGACAATCAGTCTCGATGTGTTTTGTACGCTCGTGGAATACATCATTGTGAGCGATCTGAATAGCACTCCTATTGTCACAGTGTAGGGTAGCGGCAGTAGGAAATGAGATACCCATATCGGCTAGTAACCATCGAAGCCAAAGAAGTTCTTGAGTTGTATTAGCTATGGCACGATATTCAGCTTCAGTGCTGGAGTGAGCAACCACAGTTTGTTTCTTACTACGTTAGGAAATGAGAGAGTTACTCAAGAAGAAACAGTAACCAGTGGTTGAACGTCTGTTGGTAGGGTCACCAGCCCAATTGGCATCAAAATAGGCTTGTAAAATGGGAGGAGACTAAGCTGACAAATGAAATCCATGAAACATAGTACCCTTGACATATCGAAGGATGCGAAGAACAGTTGAGTAATGAGTGGTCAGAGGAGCGGACAAGAACTGGCTAACCTGATGAACAACATAGGCAATGTCGGGGCGAATGGCAGTGAGGTATACAAGACTTGAACTAATTGGCGATATAAAGTGACCTCCTAAAGAGATGAACCATCGAGTGGAGTAAGTCTGATGTTTGGCTCGAGAGGAGTAGTGGCAATGGTGGAGTCAATGATCCCAACCTTCGAAAGAAGAACAGAGGCATATTTATCCTGAGAGAAAAAATATACATCTGAACCGGATGAGACTTCGAGGCCAAGAAAATAGGTGAGTATGCCAAGATCTTTTATCTCGAATTGCTCACTAAGAAACTACTTGAGTTTAGAAATGCCACGTAGATCATCTCCAGTAATAACCATATCATCCACGTACAGTAAAAGAAAGATAATACCGTTGGCAGTATCGCAAATAAACAGAGTTGAATCATGATCACTAGATGTAAACCCAAATTGATGAATAATAGTGCTAAATTTGGCAAATCAGGCACGTGGAGCTTGTTTCAATCCATACAGAGCACGACGAAAATGGTAAACTTTATTTCGAATGGTAGCTAGGCCGGGAGGTAGATGCATATAGACTTCCTCAAGTAAGTTTCCATTGAGAAGTGCATTTTTTACATCCATTTGAAAAAGAGTCTACTTCTGAATGGCGGCAACCACAAGAAGTGTACGAACAGATGTGAGCCTCGTCACTGGAGCAAAAGTCTCTTCATAGTCAATGTTATATTCCTAAGCGAAACCCTTGGTAACAAGTCAGGCTTTTTATCGGTCAATAGAGTCATCAAAAAGTGTCTTGATCTTAAACACACATTTGCACCCAATAGGAGTTTTTCCAGGAGGCAGATCCACGATATCCCAAGTATGAGTTTTGGCTAGGGCCAAAAGTTCTTCGTCCATTGCTTTCTGCCAAAGAGGATTAGTACTAGCCTTTTTATAGGATTGAGGCTCATGCAAATGAAGTATAGTAGAAAAATAATAAAAATCATAGAGATGAAAGGGGCGATGAGTTACCCTAGTAGATCTGCGGGGGTAATCTGGATGATAACCCTCAGCGGAAGTCGGTGCAGACTCATCAAACATAGGAATATCCTCAGGGAGGACCGATTGAGTCGGAGGGGTGAGGTCAGCTGGCGGTTTTGGAGCTGGAGCTGGATCTGGAGCGGTGAAATCAGCTGGTGGGTCAAAAGTGGACTCGACAATACCTGAAACTGGGTCCTTAGGAAATAACTCAATAGATGGATCAGTAAAAAATCTGGAGTTAGGGATAGTAGACATGTCAAATGACCATAAAGAAGAGAACATTCGATGTTCCCAAAAAACGACATGGTGAGAGATACAAAGAGTTTTAAAAATAGGATCCCAACACCGATACTCCTTATGTTCAATACCATATCCAATGAAACAACATAGGTGAGCCCTTGGTTCCAATTTGTTATGTTCATGTGGTTTAAAAAGAACGAAACAAACACAACCAAAGACTTTGAGTTCAGAGTAATCATGAGGCTTACCGAAAATACGCTCAAATGGGGACTGATTTTGGATTGTGGCGGAAGGAACATGGTTAATTGTGTATACTACAGTTAAGGCAGTCTCACCTTAGAAGTGCTCAGGACATGAAGAAGAAATGAGTAGAGCACAAACGGTGTTAAGAATGTGTCTATATTTGCGTTCGGCTCGTCCATTTTGTTGAGAGGTTCCAGGACACGAGCGGTAGGGAAGAGTGCCATTTTTGTGAAGTAGGTTTAGAAAAGCACGGTCTTTGTATTCTATTGCATTGTCTGAACGAAAAACTTTGATATTCCGAGAAAATTGAGTTTGAACCATAGAAGAAAAATCAAAATATATTTGAAATAATTCAAATCTGTTTTTTATAAGAAATAACCATGTATATCGAGAATAGTCATTCACAAATATAACAAAATAGCAAGCACCACCCATTATTGCATGAGGAGAAGGCCCCCAAACATCAGAATGTACTAAATCAAAATATGCAAGGGAAACAGATTGACTCTCATTAAAAGGTAAAGCTGATTATTTTGCAAGTTGACAATGAATACAATGGAAAGACTCATGCTGAAATGAACCTAACTGACCACTAGAAATAAGAAAACGAAGGCGACGGGATGAAGTGTGACCTAACCGAGAGTGCCACAATTCCACGGGTAAGAGTCTTGGGATGTATGCGGCTGATTGGTTTTGGTGATGATGAGGATGGGACTTGGAGGTGAGTGAGCCCAAATAGGCATCCAACTTTATGGCCGATCCCAAGGAGTTTTCCTGTCTGAGTATCCTGCACATGGTAACCAATAGAAGAAAAATATAAATAAAGTCTAAGATCACATAATTATCCAACAGATATAAGGTTGAGCGTAAGCTTAGGGATCAAATATGTATCAGGAAGAGATAAATGAGAACTGTCAACATGTCCAGTATGGCTAACTAACATATTTGATCCATTAGCAGTATGAATAGTAGGTGCATGCTCATCACAGGTTTTAGAAGAAAAGATAGAGGAATCAGATGTCATGTGATTGCAACAGGAAGAATCAAAATACTATCGAGATGTAGCTGGTGTAGTTAACATGGCTATATTTTTACCAATTTTATTTAGAGCCTCGGTAAGCGCGGTGCAAAAACTACTCCAATCAGGTGGAGAGCTGGATGAAGTTGGTGTAGCATCAGTGGCTACAGCAACAACATTCTTTGGCTTGAAATAAAATTGATTGCGAGAGCCACAAGAGCGATATTGGTTCCCATTTGACTGATTGTCAAATGAAAGTTTAAGATAGTCTGCAAAATAGTGGCCTGATTCTCTGCAGACCTTACACAGGAACGAGAATGACATTTGAGCAATTCATGCCCTTGTGAATAACAATACCTATAGTATAAGGGCTTCTGAGATGGGTTTGGTTTCCCTCCTGGTGTTGCAAGAGTAACTGGTGCTGCAGGAGCAATTTGCGCTGCTAGGGCAACATTTGTAAGGTAATTTTTTGTAGTGTCGCAAGACGTGTTTCCTCACTGAGTAGATCAGAAAGGACATTGTTTAGAGAAGCTAGCGTGCCCCTAGAGGATTGAAGCTCGTACAGGCTCAAATTCTTCCCTCAAGCCCATCAAGAATTGCATAATGCGTGTCTCTGTTCGGTATTTGACATGAATGGTGGTGTTTTTTGTGTGTTCCCAGGTTGACTCAGTGATAGCCAACTGATCCCACACGGCCGTCATCTAGCATAGGAAACTATTAACGGTTTGCCTAGGTTCTTAGCGCAAACTATGGAGGGTGGAGAAAAGACGATACCGATTCGAGATGTCTGCCTTGGTATAATGGTCCTAAAGAATATCCCAGGCTTCTTTAACTGTCTGTATTGTACCAAATTGAAGTTTGATCTCTGGAATGATAGTAGTACAGAACCATGTGAGATTCTGGTGATTGTTGTTATCCCATTCCTCTAGACGGTCAATGTATTTGGCCTTATTTTCGTTTTCCATCTGCTCAGGTTCAGTGATATCTCCAATCACGAGATACCACAATAGTCGTCCACGGAGAAAACTAGACATCTCTTGAGCCCATACGACATAATTAGTTTCATTCAGTGATAACCCGAGGTGCATCATATTTAGCCATAGGAGTAAAAGAGTGAACCGGTATAGAAAACACTTAAATAAAGACAGAAATGTATTCTGTGATTACCAAATCAGAAAACGGAGGCCGAAACCAGATTCAAAATGTTAAAAAAACCCAACAATCGATCCAAGTTTGCAGAAAACCGATCAACAAAAGCGTGAACCTGGACAAAGAAGGTACTGATGACGTGGTAAGGGTTGAGGAGACAGCAGGGCGCTGACGTGGCAAGCGGTTAATGCTAATGTGGTACGGGTCAACGATGACGTGGCGCTGACTAGGTGTTGAGTTGGCGCTGACGTGGATCACTTACTGGGCTTTTAGGGCTAACGTGGCAGCTGGTGTACAGAAGGCAAATAAAGCCTGTGTGTGGATCTGACGCGCCAACTGTTTTCCACGCGTGAGGGCGCGTGAACAGTACCCTGGTAATGAGCCTTATGTTTTTGGAATTGTCTCATCGAGACAGTTTTGATGGTATATCGTGAGATGAATTTGGAGCCTTGGTTGAAGCGGTAGAGCCCAAAATCCGAGACGATAAAGAGTGGTGGTACGGTTGGCTATTGGAGGCGCCTGAGAACACGTCTGGACTTCAATGGCGGTGATTTTGGTGGCGTTATATTCATTTATGGAAAACAAAATCGGTGGTATGATGTTTGTTGATACCGAAAAAGGGATGAAGCTTGCAGTAGCGATGAAAGTCTCGGAAGAATATGGGCGGCGGCGAAAGCGTTAGAGTTGCGAAATTTTTATTGAGAATAGGTTCAGGAAAGACTTACTCTTAATACCATATTAAGATGATTGAAACGTGAGAGAATGAATCATGAATTGATATTATAAGAAAGATACATTGACTACAACGCTATACACATGTATTTATAGGAAAAGTAAGGGTTAAGGATTTTACCCTAATGGACCACGTGGGCCAAACCCATTACTATTTTAACAAGTAGGTTGAAGGAGGATTATTTTATGATGGCTCATGGTCGTATTGTTAAAGATGTATGGTGTGGTGGTGTTAGGGGTTAATAAAGGACCGGCTGGTCAGGGATTAAGAGAGAGAGGGAACGTAGGTTTTAATAGAAAAGACTTTCATAGTTAGGGTAGTGTAAACACACCATTTTGATCGTTCCCAAAAATAATTTTAGTTTTATTTTGTAATTTATTTGTACTTTTAGGAAAGGAAAAAAGAAATAAAAAAAACAGAAATAAAAATAAAAAAATAGAAAAAAGAAAAAAAAAATTAAAAAAAACGAAAAAAGAAAAAGAAGTATCCTTAGAGAGAGAGACCAATATTTCCCTTTCCTTCTTTGGCTCAATTTTCTTTTCCTTGCTGAACTTGGAATAGGGATGGCGGCTGTTTAGGGTTTCCTAGGACTTTAGGGGTTTCTTTACTCCCCATCTTTCTCAATAAATAGATCCCTAATTCTCATAGTCTAGACAAAAATTCAGAGAGGAATCCATTAAGGAGACACTAAAATTGAGTGAAAAACCCTTCGGGGCACTCAGAAATTCAAAGAGAAACCCTCGTAGGAAGCTATTCTCAAGGAAAACCCCTTCGGGAACTGTCTCGGAGAGATAAAAACAACCCACGTGTTGGGATCTTTGCTAGGGCAAATATGTCTCTTTCCCCCCAATTCTCTTCATCGTTTCTTGTTATCGCAATTTAAATTCCTGCAAATTTTATTCTGTTAAAACCATTCGATAATTCGATGAAAACGCCGGGACGAGACTTTCTTTTTCGGGCTTACCCTTCGAGCGTAAGGTGAGGACTTCTTTTTTTATTTAACTACACATGTTCTTATGTTGTTGCTACACCTGACTTCACAGTTTAAAAAAAAAATAATAAGTTATTTTGTAAGAATTAATTCTTACAAGCCTTACGACAAATTCAACGATTCAATAAATTGAATGTGAGATTTCTATACCAACTATTTGATTCCCCAAATATAGTACGATTTAGACAATTGGTTTATGAAATCACTTCCCTCAATAAGTTGTTTCGTTGTATCCCACTTAAATCTTAGAGGAATTAATTTTGATAAAACTTATTTTCATGATGTTCTCTTAGGTGGCGTTTGGTTAGTGTTTCCATTTTTCTGAACCCAACTGGAATGGGTTGGGTTGAGTTGAATTGGGTTGGGTTGAGAATTTTGGGAATAGAATTGCGTTTGGTAACGACAATTCTTGTTTTATGCTGAGAACAGAATGTGTTTGGTAACGATTTTATTCAAAAATTAATTTATTTCTTTTGAATTTTTTTTTGTGTTTGGCGGCGGCTGCGGCGGTGGCCGGCAACGGCGGACGGCAGCGGATGGTGGTGGTCGGCCGACAGATGAAGACGGAAGTTGAGAACTTTGGGTTGAGTTTTTTGGGCACAAAAAGAAACAACTTTTTTTTTTCTAGTTTCTTTAGGATTTTGAGAATCAATTTCTATTTTTTGAGTTGGGTTGAATTGAGTTTTGTGTTTGCCAAACGCGTTCCCAAAAATCAAACCCAAAATTTTTAGATTGGATTGGGTTGGGTTTGATTGGGAACACTAACCAAACGGAGCCTTAATTCTTATCTCCATAGGATTCGAGGAAATGCTAAATCAAGATTTTTTTAAATTAATTAGACAAATTAAAAAAATAGGTATTCCATGACATCGCATTTCAATAGAAATAATGTAATATTTCACGTCGTTTTGCATATTATTTTTTGCATCACTTAGAAAACACTTAGTTTGATTTGTCTACTTAAATTAAAGAAATTAATCGGAAACATATATAAAACACTTTCGTGAATTATCCTTGTCGAATCTCGTTAGAGATTTTAGATTATATTTTTTAACAAATATTGTTTTCCATGTTTTAACCATTGACCTTCCAAGGCTCTCGTCTTTTCTAACTCGACTGCTTTTCAAAAATATGCGCCAATAACAAGCTAACTAAACTCAACTATTAACCAGCCTTAAAAAACCTAGTGATAGATCACTAACAAAAAGCTAGTGATAGATCGACAAGGGGCCGGGTGGGATTGCTGGTGGAGCGAGGATTCTTTCCCTTTTTCATCATTTGGATTTCGAAAATTCCCTCACTATGAAACGTCGAGGTGCAAAGCCTTTGCTATGCCCTGCGTCAAAAACCCTAAGTCCCAATCTTCTTCGACTCAATGGAAATGCTCGTTAGAGGGTTCTTTTAGCAAATGCAGGGGGGGAAGAAGATAATTCCAAATACCTGCATTGCATTGATGCGAACGTCTCGCTTCTTCTCTCGTTTGCGTGACCACGCTTCACCCTCAGCCTCTCTCTCTGCACCTGCATCGCTCTCTTCTCTCCAGAAAATCGACAAAATTTTGCATTCATCTGAATCCCAGCCCGAATACTCGAAGAACACACTTACCGGCTGTAGTAGTTTGCGGTTCGATTCCAGTACTCTATACAGTGGAGGTCAACTGTTTCCTAAATGTCCGATCGCCTTTCGAAGTTTTGTTTTGGTAGACTGCTCACGGCGAGTAATTTTATCAGCTCCGGTTTACTTCCATTCAAATCACCAGTACTCCGCCCATCGAAGTGAGTTATTTGATTGGAGTGATGTATACATGGTTTCAATGTATGTTTTACATTATGTAAAGCTACAAGTTTCGAGATTTGTTGTGTCTGCAGGTTTTTTCACAAGGGCTAAAAAATTAAAGACTATAGAAGTCGATGATCACGGGTAATGTGTGGTCCTCATATTGTGTTACTATGCGGCATTCTTTTCCTACGAAATTTCACTGGACCTTTGTATATATTCGTGTTTAAGCTTTTATCTCTCTGTGTACTAGCAACTTTTGTGTAAACATGCTGTTTTTCAAAGACATCCCTTAAAATAAACAAGGTTTGCGGATATGATGTTCATGCCTTCTTGGAAAATGTTTCACTTGTTTGTTGACTTATTTGGATAGTAGGCTGAGTTGAATTTATCAGGTTCGAACTTTGGCGCCTGTGTGTGCCTTACCCCCAGACGCGCGCCTTGGTGTGCCTTTAACAACGATAGGTTATCCTGAAGTTTCTTGCCGCTCTACATCTCATGTTTGAGCCTCCCAATTCTCAGATTCTTGGGGGGGCTTCTCCCTTCGTTTTCTGACACTTATTTTGGGGTTCAACAAGCCACTACTTGGGACACTACTCCATCTTCCAATCTCCCCTAATCGGATTGTTCGATCCTGACAACATCGACTCCTTAAGGCGATCAAGGTGATTAGTCTTGTGGCTGTCATGGTAGTAACTCCTGTGGTGGATCTCAGGGTGATCGTGGTCGCGACCAACAGCGTCAATTCCTTCAATGGTAAGGAGAATTATACCAAAGAGTTTTGTTGTGACTTCGTTGGCCGTCCTCCAAAGTTTGTTCACGTCTTGACTTCTAATCGGGTGGATGTACTTCCATTGTCTGTCTTCAGCCAGGGGTATTTTTGATGCCGAGTATGCCGAGAACCTTCAATTAAAAAAAAAATAAAAAAAAAATAAAAACATCCTTCCCCATTACTTCTCTAGCTCCTCAAGGTATCTTTACTATATGTCTTTCTTTTTGTCCTTCTCTCCCACGCCATGAGTTATAGACTCTGTTTCCATTTACCACGTGTAAGTACCCCTTCACTTTTTACACACATTAAGTCATCTCCCTTGTTTCATTGAATTAATGTTGCTAATGTGGTTGATGGTTCCACTGTCCTCCAATTAGTAGCGTGGGCACTGTGCATGCCTTATCCTTTTTTTCGTATATTTTCTAATTTTCATTTAATTTGATATTAGTCAATATACTCACTAAAGACCTTAACTGCCTTGTTTTTCTTTTTCTCTCATTCTGTTCTTATTCAAGATTTGAGGACGTTGAAGACAATTGGCGTAGGGTGTGAGAGAGAAAGGAACTTTATTCACTTTTGTGGATAATTTTTCAAGAGTTAATTAGATTTATTTAATGCAAGATTGTTCTGAGTTATTCTACATATTTTTTGCTGAAATTCAAACTCAAATAAGTGTGCCTGTTTGTATTCTTAGAAGTGATAACACTCAAAAATAGTTTTCACCCATATACCTATTTTATGACGCATTATGGTATTGTTCACCCGTTATCCCACAACAAAATGGTGGTGTGAGCGTAAGAATCACCACCTCGTTAAGGTTCCTCGTGATTGTTATTTGAAATGAATGTTCCCAAGCATTTTCGAGCTGATGCTTTTTTAGTGCTTGCTACTTGATTAATCGAATGTCGTCCTCTACCCCAAATGGTAAAATCCCACATTTGTTCTTTTCCTCTGTTCTCGCTCCTTTGGCTTACCTCCTCGTATTTTCGGTTGTGTCAGCTTTGTTCATTAGCTTGCACTTGGTCAAGACAAGTTAGTCTCTCATGCCTAGAAATATGTTTCCCTTGGATATTCTTGCACTCAAAAGGGTATCACTGCTTTAGTCCCTCTTTGCGTCGTTCTATTTACCCTCTCGACCTTGATTGTTGCGCCTGTTGTCTTTGTGTCCCCATATTCTTCTTTGGTCGTTTAATCACCGGGTGATATGGAATTGTCATTTCTGTCAGGATGGGTTAGAGCTTATGCACTAGACATCCTATATCTAACTTTGTTTTATATGCACACCTTTCATGTCCTTATTTTGCTTTTGTTACCTCTTTGTTCTCCGTTTCTCTTCCTAACTTTGTTTCAGAGGTCCTTTCTGACCCTGATTGGAAGACTGCAATGGCAGAAAAAATGCTTATTACACCAAAATGGTACTTGGGATCTCGTCTCTCTATGGTTGTAAGTGGGTGTATATAGTCAAAGTTCATGCGGATGGTACTATTGATCATTGCTTAGTTGCCGAAGGTTGTATACGACCTTGATTAATTGGAAACTTTTTCTCCTATTGCTAAGCTTGCACCTATTGGCCTATTCATATCTCTTGCTACCACCTTTCATTGGCAGTTACATCAATTGGACATCAATAATGTGTTCTTGAATGATGATCTACTTGAGGAGATGTACCTAGAGCAACCTCCATGTTTTCTTCTCAGGGGAGTCAGGGTTGGTATGTCGTTTGAAGAAATTCGTTTATGGCTTCAAACAATTTCCTCAAGCATTATTTGGGAGATTCAATGACGTGTTCACTGAATTTTGTCTTTAACGATATAGAGTCGATCATTCGTGTTCTACATCATAGTACCATAATATTATTGATTTTTGTATGCTAATGACATTATGATTCTGGGAAACAGCCATAGTGGTGTTGAAGTATTCAAACAATTCTTGCATGGTAACTTTCAAATTAAAGACTTGGGTTAGTTGAAGTTTTTCTAGGGTGTTGAAATCGCTTGATCAAGTCAAGGCATTTGCCTTTCTTAGAGGGAATATGTTTTTGACTTGTTGAGCAAAACAAGGATACTAGGATCCAAACTGATAGACTCACTTATGGATGCTAAAACAAAACTACATGCGGATCATGGAGAATTGTTGACAAAATTAGGACAATATTGTTCATTTAATTGGAAAACTGAATTATTTGTCTGTAACTAGGCATGATATATCATCATTTGCTATTAGTGTTATCAATCAATTTTTAGATCGTCCAAGAACTGGTCACTAGGAAGCTGTTGTTTGCATTCCTAGATGGGAAGAGTGCACTTTTGGTCCCTTAAGTTAGGGTTAACATTTACCCTGGGGTTTCGTGGATTGCACATTTGGTCCTTCAAGTTCCAATGATTTAGTTTCAATTTGGTCCTTCAAGTTCCGATTTGGTTTCAATTTGGTCCAATCACGATCTCTGTTAGAGAAATTAGATGAGAATTGTTAAATTAGTGGCATTTTTGTATTTGTAATTTCTTATGCTCTCTCTCGCTCTCATAATGTCAATATATCAAAGTAAGAAGAGATTTTAATTTTCATTGTCTCTCTCTATGCTCTCTCTCTTCTTTCACTCTACGTCTCTCTCTCCCATTCCCTTTTTCTTTTTAAATTCTTTTTTAGTAATCCTTATTTTTAAATTTTTTAATAAATAAAAAATAATAAATAAAATAGACTTTAAAAGATAAAAATACACAAATTTAAAAAAAAAAACAAAATCGAAAACTAGTTTGGATTATTTACTTTTATATATTGTTGAAAAAATACTTACTTTTATATTTACATTTTGTATTTATTTATTTTTAATTATATATACATATATATCATGGAGATTCCGTAAATATTCCATTTACATTCCAAAAATGGAAAGTTCAAAACAATTGAGATTTTTTTAAAAAAAAAACTTGGATGTAGTTATTAATTCATGATTTGGTATGTGTAGAATGAAAACTTCAATCTTGATTCTACAAGAATTTTTATGAAAGTATTTCATTTGCTTCTCTTCAATGAAAGTTGCCATCTTTTCGATAGCGAAAAGCTTTTGATATATATTTAAAAGTAAATATAAAAGTAAAAAGATATAAAAATAATCTACACATTTTTTTTATCAACAATATATATGTATATATATATATATATATATATATATTTCTATTTATAAAAGTAAATAAATTACTCCTAATTTAACGATTTTCATCCAATTTCTCTAACATAAATTTTGATTGGACTAGATTAAAACCAAATTGATAATTGAAAAAGCAATTGTGCTACCTGTGGAACCCCAGGGTGCATTTAAACACTGACCTCTAAGTTAAGGGACCAAAAGTGCACTTTTCCCTTCTTAGATATCTTAAAGGTCCACTAGGATATGCTTTATTTTATCAAGATCATGGTTATACTCATGTACGTGGATACACATGTACTGATTGGGGCAGATCTAGTTCAGATAGAAAATCAAGTGATATGATCTTTTGGAAGAGAGAGGAAAAAATTGTGGTGGCACGATCAAGCATCGAATTTGAATATCAAGTTAATGTGCATACGATGTGTATTCTAGAAGAACATGGGTTCAATCACTCTCCTTCTACATGTTTAGTATGTGATAATCAAGCCACAATTCACATGACATCAAATCTAGTTTTTAATGAGCGAACAAAGTACATTGTGGTTGATTGTCACTTCATTCGAGAGAAAATAGTGTAGCGATTACTCATTCTTTTGAATCATATTCTTCAAAGTACAACTTTCTACTTGTTCATGGAGATTTCTCCTCCTGTCTTTGTTATTTAGGAAATTGAGAGGATTCTGATTGGGTTCTTTTGGGGCTATCATTTAGAAAATAAAAAGTTGCATTGGAAGAGATGGATAAATCTTTGCTTCTCTGCTGATGAGGGTGGTCTGAGTATTCTAGACTTACAGGATGTCAATCGGGCTTTTCAAATGAAGCTTTGGTGGAGATTTAGAGAAGGTTCTACTCTTTTGGGCTCGGTTTTTGAAATGTAAGTACTGTTAGGCTTGTCCTATAGCCAAGTGTAAAACTTTTGCCCATCAAAGTCATGTATGGGGTGCATCATGTGAAGACAAATTCTACACTAAGGATTATATTAAGTTTCTGATAGGTATCGAGCATGTTTCTTTTTGGTGGAACACTTGGCTTACTTCAATTCCACCAGGTGAGTTGTTTTTGGTGGAACACTTAGCTTACTTCAGTTCCACTAGGTGAGTTGTTGTTGGTAGATGCGAGATCTTCTAATCTTCAAGTTAAAGATGTTCGACTAGGTAATAGATAATGGAAACTCTTATTCCTGATGACTATGTGATTGAGCTAAGGGTATTCAGGTTCTTAATGTTTCTGATCATGATATGGTTTGACAACCTTCTAATTTGGGGATTTTATTGGTTAAATCCGCCTATGAAGTTGTCAGGAAACAACAAGAAACTCATCATTTATTTGGAAAGATTTGGCATAAGTTACTTCCCGTTAAGATTTCTATTTTGATGTGGAGGGTCTTACCCCACATTGTTCCTGTGGATGAGGCGATTTAGAAGAAAGGTGTGACGATCTGCTCTCGATGTAATTGTTGTTGTATGGCTAAGGCTAAGTTGTTGGATCATCTGTTCTCTCAACGGGGGTGGCTAGGAGTGTGTGGGCCGCTTTTGGGGCGCCTCGGTAGAATGGAGATGTGTTTGGTAGATTTGTTGGTTGGTGGCAACATCATTGATCTCTAATTCTTTAGAAGCATCATGCCTTGCTTCTTCCTTCTGTCATTTGCTGGAAAATTTGGAAAATGCGTAATAAGTTTAGATTTGATAGGGCTCATTACGATGTTCAACAAATTCTATTCAATATTCATGAAACCATGGTTAGTCTTTCTTTGCCGTTGAGAAAAAACAAGTCTAAGGTTCAATTGGTTTTTTGGAATCCTCCTTGTGATAGAATGAAGTTCTAGTTAGATGGAAGTTCTAAGGTAACCTAGGTTATGTTGGTGGCGGTGGTACTCTTCGGGATGCTAAGTGAATCTTAATTTTTGGATTCTCTCAATTTATTGGGTTTGTACTAGTTTGCTTGCTGAGACTAAAGCTTTGCAGATTGCGCTTCAGTTTTGTATTGTTGTAGACAACGCTCTATTGGTCGCTATGGTTACTGGAAACTCTCTGGTGCCATGGAGGATGTTGTCTTTCATTAGGGATATAAGGATTTTGATTTCTCAGGTTCATGCTTCGATCTCTCATTATTAAAGGGAAGCTAACACGGCTCTTGATTTTTTGGCTAAGCTTGGGAATGCTGGTGAGAATTGGAATTTTTGGGCCGAATCAGATTTGCCCAATGGCTGTTTGCGGTTGTCTATGACTGGGTTTGGGTAGGCTTCATTTTCTTAATTTTTGGAAAGTTAGGGAAGATTCTTAATTTTTCATTATGTTTTGATTCCTTTTATTCATTTATTTTTTATGTTTGCAATTATCATTATTATCTGTTTAGGAAAAAAAAAAAAAAAAGATAGAGCAGAAATTGATTCATACTCAACATGTCAATTCTATCCATGGTTACGTGTGTCCTCAAGTGTTGAAAAAGTGTCCAAATAGTAAATTAATTATAAAATATCAAGATATGGATTTAGGCGTGTCGGATATGTATCTTGGCGTGTCCACATTGTGCTGGATATGCACATGTTGACTACTAGAAGTTTCGGGGTCCTAGGATATCATCATTCCTGCAGTTTCACCATTTTCCTTTTTCATCTTTGCTAAGGTAACTTTGACTTCAGATATTCTTGTTTTGATACTAATGCCTTTTACTTCTGATGTGCTCCCAATTATTGAATTCTATGTTTTAGTCCTCTATTTTTTTGGTTGAAGTCTGATGAAAATTAAAACAGAAGAAACAAACTAAAAAGGGAACATGGTAAAACTTTGAACTCCCTTGCTCCACCCCTTCCCCCCACCCCCAAAAAAAAAGGGTAGTTCAAAGGGAACAAAGCTATTAAATTGATGAAAATATCAAGTAATTGTTTTCGCTTTTAATGATTTTAGTTTGCCGCTTGTTAATATTTCTTCTAGTCAGCGAGCAGTCACAACAGCATTATGGTGCAACTTTCTTGTCTTCTCCCTCAAGTTTGGGGTCTGGTTGGTGAGCTCAAGCCATGTCATGCTGGCTGAAGTCGTGCATTCTGTTGCAGATTTTGCAAACCAGGTAACACTTATTTTGATTTAAGTATTCAACTCCTCATTGGCTGATATTATTTATATTTTTCTTATTAATTTTTTAAGCCAATGTAGTGATGAAATGTATCTCTGATTAAATAATGGTTGATAATCTAAGGGCATGTTTGATAAAACTGAAAATTAGGTGTTGAAAGCTGATAAGTACTGAATTTTAAGTTCTTAAATTTAATTCCTGAATTTATTAAGAGTGCTGATTTAATTAATTAATTTTCTTTTAAACATTTTTTACTAGAATAAATTTGTATTTTTACAACTTTTGACTTTTAAAAGTTTTCTTGCAATTTGATCTCGCAAAATTTCTCTCTATTTTTTTTTAGTGGTATTACTCTGTCTCCAGAATTTTGTTTCATAGTTTTTCTCTATATTTTCCAATGGTTATAATTTTATGGTATTTGTATTAAGAAAAAGTGTGTAATTTTAAGTGATGAGTGATTAGTCATGTGCACATCACTTAATTTTTTTAGCCTATTTTTAAATAATACTTAATACTTTAGTGATTGATCTATTTCTTGTCAAATGCACTTAATTGAATAAGTATTTAAATACATTACATTGTATAAGTACTTAAATACATTCAGTTGTAAGTGTTGAATTATGTTATCAAACATGTCCTAATTGATATTGATCTTGTAGGCGCTGCTTGCATACGGTTTGAGTAGTTCAAGGCGTGCCCCAGATGCTATACACCCGTGAGTGTTTCATGTCACAATTTATTTCTTTCCAATATTTTTAACTGTTCTGTTTAGGGAGAGTTATACTTTTGACCAGGTAGCATTTAAGGGTATTCTATGCGTTCCCTAAAGCTTACTATATTCCAATTCAAACCTTGCAAGTTGTCCAAATTTGTTTGTAACTACTTAAAGTTGTCCTGTGCAGTGCAAACGGCCTCCAGTAAGTGGCAATTTGGTAAATAATTATATTAATAAAAAACCAACAAATATAAAAAGCAAAATGTAACAAAACAAAATTGAATGGAAGAAAGAAAATAAACTAAAATACCAACGTGGCAATTCTTCTTTAAATAAGCTAAAATACCAGTGCGTTAATTCTTTCTTTTTCCCCTCCCCTTCTCGGACTCCTACCCTTCCCCATACCACCATTGTCCAACCCCAGCACCGTCGCGCCCTCCATCTATTCCCCACTGGCCAACCCTTTAGCTCCCTGCCCGACCCTACTGTCCTCGAAAACTCTCCCATTCATTAATATCTCTAAAAAGAACTTTTGCTCTGTTACTTTCTAAAAGTCCACTTTCTCCATCTATCCCCCCAAATGGCCACAAGCCCCAAATGACAGAGACCCGCTTCCCAGAATTGATAGATGGTCAGAATTGAAATTCCAATTGGGAAGAAAGAGAGAGAACCAACAACCATAACTGATGCCCCAACCCCCACCAACAGTCTGGATTGAAGAACTTGTTATGACCAATCTTTCTAATTCGAGTTCTAAATCTCCATCTTCATTCTTCAAGAAAGAAGAGAGGCCCCACCCAATTCTTTCTAAGTTGTAGAGCAGCTGATATATGAGTAATTGTTTTTGTTTGTTAATTATTTAGTAATTGATGAGTTGATTTAAGCTGTAAAATTAATATGGCCGTGGGATGGGTGTATCTTCAGTCTTAAACTTATTGTATGAAGGGAAATTTGTTGAACCTTTGTTACATAGGAACCCTTTTTGGGTCAGTGATAGGTTCAAATTGTAACCCCTGGAAGCACACAAGTATTGTAGCACATAGGCAAGTGCACAAGGTCGTATTCCTCAGGGTCATTGAAAATTTTAATATCTAAATTGTTCAAGAATGTGAGGTTTTGATTGGGTTT